>CAMTDV010000028.1:2390830-2820323 GCA_947069175.1 Scalesia atractyloides
TTAAAATACGAATGTAAGGTTTCTAAAATTAGAATACGAATACGGACATTTTTAAAATAGAAATACGAAGATACGAGGCGTTACACGAATAACGAATAACGATTAATAATATATATATATATACACACACACATATATTTTTATTATGTTTTAACGCCCCGAGTTATGATACAAATATTTATTTTCTAAAATAAGGATGCGAAAAAGCAAGGCTTTACAGTTTAATCATTGGGTTGTTGTTAATCATTGTTTTGGTAAACATTTGGGTCATTTTGGTACAAAGAAACATGAATTTTGAGTCTTTTTGGGGTGATTAGAGGTTTTTATCGTATTTAAACCCTGCTGGGCGTATTTAATTTGAAAGCAGAGTAATTAACTTGAAGGCAGAGTATTAATTTGAAGGCAGAGTAATTAACTTGAAGGCAGAGTATTTAAATTTGAAGGCAGAGTAATTAACTTGAAGGCAGCGTATTTACATTTGAAGGCAGAGTAATTAACTTGAAGGCAATGTATTTAATTTGAAGGCAGAGTAATTAATCTTGAAGGAAGTGTATTTAATTTGAAGATAGAGTAATTAACTTGAAGGCAGTGTAGATAATCTTGAAGGCAGAGTAATTAATCTTGAAGGCAGTGTAGATAATTTTGAAGGCAGAGTAATTAACTTGAAGGAAGTGTAGATAATCTTGAAGGCAGAGTAATTAATCTTGAAGGCAGTGTAATTATATTTACACTACTTTAAAGCCAGCGTAATTAGGAGAGTCAGCGTTTTTTATCCGAAGGCGACTTCGGGGTCAGTGGTATAAATCTTTTGCGATTTTATCACGGTGTTCGACGGTGTTAACCAAGTATTTGTGTGTCTGATCTGTCAGCGTAATTGTTTTTGTCGTCGGTCCAAGAGACTTGTCACTCAAACCAGCGAAAATGAATTCTTGAGCGCATTTAACTGATCGGACTTAGAACTGATTGACCAGCGTAATGAAGCCTCATAACACATATCAGGGTAATTAGCAGCGTATTTGTGTCCAGTTCCAGTTAACCTGCGTAATTATCTTGCTGTTAATAAATTGAATTTAAAACTGAATCAAAATGTCGCCTAATCAACTGAACCAAATTCAAAAGCTAAACTTGAGACCGAAATCGCAACTCGACCTCCAAAGTTGAAAGGATCTGAAGATTTCAGTAGCTAGAAAAACAGAATCAAGTCATTCTTTGAGTATACGGACTATACTCAATGGATGTCCGTTACTATAGGACCCACGTTCCTATGGTAATTCGTGATGATGTTTGTACAATTAACGATAATCCCTCGACCTACACTGACGAAGACAGGACTTTAATCCAACGTGATCGCGGGGCTCACGCTGCTCTAACAATGGCTCTATCAAAGGATGACAACAACTTGTTTGAAGAGTACACCTCAGCTCACGAATTATGGTTAGCACTTATCGATCACTATGAAGGCAACCAAGAACTGATGGAAAACAAGAGAGATATGGTTCAAAAGGAATACGATATGTTTGGAAGTGTTCGTGGTGAAAGTCTATCAGATCATATCAGCCGCTTTCTGAGCATTCTAACAAAGATGAAGAAACTTGGTAATCCTGTGACCAACTATACTTTAATCAAAAAAACTTTTGGACTCTCTTCCAAAAGAATGGAGCTTACAATGCATGATGTTCAAAAGAACCTTCCTAACCAGTACAACTTCTGTCACTCTTCGGATCTAATCAATACTCTAAAGGCCTTTGAAATGGACGTGCTCAAGAGAGAGATGAATCAAACAGGATACTCATAAAATATGCCCAATCCGCTGTTGTTATTATGCCCAAGAACATGGCATTCCTTGCCCCCATAACCTCCAGTGGTTCAAGTTCTCACAGTGCTAATGCATCTTGCTCTAATGCTTCTACAAACTCTGCAAAGGCTCCACAGTCTAACGAGAAGACTACTGTGGTCGGTGATGCTCAAGCACTCAAGATATCTACTGAACACGTTGCACTATTTAACACCTTCCTGAGTAGTTATGAAGCTCTTATGTCGGGTGAGCTGAAACAGGATTTTCTTACTGCCGAAGATATGTATCAAGTTGATCCAGATGATATGGAGGAAATGGATTTAAAATGGCAAATGGCAATGATAACCTTGCGGCTGAAGAAGTTTCAAGACAAAATGGGAAAGAGATTGGCACTAGGAAAAGCTGATTTTGACAAGTCCAAGCTGAGATGCTCCAATTGCAAGAATATAGGGCACTTCAAAAGAGATTGTCCGCTGCTAAAAAATGAAAACATTGATACGACTCCAGCTAGAATGGCAATCGCTATTGAAGGAATGAGAATGTTGTTGAGAACACTCCAAAGGCGTTGGTGCTAGAAGATTATGATTGGGCTGAGGAAATTGTTGAGACAAAGGAAGAAGTTAACAAAGCTCTAATGGCAAAGATATCCTCTGAATCGGTTCCACTTCCTTCAAACTTTCTCAGTAACAAAAATGGAGGTATTCCCAAGGGAGATATGTCTGCTGACAAAGGACTAAAGAGCATAGTCAACCCGACGAAGTCTGCAGATGACCAAGGAAAGAAAGAAGCTGAAACCTCTAAGTCAAAGGATAAAGTTCAAGAAGTAAGTCGCAGTGCCAAGAAGGAGAAAGATCAAGTTCCTGCGGCAACAATGAAAGCCGAGTCTGCCAAAGAGAAAGAGGAGAAAGACTTGGTAAACAGTATTCCCTACGAATTTAAAGTCAAATTGTGCTCACAACCATGTGTCAACGTCGTGGCTCATTATAAATCTCTCAATCTTGACCTTATCAGAGAAAAAGAAAGAGTTTTGAAATTTAACAAAGAACTAAAACAGAATGAAGCTGCATATCAGAGAAAGTTGAACTCAACTTTAGCTCAAATGCAAACTTTAAAAGAATTTGTTTTCAGAAAAGATTTCATTATAAATGATTTAACTGAAAAACTTGAGAAATCTGAAGTTGAAACACAAAATTGCAAATTACCATCGACAAATGGAATGTAAGCAAAAAGGCACTGGTTGATATTAAAAACTACCAACGACCGACATACGTGAAAGATGGCATTGGGTACAAAGATAAGCTCGAAAATGAAAGAAAAATATTTCCCCCACCTCATAGCAAAAACTATGTACCCATGCCAACTCCTCATCCTGAAAACGATTTAATTGATAAAAATGACTTAATTGCTCAAAGTGTCGATTGTGAAAATGACAAAAATACTAACGTTTCTTAAAGCAATGCAGATGCATTGAGCGTGAGGAGGGTGTGTGCGATGAGGAATGTAGGAGCACTAAAATAGGGATAGGGTATTCAGGGGACAGTTACACTACAGTTAACTGGTTCGCCTAGAACTGTGGTAAAACAAACAAGACTTCTATTCGGGATGAATATAATGATTCTCTACCTATTCAGGATGACTGTATGAGGCCTAAGCCTAAATCTTTAACCCGTGACCATGAGAATGTAGTGGTTGAATGCTTTGATTTACAATATGCTTTTTGTGATAAAAATGATGTGCATAAACCTCTTGTATTTGTTCCAGAGTTGAAACAAAACTGATTTGGAAAGTTCCTCACTGATGAAATTCCAGAATTTGTTCCATCTCATACAGGTATGTAGAGTCTAGCAAGGAATCAAATGAAGAAAGTAGCATTGAAGACTCAAGTATTAAGAAAAAATAGAAGGGGCGAAAGTTTTAAAGAAGTATCATAGAAGGGCGAAAGTTTTAAAGAAGTATCAATAGTAGTGGCAGATCTTGAACAATAGCAAGGGAATGAATTTGACTTAAGTTGACCAAAATCTACATAGTTTCATTTTCGTAAACTTTGTATATTTTGCATATACATAGTTTTCTATACATGTTATTTGTTTATTGCTAATGTTCGATATGGATTTGAGTGAGGTTCTTTATTTGTAGCGTCTTCGAGCGTTCTATTTACTTAAATAGATTCTTTGGCCTAAACTTACCGTGTCTAAATAGCAAAACATGTGGCAAAGCAGCGAGCTATATTTACTAGTTTCTTATCAAAATCCAGTGACTAAAATAAAGTAGTAGAAATATAATATATAGTATTTTTTTCTATTTTTGTGTTTGTTAATGATAAAACAAAATTACGACATTTATATATTAATTTGTAAGGTACTCATATATATGGTGCAAATAAGGTTTTATAGTTGATCTCTTCAATTAAAAATCCACCATAGATAGCTTTCTTTTGGCAATGGCATGTTACGGCATTGGTCTCAAGTTAGATCTTAAAAAGTCTTATCAACAAAATGACTATTGTACCTCTTACTTTTAAATAACAAGAAAACATTTGGTTTAATTTGTAATTTTCTTAAATCATACAGGACATGGGTTTAAGAATTAGTGAATTACACGACCTTAAAATGTTGTTTTTTAAAGGGTCTCTCGATAAAACTCTTCAAGATTCGAGATCACTGATCAACTTTTACTTCCCTTCAACTTCATGGATCTGCAGCCTATTGCCAATTGCTTATTAACAAATCCAACATACACTTTTAACAACACAAGCAAAATCTTATATACTCCCCCTTAGTCAAACCCTTTTCACAAAAAATATATGCCAAGTCGATTTTGAAACCGATGATTGTTAATGTGTTTCACAAGTTCAATGCACACCACTTTGGAACAATTTTCTTGACCAACGTGATTCACTATGTCTAATTGTGCCTAATGCCTATAAAGTCTTAATTTTTTGTAACGACAAAAATAACAAGAGTGCATAAGTTGATTATGCATGTCTATCATCGTTGGGCTATTGAATATCGATCGGGTTGGCATATGTCATGATCCCATTAATGAAATTCACAGGGAATTTATCAAGACTTGTTCTATATGAATATCTCGCTATATGATATGCTCCAATAAATATTCCAAGGGAATGTTTGTCAGAGTGGCATAATAGGCTATGTTTTAACAAGAACATGACCCAATAGTTTTCATCTTCTATTTTATTGCTAAAAATACCATGATTTTAACTGTGTTCACCTAACATTAGACATATCTCGTAACATAACAACAAACTATGTTACAAAGTGCAAACCATCTGTGTACTTTAAAAAAACTAGAGAACAAATCCAAAATTTTGATAAGCCATAAGCACCATCCGTGTACTTTGCTATATTTTTTTTCAATCCTAACATAACTAGAAACCAAATTAACTTCATATCACATGGCATGCTTGATCACAATCGAAATCCTTCTTGTTGATTGATCACTCTTGACTATCAGAGTGCGTTTGGTTCCCAAAATTCGATGAAATTGAAATAGGAATTTCATTTCTATTGTCTTAACATGTGTTTGGTTAAAATCTCGATTCAATTGTCTTAACATGTGTTTGCAAATTTCAATTCCAACCTTGATTTTATATATCGCTATATAAAAAAAGCATGACAAAAAGAAAATAAATCAAGGAAATTCTTGGCTATTACAGGATCTTTAATTTTGACAATCCTCATCTTTAATCAGTAAACAAAACCATTTCAG
The DNA here is from genome assembly GCA_947069175.1 of Scalesia atractyloides. Classification (NCBI taxonomy): domain Eukaryota; kingdom Viridiplantae; phylum Streptophyta; class Magnoliopsida; order Asterales; family Asteraceae; genus Scalesia; species Scalesia atractyloides. Next base: position 2,396,355 of record CAMTDV010000028.1, read on the forward strand.
TTACTACAGCAGTTCCCGGTGCCTATTGAGTGATTTCCGGTGACTAAACCACTACATCTGAAAGCTTACAAAAGTTTTATAGTCCAATCCTCCGAAACACGAACGTTAGGCTTGCGGATGGTCAAAACCGATGACCGTACCCCAGATCGTATCTGAAGAGGACCGAGTTCAATATCAGCAACATTGTTTGATGGCTCAATACTGGCACTTTTTGATTTGGACGTGCGGCCTAGCAATATGATCCTCTCGATGGTGCAATCAGACTCGAATGTAGATGTCGAAGGGGCTAAGTTCACAGAAGTAAGCTTCCCGTTTGAAAATATAAAACGACGATGAATGTATGCACCCTCCTTGAACTCATAACTCTTGCCATCATCTATGTAAAGTTCACCTTCAGCTGACCCCAAACTATCTACCGCAATCACCTAAACCACAAACAACAGATCCACGCACCAGTTTAGAGATGGTAACTCAGGCCCAACGTGTCAATTCCGGTCACGTTTTATGTCTAAACTTAGGTCAAGTCTGGTTATGTTTTATGTCTAACATGCGATAATTAAAGTGTTTGTACGTACCAGCGTGTAAGGATCATTCTCCATTTGTACAGTGCTTCTACGGAACCGATCTTTTCTTGGAATTATGGTTCCAGACCTTTGGAAAACGGGTATATCCGCATCCGTCACCTCCACCTTTTGGGTCTTGCCACCTTTATATGCGGTTCCACTTCTAAGGTCATACCAAGTATGATCACTTGGAAGATAAACCGTTGCATCTCTTGCACGCTGCAAAGATGTTTTCAGTTAGCTTCATCACTCTTGAATGAAAGTGAGCCACGTAAAAAGACAAAAAAAAAAAAAGAAAAAAAGAAACCTGGGTGTAAACTCCTTGCACTAGAAGACCGTTTCCAACCATGAAAGCCTCATCGTTATTGAAAGTGGCTTCATCGTTAGGAAACTCCATCCAAAGGGGACGAGCAACTGGGACTCCTGTCACGTTTGCTTCTCTAAATAGTGTGTAGAAATACGGAAGGTATGTGTATCGTACTCGTATGGCATCCCTCATCAGCTCGGTATTACGTTCCCTATCATCAACAAACAAACATGTAACCATTTTCACCATCAAAAAACCAAGCTAGTATAAGAGTTTGTAACTAATTTGACAAACAGACTATGCAGTTAAATATCGGTACCGATATTATCGGCTATATTGACCGATATATCACCGATTTTCCTGATATCAGTACCTTCTTCTTAGTTCTACCATTCGTCTTTCTTCTTATTGCTGCTATTAGTGTTTTAAGTCTTAATCAGTTCCTACTTGCTACAATTGTTAGCGTTTTGCAAGTTGCAAAAAGGTTAATTTGTTAATGGTAGGAGAGTATACTCAACTGTTAGTGTTAAATTGCTATATGTATAGATTCTACATGATACTAAAATTACTGATATCCCATCACGATAGCCTATATCTCAAATATTGATTCTTGACCGATATCCGACTTTTTTTCCCGCATTAACTGCTTAGATAAAGAATAAGAATAGCAGTTATTTGGTCAAAGTAGTTGATACCCGAATAGCCAAGGTTCTCTTCTTTTGGTATCATGGTGAGCATGGCCTCTGAAAAAGGGCAAAAAAGCCGCAACTTGGTACCAACGAACAAGCAACTCCGTGTCGGGGTTACCAAAGAACCCACCAACATCAGCACCTACAAACAACGCGCTCCGATATATTATCCCGAAAACTAAAACATACATTCATAATTCATAACAATGAGGAAAGTACAACTATACAAGATTACCTGAGAAGGTTATCCCAGTGAGGCCAAGTGTCAAAATCATCGGAACCGAAACCCGAAGGTGTTCCCATTCTGCTATGTTATCTCCGGTCCAAACAGTCCCGTACCTTTGGGTCCCCGGGAAAAATGCTCTCGATAAGACAAAAGGCCTATCTTTTCCTCCTTCGCGTTTCAGAAGCCCTTCAGATGTAGCCATATGGAAGTAGTAACCGTACGCATTATGCAACTCTCGGTGCTCAACGTTACCGTAATGCAACGCATCACGAGGCATGGTCACCTGCTCAAAATTACAAGTCAGTTTTGTAAATAACTAGTATTTTGACTGTAGTGCATTGCGGCAGCATGGAAACTTAAAGAATTCGAATTTATACAGTCAAATATTTGACCCGACTACCAATGGGGTGGTGGTCCATTGGCAAAGGAAAAGCCTTTAAATACCTGGGTTTGAGAGGGGAAGGTCTTGGGTTCAACAGACGACGAGGAGTAAAAGAAATTTACCGTTCAAAAAAAAAAATTTGACCTGACTCGTTTCTGAACAAAATTTACATTAAAACTTAGACCAACTGAAAAACAAGCATAAATATAAGCACGAAAACGTATTATATTCGACCCGACTCATTAAGGAGAAAAATTTACGTCGAAACGTAAACCAACTTGGATAATACCAAAACGTACTTAAAAAATAAGCATGTAATAAAATAGTGTTTTTATGTTAAAAAAGGTACCGCGCGTTGCGTTGAAACGTAAAGTAACTCGAATTTATACCGCCTAGTGAAAACGTATTATTTTTTAACCCGGCTCGTTTTTGAACAAAATTTATGTCAAAACATGACTAACGTAGATAGAAAAAAGCACAAAAACTTATTATATTTTACCCACGTACATAAAAATAAGCACATAAAACTCTGGAGGGTCAAAATTATTTTGCAAAATTTTTAGAAAGCTTAAGGGGTGTAAGTGTCAACACTGAAAGTTGAGGTACACAAAAGACAATAAAAAAACACATCACTGTAGCTTCATGTGAAGCTAGCTACAGTGATTTGGTCACCCTTAAATGTTATTATATATATAATTTATGATTATTAGAGTCAAAACATTAATACTAGTGATTCCACATATGATGAAGAAAAGTTATATAATGCATATATTCAGTTGATTTTGAGTTTGTAACAGCTAAATTTCATTCAAAACTAGCAATCCAAATGTACAAAAAGCATAACGACTTAACGAGTTATAACATACCTCAGGCCCATTGAATACAGAAGGCTCATTCATGTCATTCCAAATATACAACGATGGAGTCGAACCAATGTACTCTGAATAAGCGAACTTATCAGCCCACCACGACCTTATCTCGGGATTGACCATATCTATATAAGAAGAGGATCCAGGCCAACACCAACCATCAAAATCCTTCCCGCTTGCATCTTTCACGTAATACCCGTTCTTCGAAGCCTCCTTATGTATATGATAGTTATCATCTCTCTTTATATGCGGATCCACTATAGTAACCATACGCCTACCCCTCGAAAACAGATCCTTTTGCATTTCTTCAGGGTGTGGGAACAGAGCTCTGTCCCATGTGAAGTACCTTTTGCCATCCGTATGCTCGATATCGAGCCATAATACATCATACGGGATATCGTGTTCGTCAAACTTCGAATCCACGTTCTTAACATCCTCTTCGTCCCTATAATTCCACCTACACTGATGATAACCCGTTGCAAACAGCTGAGGCAGTGCCGATGTTCCCGTCACACTAGCATACTGCTTAACAACATCTTTCGGCTTCGGCCCGATGAAAAAGAACGCATCAACAATCCCAGCTTCACTCATCCACAACGTATCAATCCTCTTTTGATCAGACGGTAACGCAATCGAAGACTCAGTATCCCAACCCGTCCCAAGAACATCAATCTGCATTTCGGCAGCGTTTAGCCAGAAAAACCCTGAAGTCCCGTGTGACTTCCCGTGCGAAAGCATAAAGGGTATCGAACCATAAAGCCCGAACGGCGATTCGTGTAAATACTCAAACACATCCAAATTAAACAATCTGTAAGGTTCAGATTCTTCAACCCCAGGCCCCTTAGTAGGCTTCAAAGCAAGGCTAGTAGCATGTTCAGGTATTCCATAAACAAAATCAGCACCGTAAAACGACACATCGAAACTAATCGATTGCGGGCCGAAAGGTCGAGAGTCCGTATGGCTTCTAAACCTTTCTTCCCACTCATCCCCTTCTTTCTTAACCCTCAATTGCTCAAAATCAAACAGCCCATGAGTGTTAAACGAAACTACACGCTTACCACTACTATGTTCCCTAACAAAAACCTCAACGGATCACTTCTAACGACAGCTTCATACCCATCAAACAAATAAACAAAAAAAGACTCACCAGCATCACCATCAATTACCCCTTTAGTGTACCTCTGTAACCACATTTCTTGCTTTCAAACTCAGACACAACAACATCCGGCACTTGAAACCGTTTCTTGGGTGGGTTATAAACCGGATCTTCGTCAATCCTTGAACCGCAAGATCCCATCTTGATAGACGGATAACGAAAGAAAGAGTGGGTTTGATTGGAAATCTGTTGAATTTTCATCTGGGTTTTGTTCTAATTTGTTGGGGGTTATGAGTTTAGCAACAAGATCTCCGTCGTTGATTGTTACATCGGTGGCGACGAGGTTGCAGTGTTGGGGTTTTCTGGATCTAGCTCTTTTGCAGAAAGGGGTTTGGTTACAGTTTCTGAATTCCTCTTTTTTCCATGAAGAAACATGAGAGAAGAGGAGGAAGAAGAGGAGAAGATGGCGTAGGACAACAATGGATTTCATGGTGATTGGACAGGGGGAGTGATCATAGGGGTTTTGGAAGATTGGGAGTAGAGGAGAGGAGACTTGGTAGGGATTGTGTATTTACAATTTAGGTTCTTTCACTTTCATTGGTGACCATCCAAACCCAAAATCCTGATTAAATTCAAAGGAATACGTAACTCCTTAAGCTATGGGGTACACTTTGGGTTGGGGTCATTGTTCGACACATGGTAGTTATGGGTTTTATTTTTATATTAATCATAAAATTTAATAAAATTATTTTAAAAACACATTTTATTTATATTAAATAAGTACAATATAAAATACATTACATCACCAAAAAGAATTAATCATCTCTCTTCATTTTCAATGGAGTCGAATCTAGTAAGTGTCGAAAAATGTTCTACCAAATTAGCTCGTAGGTTTAAATTTATTTGTCTTGACTCAATTAGATTTTGGTTTTGCGTTCTCTTTTCGTCATTAATGTCTCGTTATTTGATTCGCTCTCCTCGCCATAATATTCCACTATTGCACGCCATTCATCCTTAAAATTATGTTGTGTAGAATGATGCCCGCGTACATCACGTTTCTTATCTGATCGTTTTCATACAATCGACAAGGCATGCACCACCTTTTCTACAAAACATCAATGCTCGCTCGATTTTTTTACGTGCCGCCATCTAAACTTTGTTAAACTTTATTCTTTTAGGATCTAGGGTTCCATCTCTTGAAATGATTTCACAAAAACAACCAACTCAGGGTAAATTCCATTAACAAGATGGTACCCATACGTGTATTCAACCTCATTTACAAAAAAATGTTCCTTCGGTGTTAAATCATTGAAAAGGGGCGAGTGATGTATAATTTTTATATCGTTATGTGAACCGGGCATACCAAAGAATGCATGCCAGATCCAAAATCTTGTGATACAACAGTTTCAATCATCATGCATTCCATGATATCCGCTTATGCGAGAGCCTTGCTATGTAGTTGGACAAAGTTCCCATACCTATTTCATACAATCTAAACTACCTATCATCCCGTGGAGATCATAATATTCAGCGTGATGTTCCAAAATTTGTTGCATATCACTAGACGTCGGTTTTATCAAGTATCTTTGCATATATAGTTCAATGATATACGCATAAAAATTGTAAAGACTTTCCCTAGCCACTCGTGCCGATATTTTTAAATAGTCGTCAATTATGTCTAAACTATTGTCGTAAGCCAATTGTCTTAGGGCTGCCGTAATCTTTTGCCACGTGGTAAATTCTAAATTACCATGTGCATCGGGTCTTTGTTAGAAAAAACATAATTATCCTCTAAATCCTTTGATATTCTTAAAAATAAATTTGTACTCATACGAAAACGACGCCTAAACATTCTTTCATCACACGTTGGTTCGGGTGAGAAATAATCGCTTACCAGCAAATCGTTTGCGGTGTCGCTTTCACGAACAATAAACTTCCTCTGTCAGGGTTGGGGTTGGGAAGTCCCTTCATCTGAATCTTCAACAATAGCTTTCACGACCATCGCCACTGTTGATAACAATATTTCTACCTCGTCGTTGGATGAGGATGACAAAACAAATTTATCATACGAATCGCTTGAACTTGAAGAATCTATTGTATATATTTTTTGGAGATTGGTAGTGGTTTTTGAATTTTTGGATAGAATAAATGAGTAAGAATTGTTGGTTTATATAGAAATTAATTAAAATAATTTTTTTTCAAATAGCCGTTGGCCAATGGCTATTCCAAACGGCTAGCCAAACGGTCCTATCTCACCAGCCAATCCAAGCCAGTCAACTCACCTTCCCTACGCCAACGGGCAACGACGTGGCCAATGCTGGGCCGGTGTGGTTTAGCCAGTGTTGCATGGCAACCCACGTCCCACACCCCGTGGTCTTAGATTTAGGCTCACATGTTTAGGTAAAAGATCAAATACAAATCATACTAACGTATAAAACGTACAAATTGGGTGAAAAATTAAGAAGGGGCGGTGGCAATCTCGTAATTATGTGAATATCTATTTTCACTTGCCAAATCATACAACCTACAATCAACGTCCCTGATTCTACTTCATTTTCTTCGTCCCTGATTCTACTTCATTTTCTTCTATGATTTAATCAGATTGAGTAGTCCTCATTTTATATCCAGGGTTTAATTACAATTTTCTATGGCTGAAGAACATATGAACTCTAATTGGAAGGTATGTGTTGTTTTTATTGTAGGAATTGATATAGTTTTTACATTAGTTAATTGTTTTTTGTAGAATTAATATGGTTGCAGAGTAATTTAAACACCATGCATATAGACGTGATTGTTTTTAGAATATGTAGAGTAATTTTTATTTGTACACCTACATTCATATACGTATTACAATCTTACATCACTAGATAATTTTTATAGAGTAATTTATGTAGTTCTTGTTTTTATATAAGTAGAGTAATTATGTCTAAAGTTTGGTTTAACATTATGAATATTAGTAGAGTAATTATGTCTAGAGTAATTTTATGTGGACCTTTGTTCAACTATGTAGAGTAATTTTTACAGAACACTTATGTTCATACACTTATAGGAACATAACATCAATAGAGTAATTTAAATAGTTCCTGTTTTATATAAGTAGCATAATTATGTCTAAAGTTTGGGTTAAGACCATGAATATCAGTAGAGTAATTATGGCTAGAGTAATTTTATGGGATACATTTGTTCAACTAAGTAGAGAATTTTTATGGGATACCCTTGTTCAACTATGTCACATCCTTAAAAATCCATCTGCGGTGTTTTATCGTGAGGCGTGTGACAAACCCAGATCTAAGACACCAGTCATATAGAACGACCTCTATATGAGAAAATATGTTTTAAACCAAACAACAAAATAAGTTAACAAAAATGCGGAAGCGTAAACAAACATAAAGTAAATGTGTGTGTAAAAACAAACGCCTAAAACCAACGAAAATAAATGTAATAATGCAAACACCCAAACGAAATAGTTTTTATTGTCATGTTGTGCTCCTAACGTGAACAAGTACCTTAGCGACTTGAGAAAAACATGTAAGAAACAAGTGTCAACAATTATGATGAATGAGTTCACAGGTTTTAGTTTACATCTATAAAGTAAGTTGTTTCCCAAAAGTTTCCAATCTTTCAAACCCAAACAACAAGTTGTAGTGTTTAAAAGTTATTTGTATATTTATAGGTAGCTAACCTATGCTACGTCACGAAAGAGTTCGAACCCGAAGCTGACTGTTGCTGCTCTGTTTGCAAGGTCTATCGCTGACCATGTCGATAAGTTAGGCCAATTCTATACTTGTTGACCATTACCGGTCTAGCTAGCGCGACTAGCTGGAGTGGGGCTTGTCGGGCCAATTAATACTAACGATCCAAGGTTTATGAGGACTTTATGTGATAAATGCTACTTGTGACCATAACGATATAACAAAAACTCTATAGACTAAAAGCGTTATATTACGATAGCATTAAAGCATTACGTTACTGTAATGTGTATATGTTTTCCCCCCTGTATTAAAGTGTTTAAGGAAGAGGGGTCGTGAACTTACCTTAGTTTTGCTTGGTAAGACTTAAATGTTTTATGAGCTGAAACGGTCAACCACGTCCTATTAGGGTTGCCTAGTGTGTGTTCAAACAAAACACATAAGTTCTACGCGTAACTGTCACATAGCAAGTAAACAATTTGACAGATAACCCTTCAATGGTTTGGTTTCCGTGCACGTGTTCACAGCATAAAATACAACACGTTAAACTATGGTTTTGTAGGTATTAAACACTATTAACATCCAAAGATAACATAAGCTACACATAGAACACATAATTTAATTCACTTCAGCTTAGAATAAACTTCCGAAACTGCGTGGTTTTCGGGAATCTTTACAAAATACTCAACGAGCTCCAAAAATTACGATAAATTTATGTGACGTGCCAAATGGTCCATCAGACCTTGTGTAAAATTCTCAAAGATTAATTTTTTACAGAAAATTCATGAAAATTAATTAGTACACCAAGGTCTGATTCGTCACATACTAGCGACAATTTACGACAAAATTTATTCAAAAATCTCTGTCGATCCGATTGACGAAATTCCAGTTGGAAAATCTTAAGACCTTCTAGCACTATCTACTGTAAAAATTTCACATATTACTTCCAAACACTAACCAAGTTATTACATTTGTAGTTGGCTGCAAATTCTACTTGAAAACGCAGCTTGAACCTTTGACACGGAAAATTTATTTGACTGACTTAAACTCGTCGAAAAATTATGAATCCAGTAAGGTTTGAAGCGTATTTCGAAACACTACGTTTTAGACTCAAGAAGCACATTTCTAACAGAATCGGCTGTAAATTTCTAACAGAAGTGTTTTACGACTAAACTTCACAAAAACATGTTTAAGACATTGTTTTACCCAAATCCGACCCGTATATCATGCATAACCCCAAATACATGAGATTCGACAACCAATATCATCAATATCAAGTTATAATCAAAACTCTAGCATACATGTAAACATATACATGAACGTTCATCGCAATAATAGTATAAACTCAAAAAACTCAACACTAATAAACCCTAGCATACAAGAATCATGTTTTATGTTAATCACATAGATAAAACGCAACCAATAATCATGTAGATATGCACAAGAATTGTAAACGAGATTGTGGCACGTTACCCAGAACGATAGAGTTAGAAAGCTTGAAGAAATCAAAGAGATCAAGCATGCTCCTTGTGTTTGATGACAGAGAGAGACGCAGGGAAGAGGGATGATCGTGATGCAGGTAGGGTTTGTGTTAGGAAACTTTTATGAAAGTATTGAAGAAAAATGTGATCTATCTGATCAAATGTTGAAGATAAAGTCATGAAGGTCAAACAGAAAGAGGAAACGAGAGTTGACAAAAGAAAAGGACACCATATCTTCTACATGCATCTATAAAGGATCAGATACAAGTAAAGACAATCAGAGACCATTCTGATAGATCTGATGACAATTATGATGAATAGCATCAGTATCTTGTAAAATCTGGTTATTAGAAATTCTTATGATCTGTTCATCAGGTTTTCTAGTAAGATGGCTCTCAAAGATTCTGAATGGTCAACTGTCTGCAAAATTTAGCTCTGCCACCATTGAAGGATAACAAGTTGATCATAGTGGATTCAATGAATATGCCAAGAAGCTACTTTATGCAAAGCAAGTTCACGAATAAACTAATGTTTATTCGTGCTAAGGACTCTCTATAAAAGAGAATCAAACCAGTGAAGGAAAATGAGTTAAGGCAAGTATTTAATACACACTACTACAATAACTCCATTCCCTTTCACCACAGAATTATACAAGTATTCGTTTGTACTAGTCAATAACTTTACAATCACCTTGTAAACCATTTTATTTCAAAGTGATATAAACTTGAAAATTCTGTAGTTGTTGTTTCTTGAAAGTTTGATTTCTATTTCCGCACACTATTTTCATATATGTTGAAATCACTTGCCATATTAAGTGAAAAGAGCATTTTCCATCTGGGATAAACAATTGGTATCGGAGTAGATTGAATAAACTATTTTCAAACGATCAACTGCTCATTTTTTTTCTTTTATCCAAATATGGCAAACTTTCAAACCTGGAACAATGCTTTCAAAAATCGGGTCTATGTCAAAGCCTCTGACCTTGGTCAGAGAGGAGTACCCCCAATGAAAAATCAGGATGATCAACTTACTTAATGGACATGATCGAGCTCTGTTTCAATCTATTGTGTTGTGGCCCACATATACCTAGGGTTGAGATACCAGGTTCACCAGCAATTGATTAAACACTTGAAATACTTGTCTCCTAGGCTCCAAAAGCTGAAACTTACTGGAGGCAGGAAGACAAGGAAAAGGTGCAAGCTGATGAAAGAGCCAAATCACTTTTGATTATGGCACTTCCAAATGACATACTCTCTCTCAAGTAGATTTATATGTTTCTGCTAAAGAGATATGAGATCAGTTAGAAAATCTTTGTGAAGGATGAGAAAGAATGAAGAGAAACAAATGAACAAACTGTGTCTCTTCTTATGAGAGATTTAAAAGTTTACCAAATGAAAATCTTTGTGAAACCAGATTTGGAAAACTTTTAAATGATCTAAAGAAATTTGGTATTGAGAAGTCAAATGATGAAAGGAACTTGTAATTCCTATATGCTCTACCAAGAGAGTGGAGAAGTCTCACAATGACTTTAGCCTCCACTTTAGAGCTGAACATGAATCTATACGACCTCTATAGCATTCTTGTCTCTAGAGAAGAAGAGATATATAAGAACTCAAACCAAAGAGGTGGATCCATTGCTCTCATCTCAAACTCTCAAAGAACATCTAATCCTGATCCTCAAACCTCTGATTGCCAAAATATGGACATCTGATACCTCGTCAAATTTTTCTGCATTTGCTGAGGCAATTGCATTGCTCACCAAAACTTTTGAGCAAATGCTGAAAGGTGGAAGCCATAAGTACCAGAAAAGTGACAAATGGAGGATGGAAGGAAAGTCAAGAGACGGAGCTAAAGCAGAAGTTTTGTGATACAATGTAAACAAAAGGGTCATTATGCATCTGAATGCAAAAACAAAAAACTGAAAGATGTGCTTACTATGAGAAGAAGCTAGAAAGCTAAAGCATAACAAGTAAGTTGATTGTAGGGATAAAATACCTGGTTAACTGATGATTCTTTTGATAATGAAGAAGAAGAGATGGCAAACTGAATGATCAGAACCAAAGGTAAGCTCGAATAATTTTGATCTTGAACAAAAATTAAACAAGCTTATGTCAGATTTTATGAACTTGCAAGAAAAACAAAAATCATAAACAAAAAATCTGATGATTTGCAAAAAAACATTAAATAAAGTAATACTTGAAAACCAATTACTAATTGAGGAAAGCTTAACTAAAAATGCTAAAATTGATTTCTATGAAAAGGAAAGAAAAGATTTATATAAAAGAATTCAAGACAAAGAAATCAATGTAAAGGGTTTTCAACAAGCCAAAGATTTTATAAACTTTATCGAAACCACACCAAAGAATAAAGGTGAAGAGATCGAATATGTAAAGACAAACATCAGGATTCCCACCACCTTTGTCAAAGCATCATATCAGATTTCTGATAAAATCATCAGAATCTGAGCTGAATCTTGCAAATCAATAAGTTCTGACAACTCTTTTCTATCATCAAAGACTAACAACAAAGGAAAAAGGTATGAAACAAAACAAACATTTTCAGAAAATTAAAAAAAGATTCATCCAAAATTTCAAAAAGCTGCAAATCTTCCACCACAGACAAAGGAATCAGAAAATCTGAAAAAGAAAACTGTATGTGTGTTGACATACTGAAGCTAGTCCAACACCATCTCCAAACAAAAACAAACAATCTATTAATGGCTCAGCATGTAACAGAATTACTGTAACACCCAAAACCCGAATGTTTGACTCACTAGTATGGTTTCATAAGATATGGAACGAAATGTGATAACTAAGTTATTTAACTTAGTTAGAACTATAAGTCTTATGGTAAAATACAAGGATTTGTGGTAAATGTGATAAATGGCAAACAAGAGGGACCAAAAGTGAACATGTGGAAAGTAAATATTAAGAATAAAATGTGCAGGTGTGTGTGTGTGTGGGTATGCATCGAGATTGAGAAGGAGGCAGGGGAAAACACACACACACTTCAGAATTCTACAAATCTACAAGCATCTGGAAAGAGGATTTGATGCATGAGTACAAATTCTCCATCCTTTAAGTGTTCTTAACACAAGGTGAGTTGAAATTTCTGATTTGATGACTACCCATGAAGTGGGTTAGGATGAATCCATGAATTTGGTTGAATTTAGAATGAATACTTGTTAATACTATCAAGTGGAAGTTGAATCAGGGTTAAATTTTAGTTATGGGATGATTTAGATTGAATCCCAATTGCATGAGTGTGAAAATGATGAACATGTAGATGTAATATTGTGATTTTGTGATGCATAAGGTGTTATATGATAGATTGTGATAGATAAAGTTGATGTAGAATTGATGATTATGTGATTTTGCTTGAATGTGATGGTTCATGAGATGAATCGGGAAGAACATGCTTAAAATACTTGTACATTATGCTTAGAAGGTAGTACGTACACCAAGTGTTTGATTAAATGTCTAAATGACAATAATATGTGAAATTATATGCAAGTAATGGTTGAACATGTATAGAAAGTGATAATGATATACTTGTTAGTAAAACAAGTTTAGGAATGCATTTGATAAGTATTTGTGAACCGTAGTTGATGATGTGATTTGGTAAAAGAGTGCTTTAAGGAACTAGTACCCTATGTTTGAATGGTGATGTACAGCATAAGTTGGATTTGTGACTTAATGATAATTAGAAACAGATGTTGAAAGTTCATATGATAAACGTTGACTTCTGAAAGTCAACTGCACATAAGAATGCATGCTAGACTTCTTGTTACAATGGTATGACTATAGAAAGTTATATGGGACGTGTTACATCAATATGTGTTATATGGACGATATGATGAATTATATAAGTTTGAAAGGATGTGATTTTGGGTATATGCCTTTATGCTTGTTAGAATTGACTAATGAAAGTCAAATGCGAGATATGCATTTGGTATAATCGTTAATATGTAAAATCGTGTATGCTAACAAGAATGTGATTGCGATGACATGAAAGTGTAGGAATCATGTCATAATGGATGAAAGCATGGAAGGCTAACGGGCAGGAAAGAGGCAAGGTAACGGATGCAAATGCGGACGCTAAGGTAAGTGAATTCTTGAACTCACTTTGTATTTAAGTACATGAAGATGTCTATACATTCGAATTATCAAAACTAAAGTAGAGTGAGCAAATGAATAAGAAATGTTATAATAAGATTTCTTGAAAGGGAGTGGTATGTCATTAAACCGTAAAACCTCAATATAGGGGTATATGGGTCATGAATTTCGTAGAAAGGCTATTAGATGGAAAGGATGGGAATTGGTTTAAGTAATCGAAAGGTTTTGAAAAGTAATAAAAATAGTTAAGTTATTAGAAACGGTGTCTTCGGAAGGCCCGGGGCTGGCCTAAATGATCAAGAAAAATCGAACTGAGTCAAAAACAAGCTGCAGATTAGTAGCAACAGCAGATGACCGTAAGCTATGGTACCTGACCATAGCTTACGATAGGGGGTATCCCTGGTTAGCAGAAAATCCTCACCGTAAGCTATGGTGAGTAGACCGTAGCTTACGACGGAATGGGTACCAAATGTTAAATTTGGATTGTTGTGCATATTATTGCGTCTTGGACTTCCGTATCCTTTAAGGTTTATGCAAAAGCTTCGGTAAACTTCCAGAAGATAGCATAACCTAGGAAAAGTTCGTAAAAGTTTTAATGATGTGTACGAATACAATCAATGACTTTCGGGCTTGTAAGGGATAAATAAAGTCTATGTATGATTGAGATTTGAATCTTGTGGGATTGAAAGTGTTAGAATGTATTACACGAATGGAGAGATGACACTTGTTTTTAAGTATGTTTACAAGTAAATTATTAGGCATAATTAAAGTTTGACGATTGAACATGGATAAGTGAGTATGACTCGAACGCGCATATAAAAGTATATAGTTGTAGAATGAAAGAGTTAGATGTCGATATTATTGTTGAATGTATATATGGAACTTGTATGTAAGTATGTGTATATATGAAAATACTTATATGTAATGTAACCCAATGAATGTCGTTCGATGTTATGTGCTTATGTGAAGAGGCTAACTGTTTGTTGTCGAGGATGAAATTAGGAATGCAGGCAAGTAAGGGTTGGGCTCTCGAAGGTTTGAGGATCGGCATAAGGAATAAGTTCAAAGAATATCCTATTGGAGTTTTATATAATGTTTGATGGATATGTAGACGATTTATGTTTGTGTTTTTAATTAAAAATATGTAATGTCACCATTTACTAACACGTTGGTTATGTTTATATGGTGACTGCAGATAGTCGGACTAACATGATAGACAAACCAACGAGGATCGAGTCGAAGATAAAGGATTGTACGGAGAAGTGGTCAATAACTGAAATCATACGTAACATAGTTACATTGGTTAGGAATAAATGATGTAAACGATTTAAAGGAGGTCGATTTAAATGGTTTAAAGTACCTTAAAATAAAAAAAAAAAAATTTTTGGTTCATATTTACGCTGCGTCGTTTTGGGTCAAAACGCGGTTAGGGTGTTACAATTTCTGGTGAAAATTCCTCATTCGAAGAAGAAAACTTAATCAGATCTTCATCAGAAAAAGTACCCAAGCAAGTTTGGGTACCAAAAGTTCTTTAACTCTTCCATTTCAGGACGATCATGTGCAGTAGATCTGGTACTGCGACTTAGGAAGCTCCAAGCACATGACTGGAGATAGGAGCTTACTCAGTAATTTTGTTCCAAAACTAGGTAAATTAGTTAATTTTGGAAATGGAGTGAAGGGAAGAACGTTGGGCTATGGAAGCATCAAGTATGGATCATTGACCATAGAGAAAGTAGCTTAAGTAGAAGGTTTGAAGTATAATCTACTAAGCTATGGCCAATTTTGTGACATAGGTTTTCAGGTAATCTTTTTACTAGAAAAATGCTTATTAGTTGGTCTAGATGATAACAAAATTTATTTAAGTGGAAAACGAATAAGAAAATCTGTAGATTAATTTGATTTCAAAAAAGAAATAGAGCACCATCAAATGTGCTTGTTTTCAAAAGACAACAAAGGTAATAGTTGGTTGTGGCATAAAAGACTGGCCCACTTAAATTTCAAAAATCTAAACCAACTGGCAAGCAAAGGTTTGGTAAAAGGTCTATCATTCATATCCTCTAAGAAGGATAAATAATATGAAGCCTGTGAATTAGGAAAATCCAAAAGAGATTCACATAAAACAATTTCTGAATCTTCAATAACACAAAGTTTAGAACTTTTGCATATAGACTTTTGTGGACCTGTAAGCACGACAAGTTTTTCTAGTAAGAAATACATTTTGGTCATTGTAGATGACTATTCCAGGTACACTTAGGTTGGGTTTTTAAGAAAAAAGTGAAACCCTAGATCTGATCACAAATTTCATTAGAAAGATAGAATAAAATTACCAGTCAGAAGGATCAGATCAGACAATGGAACATAGTTTAAAAATTCAAAACTTGAGAACTTCCTTGTAAGTAAAGGAATTTCTCATGATTTTTCTAGCTCCTAGAACTCCACAGCAAAATGGAGTTTTGGAACGAAGAAATAGAACCTTGGTAGAGGCGGCTTATGCTAAATTACCCACTTATTTTTGGGCAGAAGCAATTGCAAATGCATGTTTCACACAGAACAGATCCATCATAAACAAAAGACTTTAGAAAACACCCTACAACATCATAAATGGAAGAATCCCAAATATTAAATTTTTACACACATTTGCTTGTAGATGCTTTGTATGTAATGATTTTGAAAGTCTTGAAAAGTTTTACAGAAAGCTGAAAAAAGCATCTTTCTTGGATACTCATTGTCCTAAAAAACCTACATAGTTTTTATCTTAAACACTAGGACAATAAGAGAAAGTTTATATGTGTCATTTGATGATTCATTAGAAACAGAGGTTCTGGTGAAATCATAAAAGAAATAAACTTTTCTGATAAGCAAGAAAACCCTTATCATCTTCTTAACATTCTAACTGAAGAGCTTCTTGAATGTGACTATATAGATAAAAAATTAACCCAAACTTCCGTCACATACTAACCATGCAGGAAATTCACAAGAAGATCAGAATTCTGAAAATCTATCAGAAAATCAAGCTAAACATCAGAATTCTGATCCACTCAATCCAACAGTGGTAACTAATAAGGGGGAAGCTTCAGACCCATCAAAATCATCTAGTCCACACAGCAACTGCAGATGGATCAAAGGTCAATCTCAATCAAAATTATTGGGGATCCTGAAGAAGGTGTCAAGACTAGATCAGCCACAGCTCATGAATGTCAACATGCTAGTTTTCTAAGCATGATAGAACCAAAATCTGTCAAAGAAGCAATTAATGACTCAGATTGGGTGCAAGCAATGCAAGAAGAGCTTGACCAATTTGAAAAGAGTCAAGTATGGAATCTGGTACCCAAACCAACTAACAAAATTGTCATTTAAACCAAATGGGTATTTAGGAATAAATCTGATGAACAAGGCATAATATTAATAAGGAACAAGGTAAGACTGGTAGTAAAAGGTTATTGTCAACAAGAAGGCATATGATTATGATGAAACCTTTGCACCAGTTGCCAGATTGGAAGCTGTAAGGATATTCCTTGCTTATGCTGCATCAAAAGACTTCAAAGTTTATCAGATGGAGGTGAAATCAGCATTTCTGAATGGTAATATTGGGTAAGAAGTGTTTGTGCAACAACCAGAAGGCTATGTTGACCCAAAATTTCCAAAACATGTTTATAAGCTAAACAAAACCTTGTATGGGTTGAAGCAAGCTCCAAGAGCATGGTATGAAACTCCTTCAAACTGCTTAATTAATTCAGGCTTCACAAAAAGTACTCTTGACATAACTCTATTTTTGAAAACACATAAGGGCCACACTTTGTTGGTTCAAATTTTTGTTAATGACATTATTTTTGGATCAGCCAATGAAAATTTTGCAAAAATTTGAGAAACTAATGACCAGTCATTTTGAAATGAGCATGATGGGTGAATTGAATTTTTTCTTAAGGTTACAAGTTAAACAAAGAAGTGATGGCATACTATTGAGTCAATCAAAGTATGCTAGGACAATTTCGAAGAAATACTCACTTGAAAATTGCTCCATTTCAAAAACTCCCATTCAACTGGAAATAAACTTGATTCTGATCAAGATGGCAAAAGTGTTGATATTAAAACCTACCGGGAATGACAGGATCATTGTTGTATCTAACACCCAGTAGACCAGATATAATGTTCTCAACATGTTTTCTGGCTAGATACCAATGTAACCCTAAGGAATCCCATTTGAAAGTTGTAAAAGGGTGTTTAAATATATGAAAGGCATATCAGGTCTTGGTCTATGGTATCCGAAATATAGAAATTTGGAACTAATAGCATATAAAGATGTAGATTATGAAGGATGCAAAATAGACAAAAAAAGCACATCTGGTGCGCGTCAAATGTTGGGAGAAAAGCTAGTCTTTTGGGCAAGCAAGAAACAACACTGTGTTTCCACATCAACAGCTGAATCAGAAGATGCAGCAGTAGCAAGCTGTTGTTCACAAGTGTTATGGATGCAAACTTAGCTGAAGGACTATGGAATAAATCTGACCAAAATTCCAATATTGTGTGATTCCAAGAGTGCCATTGCCATAACAGAAAATCTAGTGCATCACTCAAGAACCAAACACATTGATGTCAGATACCACTTCATAAAAGATCATGCTGAAAAAGGTAACATTGAAATGTATTTTGTTCCAACAGAAAAACAAATTGCAGATATTTTTACAAAACTTCTTAATGAAAAGAGGCACAAGTTTCAAGTCAACAAATTGGGCATGGTCAACTTAAAATATGAAGAAAATTCAGAAAATGTATTGTCATAAAAAGATAGCCAAAATTGTAAACCATCATAAGATGATAAGAATTTCTGAAATTCTGATAATACGTTAAAACTGCAAACATTCATCAGAAAATCTGATAATCTATCAGATATGTTGAGATCATCAGAAAATCTGATGAGATTCATAACCTGGTTCACAAATTTAAGCTTTCTTATTTAAAGTTTGCTTCATACATATACATCAATAGCACAACGATTGCACATAAGTTTTTTTTTTCGTGTGTTCATTTTATTAAAACAAATCTTTGTTATTTTTTTAAAAAAAAGGGGAAGAAAATCAACTGCAAATCGTAGAATCTTAGGGTAGATCATGTCACAAAACAAGATTTCTGAACAAAAATTCATTGCTCACACACGCTCTCATCTAGTCTTTAAAAGCTTAGTCATCACACTTAGAGAGAAATAAGGAAACACATATGCAAGATAATCATTATAATCTCACAGAAATAGCCACCTAAGACATTTAATGTAGAAAACTTTTACCTCACAAAATTCTCTTTGCTTCTGACTAAGGATCTCGTGCATTAAAAGACAGTGAGAATAAAAAGGAAGAAAATCTTGAGTTGGTAAATACCATTTATGGTGCATCTATCACTTTCATTCATATATATACAACCACTACTTGAAGATCAACTTCAACTCATCTCTCATTATCATCCTATTTCTTCTTGTTCAGAAACTCTACAAACCCATCCCTCGTAAAAACCCTAACAATAGCTTAAATCAGTGCATCACTTTTCCCACTTCCAATGTACGAAACTCACAACATGAGGGTCCGGAGAAACTTGGATGGACCAGCATGGGTAGGCTGTGGGGTCATTCTTAACATGCTGATACAAAGTCCACTAGCATATGCCTTATTAGAATATATTCGGGTCTACCCAACTCTACTGCAGGAGTTTTGGCTGAATGCACGAACCATCTACCAAGAATAAAAGTGTGGATTCACAGTGAAGTGATGGGGAAGGAAATCGTCCATAGCGAAGAGACGATTAGAGAGGCTCTACAGCTCAATGACAACGACAACGTCACTTTCTTCACCCGCCAAACTCTGGGTCAGACTCTGAAGGAGATGGGATACCACACAGAGAATCGTACAAGAGGGGTCAGCAAATCCGGATTTCTTCAGCCATGGCAATTCTTGGTCACCTAGCTTGGAGTATGTTTCTCTAGAAAGTACGCAAACTTTAATGAGATCTCATACAGGTTGATGGAAGTGGTGCATGCAGTAATACAAGAGGCCCCCTACAACTTTTCTAAATATCTCATGAGAGATTTTGAGGGCAAATTGAACTCTCAGAGACCATTTCTGATCTATCCTCGTTTCTTGATGAGGGTGATCACATGTCAACTGGACTTCGCAGGAGTTCCAAACTGGTACCCAAGAGCAAGGGTCATCCTTCAGGAAAACATACATAGTGCTAGCCTGACACCAAACCCCAACCATTCTGGAACTGTGACCAATCTGTGGATTTTTGCTCAACTTATCTTTAGTGAAGATTAATTAGATTTTTTTATTTTATTTCTTTTCTGTAAGTTTTCCTTTCTTTTTATTCTGTAAATATCTATCTATATAAGTATATTTTCTATTAAAACTATAGGCAAAAGAAACAAATTTTAAAAAGTTTGGAACAAATTAAAAAGAAAAAGGGGGAAAGGGAGAGGGAGTTTAAAGAATGAGTCAAAGGAGGGAACAATATCAGATCTGGTAAACATAAGAATAATTATCAAAATATCTGATAATATTAAGTCAAATCTGATGCCTTTCTGGTAAAATAGTTATCAAGTCAAATCTGATGCCTTTATGGTAAAATAGTCAACAATCTGTTGAAAATTTTTCTAAAAACACCTGACTAAAGATTAAAAAAATATACACATCTGATGAGATTCAACACAAATTTTTTCTCTCCAAAAGACAAAGCACTTGTGCCATCTATTAATACTTAAAAAAGGGGAGGGTTAAAACAGAATTTTCTGATAAACACAATCTTTAAACAAAAGAAAAGGAGCTCCACAAAGACTAACACTGTAAATATATTTCTCTTACTATACTTATTCCCTCTTATCTCTTAAGGGGGGGGGGGGGGCTCACACTTCAGATGACATTTTGGTGGATTTCTTATAAAACACTAAGATTAAATCTCTGATCTTCTGCACCAAAAAAAATTAAAATTTTCTGATGATGTCATCAGATTGAATTTTACTTTCAAAAAGGGGGAAGAAATATCAGACTCTAGAAAGGATATCATTGGACCTTTTCGCCTATAAAGGGTCCTACAGAAAGAAAAATGTACAACTTAGCCATTAGTATTCACCAATCAAACTTTATCTCTAATTTATTTAAAAGATATATCAAAATTTGGAGATATATTAGAATTGGGATATATCAAAAGTTTCCAAAAACGGTTTGTAAAGTTAAAAAATCATTAACTTGTCATTAACCAACTTAAATACTAACCACCCACAATCCAACCCCCACAATCTCTGTCCCACAAACCCTATATATACAATATTCAAAAGGACGAGAAACACACCTGCAACTTCCAAACTTACAAACCCTAAACATCCTATAGTTTTGAAAAGCAAAATTCTCCTCACCATGGTCGCACCTAACCTTGTTAACCTCAAAATTCTTTCCGTTGAACATTCCATTCCATTCATCAGGGATGATGACTTTCTTCCATCGAAGAAGAACAACTTATTGATGAACACCAACCATGAAGCATATGACGAAAAATGTCAGATTTTGGTCGAATTCCTGTTGAGATGCCCTATTGCTCAAGCTCTGATCTAAACCAAAGAAGTCTCGGAAAGTATTATGCAGCAGCTTGTCAATACACTTGGTGAAACTGGTATGAATGAAGTTACAACTCATCTATGGGGTAACATCTCTGTTAGCATTACACCACAAAGAATCAGGGAATGTTTGGAACTTTTAATCAATGACCACTACGTCGAAGCACCTAGGAAGGAGGAGTTGTTGGGACAGCTTGATGTTCTGATGGGATATGGAAGAAAGATTTCTTTAATCGATGAATTTAAAAGGAATGAGTTACCTGTCTTCTAGCAAGTGATGATGGAACCCTAACCAAGTGCCTAACTTCAAAAATTGGGGGCACTGATCAGATTAACATAATTTTTCTGACAATCATGTATGGACTCGTCACTAGACACAACATTGATTACGGAATAGAGATTTTTAATCTGATGAAGTGATCTGTATTGACCAAGTCTGGCAGAGTTGACTCTCATTTACCTTTTCCCATATTCTTGTCAATTCTCATAGCTGAAACATTTGCTGAAAGGAATGTTGAACTTCCTATATCAGAAAACATGTGGAGATCATTAGTTATGAAACCCTGGAATGCAGCATCAGCATGGAAGTCCAACAAAGATATCCCTAACCTACCAGAAAGCATGATGAACTTAATAGCTGAAGATTCACCTTATAGAATACAGTATATGGCAATTCTAAATAGAGGATTGGAAGACACTGAAGTCTACGTCAACAGCTCTTCACCAGATCATGATGATCAAAGATCAGAAGCTCCACAAATTGAAGAAAAGAGCAATTTCAGCATTAAGACATCAGAATTTCACCAGATTCAATGGAGGTTGATGAGCAGATACAGCAGAATCCAAAAGCAGGGCAACATCATGCTGAGGCATCCCATATGGTAAAATCAGGTGCTCAAACTAATCCTGATTTATGCAAACTCAACAGAATCTGATTCCGATGATTCTGTTAGAGGTGATTATATTATACAACCTAGAAAAACAAAAAATAGTAAGTGAACAGCTTAGTGATTCCACTTGTCCATTCTCCATATCAGTTAATGAGGATGAGATTGTAACGGCAACAGGTAGAGATCAGCCTACTGATCTAGGAAACCTGGGTGACAAAGATAAGAGTTTCTCAACAATTCAAAAAGAATCATTCTCAGGAATGATTCCAGGATGTGAAGAAATTCAGGATGTGAATAAGTTTCAAAGTTCTTGTAAAGGTGTGTAGGATTGGCCTTTTGACCAACCTAATCCCTTTACAACAGCAGCAAGTGTGTCTTCTGCTGGTGTGAGAGAAGGAACATCTGTTGTTCCTCCAACTTTACCCATTGAACCAATCATTTCATCAGAACAACTTGAACATATGTTAGAAGGTGTTGTCAAAGTCTGTGTAGAAAAATCCCCTGTTGAAACAAAGCTGGATGTACTAATAAAAGAAATCAGAAGTCAGAAGTCTGATTTAAAAATTCTATCAAAATCGGTTGAGACCATCAGAAAGCAAACAGAAAGGAATACTAAAGTCCTGAAGAACATACATCAAACACATAAGACATCAGATAGTAGCAAACTGACAATAGACTTTGAGAAAGTGTTTAAAGAAATAAAAGACACAAGACAAAGGTGACTGAAGCCATGGAAACAAGAGATACCATAAGCTCTGGTAAGATTCTGGAAGAAATTCATAGCATGAGAGCCAGTTGTAACATTTGTCAAAAACGGGTTTTCCAAACCCGCTTCGTTTGTAATCGAATATCAAGTTATAAATGTTTCGTTGCGTATTTATGTCAATTTTAAATTTTTAATGATGCATAATTAATAAACAAACTAGAATATAAAAGTTATAATTGATAAAAAGTAAAAAATAAAATAAATAAAATGAAAAACAGGCTGCCGGGACTCGAACCCGGGTCAGCCGGAAAGACTCAACGACTTAACACGCGCACTCGTAACCACTCCGCCACTTGATGTTTTCTGTTAGTTCTAGGAATCAATTAAATCTTATGTTCAACCATAAATCAACCGATTTACGCTAACTGTAACCGAAATCGGTTTCCAAATGTCCAAAAACGTTTGAGTGTTTGCGGTTTTCTGTTAATAACCGATACACCGACACCTCCAATCAATTTAGCTTTGAATGACTTGAATTCAAGAGTTGATCGGTTCTAATAACCGAAAAACCTGCATTTCCTGAATTACTCCAATCATAGTCCCCTCTCGCGACTCAAACTCATCTGCAGACCTTCAATTTCACTTTTGCAATACTTTCAGTTCGTCGGAAAAGCTATTTGAACTCGCCGGACTTTCGCCAGAAAACCGTGTTTTCCATCAAATCAGTAAGTCTCTCAATTCTTTCATCGTCTATCAGTTGTTAAGCTGTTGCTAACTCAAACCCTTCAATCGGAATCAGTTTCAGACGTCGATATCGGATAATTCACTCTCGCCGGAAAACTTCTGAAAGTTCCAAATTCTCGCCATGAAACGGTATAGTCTTTTAAACTTCTGGTAATCCTTGTTCAGTGCTTCAATTCCGCATTTAGCTAATCAAATTGATAATCTGTCCGCTCAGACAAAATCCATAAAAACAGAGCCGACGACTTCGACGGAATTCTGAGATAAATCGTTTCTCCGGTATGTTTACTTCCGAAATCTTCTCTGCCATTTCATTTTAGTCATTTGAATGTTGTCAATCGAATTAATCAAGAAACAATAGAGTAATCGTAGTCTGTGATTTCTGTAACGAAGAAGACGAAGTTAGGTTGTTTATAAGTTTTATATAAAATGGATTTATTCTCGGGTTAGACACACAGTTCAGCGGTGGACTGTGTGCGCACATATATCACACGCCGCGAGTTCGATCCTTGACACACACGTATGCTCTATAATAAAGATGTTTTATTTTTCTAACTGAACCGGATTAACTCACGGTAGATGTTAAGTATAATAAAAATTGGTATATTAACCAGGTTAGACAAACAGTCCAGCGGTGGACTGTGTGCAACACTAACCCACAGGTCCCGGGTTCGAGACCTGTTGCACACTCCGGTTCGATAATTAAAACCCTTTTTGAAAATAAAAGAATTTTGAATAAACTAAAATAGTATATAAATATAATTAAAAACAGAATTATTTCGGGTTAGACACGTAGCTCAGTTGGTAGAGCTGCGTGCACGCGTATGGGAGGTCTCGGGTTCGAGTCCTGCCTGGCGCATACATGCACACAATAGAACCGGTCAAACAGTCAACAGCCACAGTCAAACAGTCAACAGTCAATGGTCAACGCAAAAGTCAACATTTTTTTATATTTTTATTTATTTAATTTAATTTAAAAATCAATTAAAAATACTTAAAAATAATGTTTTTAAAGATAGGAAATAGACTTAAACTCACAAAAATATATCTAAAAATCCTATTAAAATTATTAATAAAATCCACTCATTTACTATACTTTCCGTTATTATTTAGGTTAGTTAATCCTCGTTGATCAATCCCTCAAACTCGTGCGCATCTCATCATCTCCAACCGAACGCACCCAATGTGAGTGAATCTCTACAAATTCCCCGTTTTAATCACGTTTTTGGGGTGTATCATGTGTCTTACCAATTATTATATTTAAATCATTGTGCATACATCATATCCATGAACAAATGTGTATTCAGCTTGTATCAACTGTTTGTGTGGTTATTGTTTAGATTTAATTTATTATTTTCAGTACATGCAATATCATAGGCCGCCGCTCCCCATTACATATGAACGTTGAGCAGTTCCCCATTACATTATGAGCGTGAACCGGGCGTTGCCAACATACGATTGGCTCCGTTTGATTGAGCCTTGATCGCACAGACATTCATCATAGGCCGTCAGTTCCCCATTACATTATGAGCGTGAACGTGACGTTGCCAACATATACAGTTTCATTCATGTTATATATTCATGCAAGTTCATATGTTATTGTATGTTATTGTATGTTATTGTTTGTGGTTGTTATTGCTATTGTTTGATTATTTACATTTGCTCACATATGACTATTGCACAGTTTTTCCTTGATAAAGATAACAAGAAATCAATAATAAATGTTTATCTAACAAGGTTCACTCGCCAACTTATGTTGACCCAAAAACCCCCATTTTTACACATTATACAGGTGACCCAGCTGCAGCAAGAAACACATAGGATTGGCTTAGAAGAATAATCTGGTTTAGAGCTTGGATTGTTTAGTTGATTATTTTTCTTTGTATTTGTATGAACATGTTTGGATTATTGAGAATGTAATTTTTACTTAAATGAATATGAAACATATTAGTAAATATCATGAGCTTTGGTGATAACCTAATTATGCCCCGACTCTTATTCCGCTGCGGGTCGGGGTGTGACACCAGTAACAATAGTATGATTGATGCTCTTGATAAATTGGTGAGAGAATGGGCTACATATCAAAATCAGACAGAGTTCAACAAGATACATGAAGTAGAGAGAAGGAACGCTCAAATGCTAAGTGATGTACAATCACTTATAAAGATGCTACAGTTAAATGTTGCTAGATTGGCAAACACTAATGTTCATGAACTTAGAACTCCCGTTCCTAAAGAGACCTCACACCAAAAAGAACCAGAAGCCACTCAGCACACACCAACAATGGAAGCAACATCTCTTAGTCAATTTGGGCTTGCACCAATGGGCCCCCCACCAAAAGTGCCAAAATTAGAAATGATCAAAGGACTCGAAACTACTCCTAGAATAATCTCAAATCTAAGTAGTCCCTCTTCAAGAGGCCAACAAAAAATAACCTCTTTTGGAAAAACCATCTTTAGTGAACAGCTGATCCAGGCAGAAGAGAGAAAGTGGGAGGACTCTGCTACTTCTTCAAAGAAACCAAGAGTTGAAATCAGATTGGATCCACAAGGAAAAGAAAAGGAATATCTGGTGCAGCAATTTGATCAAGACAGTATGATGTTCCTTAAATATCATCTGAAAAGCTACTATTGGAACAATGAAGAAGATAAACTTGACAGGCCTCTCAGCCCAATGAGCATAAGAATAAGGGAAGAAAAGTTAAAAAGAAGTAAGGCTAGTCTTCATCCACCTCTTACAAATCTAGTGGTTAGAGTACACAAGGTGGACCTCAGTCCACTACAGGCAAGGTAATGGGAACTTATAAGCAAAATAAATATGCCTTGATCAGATTAGATGGCAGTGTGACAACGGTTGTGGACGCTGACCTTAGAAAAGAACTTCATCCCTTTGACTTAATAAAGCTGATGCAGATCTATGACAAAGAAAAGAGAGATATAAAGACTAACAGAAGGGCTATCCACAGTCTGACAGAAGCCGGACAGAAACTATACTCAAGGGTAGCTCTAGCAGACTTTGATCTTTGCATAGCCTTCAATTACAACAAGAAAGTGCAAATACCACCTCATGACACATCTGTTCCACCTGAACTTGAATTTGAAGCCAGAACAGAAGTTGTCTTTGAGAAACCTGAATTGTCTGTTGTCACACCCCGACCCGCAGCGGAAAAAGTTGATCGGGGCATGATTGGGTTTTCATCAAAGCTCATGACATTTATTATAATGTTTCATATTTTTATTACAATTTTAAAGAAGATCATACAATCAAATCATACAAGTACAACATGTTCTATACATCTTTCTAGACTTCATTATTTTTCTTCTAAGGCACTTTCCTATGTGTTCCTTGCTTCATCATGTCCACCTGTATCATGTGTAAAAATGGTTTTTGGGTCAACAAAAGTTGGCGAGTGAATCCTATGAAAACATTTAAACGTGTTTATTGTATTGATTATAAAATAAAGTGTATAACCACATATGAGTAAATGTAGATGTAAATTTATTCACAAAACACATAATATTAAATATTGCACACATATACAACAATTGATTGTTTTGAGGCACGCGTTGTTCAACTCGTCTCCCACGAGGAACTGATGGGCCTAATGAATGAGTTTTGAGGCACGCGTGTCAACGACTGACGGGCATGAATGAGTTTGAGGCACGCGTTGTATCGTCTCCCACGAGGAACTGATGGGCCTAATAAATAATTTGCATACAACTTGACAATATGTAATACATAACAACAAACAATATTTACATTCTAAGTTTAGATCATATAATGGTATAGCACGAGTTTGAATAAGCGAATTAATTTAAGCGACACATGATACACCCAAAACATGAATAAAAAGGGGAATTTGTAAGAATTCACTCACAGTGGTTGCGTTTCCTTGGATTGGTGATGAATGCACACGAATTTGGATTTAACCACGAGAGAAACTAACCTAAATAATAACATAATGGTTCGGTAAATAAGTGGATTTTATTAACAATTTTTAATAGGATTTTTAGATTTATTTTTGTGAGTTTAAGGACATTTTCTAACTTTAAAAATATTATTTTTAAGTATTTTTAAATAATTTTCTGATTAAATAAATAAATAAAATAAATAATAAAAAAAATGTTGACCGTTGACTTTGACTTGACTTGTGACCGGTTCGGACTTTGTGTTTGTTTGCGCTGAGAGAGGTTCGAACTCGTGACCTCTCGTATACGTGCACGCAGCCTACCAACTGAGTACGTGTCTAACCCGAAATATTTCTGATTTTAATTATATTTATATACTATTTAGTTTATTCTAAAATCATTTATTTTAAAAAGGTTTTAAAATCCTTTGAACCAGTGTGTAGTACCGGTCTCGAACCCTGACCTTTATGTTGCGTTGCACCCAGCCCAACCAACTGGGCTGGGTGTCTAACCCGATATATATTGAAATTTAATTATGCATATACACATACTAGAGCTAACATATTTTTGTTTAATTTAAAAAGGTTTGGATAATTTCAGGGGCGGTGTAATTAACCGGATTCGAACTCGAGACTTTGGCTTCGTGTTGCACACAGCCCGACCAATTGGGTTGTGTGACTAACCCGAAGGATATAAGATTTTTATTAAATTTATATATTTACTAGATTATTTCGTTAACTGGTTTTAAAAAGGTTGTGTATAATTGGCGAACCGGAAAGCATGTACATACTCGACTCGGGACCATGGCTTGAAGTTTGCACACAGTCCACCACTGGACTGTGTGTCTAACCCGTTTAAAAATCCGTTTCGAATTAAACTTATACATTAACAGTGCTTCATCTTCTTGTCACTTGAACAACCAGACTGTTAAAAATCCGATTTCTTCGATTCATTAATCAATTCCTTTATTAAATTTTGAATAACTACATATGAGACTAATAAAAATGAGAGGGATTAGGTGTAAGATATACTGAACAGAGATCCCCTGTTTCTCCGGCGAGATTCCGCTGACAGCAGGTTATTCCGGCGAGGTGTTCTTGCTGATTAGGGACTTGTAGAGAGGTTAGCGAGAGTGTTGAGAGTTGATTCGAGTAAACAAGCGAGTTGGTTTCCTGACTGAAAGTATTTATAAGTAGAGGTGATTTCAAGTTTTTGGTTATGAAATTCACGGTTCATGAATGAAATTGATTTGAGTTTTCGGTTATAACTGATGTTTATCATCAGTTATACCCATTTGCGATCAAACAAAGCCGTTTCTTCCATAATTCCCGCGATTTGGTCTTGACGAGTGAATTCAGAAGTTGAAACTGAAGTTGCAGGTCTTACATTTTCTTACATAAGATTTAAATGTTTTCAACTTTAGCACAAATGTGCGTGTGGCGGAGTGGTGAAAGTTGTGTGGGTATTAACTTGTGGGTGACCCGGGTTCGAAACCGGCGTCTCCACATTTTTTTTATTTGTTATTTTTTTGTTATTTAATAATTTTGTTTTAAAATTCTAATTTGTTTATTAATTATGTATCGTATAAAATTAAATTGAGCATTAAATACGCGACAAAATTTATAACTGATTATTCGGTTTAATAAACGAAGCGGTTTTGGATAACCCGGTTTTTTACGGATGTTACGTATCCCCTACTTTTAGAAATTTCGTCCCGAAATTTAAGTAGTGGTATGTTTGTCTCGAAAGGAGGGTGATTTAATTTGACAATTACATAATTAGAAGAGGGTGAGAGTTTAAATCTTATTTGAGGCGGTAACGTTCCTAGTAAGGGTTGAATACCCGGCTACAGGAATCGCTTTTTGATGCCTAAAGTGTAAGAATACTGAACATGGATAAACAGAGTTGATTGACTAAGTATGATTTTATGCATATGAGTTTTTGAGAGATTCGATACGTTTGGAAAGATAAGGTTATACCATATAACAAAACTTCTACCACCAAAACCTAAATGGAACCTCTCATAACCGCCTGACAATGCCTCTGCTCCTTTGGCAATAATACTTATATATAGGAAGTACCAGCGGCGTATCCACCATATTCTTGTCAAATTTTCATTGGCTTTATCAGTAAGTTATGATTAGTTCTATGTGACTCTAGAACATAAAAAACACAACAACCAAAGCTTGAGTCTTAATTCTGATAGTATACATGTTTGAATGATGACAGTACCTCTCTCGTTTGTTATGATGAAGAGGTTAGTCTATGTAGAAGTGAGACACAACCCAACTTCTTATGATGAATTTGAATGCTAGATAGTGATATAAACAAACTTCAACCAGACATAATCATGATTAAACCGCTGACAATGCCTCTGATCCTTGCAGATACTTATATAGGAAGTACAGCGGCGTATCCACCATTTGTCAATTCTTGGCTTTATCACTAAGTTATGATTAGTTCTATGTGCTCTAAACATAAACAACACAACACCAAGCTGAGACTTAATTTGATAGTATACATGTTTGAATGATGACAGTACCTCTTGTTGTTATGATGAGAGTTGTTATGTAGAAGTGAGACACAACTAATTCTTGAATGAGAGATTGAATACTCGTGAGTATGATGATTGATGTTAATCAATGAGTATAAAACAAAACTGAATAGTAATTCGCTTAAGATTCTTGAAAATTCTAATTTATAATAGAGATACGTGAAGATTGAGATAACATAAAGAAAACATAAAAACTAAGCGGTTGGAGTTGATTTTTGGTGAAGAAAACTAGTTGGGTGGTTCGTTTGGGCCGTCATTATCTTCAACAGGATTGGCGTTGATGTTGTAAACTCTTCCTTTGCTGGTGGCCTAGTGGTTAGGTTTTCTTGATTTGCTTGGTTAACTGGGTTTGCTTGAGCTTGGGCATTTATGATGTTAACCAAATGAGGGCACGTGTTTCTAAAGTGGGTAGGGTCGCCACAATTGAAACAAGCTCGAACATATGGGAACATGGGGTATTGGGGTTGTTGATATGTTTGGATCATGTTTTGAGTAGGGGGTGAGGTTGGGTTTTGAGAGGTGCGGCAAACCTAGCTCAAATGACCATAGCGTCCACAATTCGCACATAGTCGACAAGGTAAGGTAGATGGATGGTGATAAAAACAGGTGTTGCATTGAGGGTGAGGTCCAAGGTAAGGTTTCTTATTTGGGTAAG
Organism: Scalesia atractyloides; assembly: GCA_947069175.1. Lineage (NCBI taxonomy): Eukaryota > Viridiplantae > Streptophyta > Magnoliopsida > Asterales > Asteraceae > Scalesia > Scalesia atractyloides. The sequence continues at coordinate 2,426,820 of CAMTDV010000028.1, forward strand.
TTGAGTTGGGTGCTACTTGAGTGATTGGGATAGCTTGGAGGGGTACAACTTGTGCAGCTGGTTGATTGCATTGGGTGACAGCAAAAATTTGCCCATCTCGTTTTCTCTTAGCAATGGGTTGAGAAGGGGATTCGGTTTGGGTGGAGTTTGAGGTTTCAGTTGATGCTTTATCCTTCTTCTTCTCCTCCTTGAAGTCTTTATTCCGTATGCGGTTCTCGGTGAGCTCTGTAGCTAACTCCATTGCTGCTTCCAAAGTTGCAGGTGTGGTACTTATTATCGGTTCTTGAATTTTTGAAGGAAGACCTCGAATGTAGTGCTCGATCAAACGGTAGAGAGGAGTGAACAAGTTGGGGACCATTTGATTTAACTCAAGGAATCTCTTGTTGTATGTGGTGTGGTCGCCTTCCTTTTGTTTCAAAGAATAGAACTCATCCTCCAATTTCTTGATTTCGATTCTTGGGCAAAACCGTCTTGTCATGATTTCCTTCAACTCTTCCCAAGTCAAAGTCATAGCATCTTCAACACCTCTTTGGCCTTCTCTGTATTCCACCATGTAAGTGCTATTCCAAGTAAACGACCGGTAACATTCCATACAAAAGTGACACCTTTAGTCCCTCGTATTTTGGAGGGTCGCAGGATTTGAAATGCTTGAAGGTGCATTTAGTGGTAATTGGGGGAGGGTTGACAACATTTTGATCTTCTTGATTAACGGGATTAGCGGTAAGGGCTTGTTGAACTTGAACTACAATGTTGGGTATTACGGCAGCCATTTGTTGAGCGATTTGGGCAGCCATGCGCTCGCGGGCTTTTCCTGATCTCATCTTCCTACGAGCGAGATTAGAAGACATCTACAAGGAATACATATCAAGAGTATGAGTTGGACGTTTTAGGGGTCATGTGTCCTATTTAGGAATGAACATTCAAAAAATAAATATAGAATAATAAATCTACTACATCCATAGGATGTCTTGGGCTTTGCTCGTAATTGGGCCTTGCATGCTGCCATACTTCACCTTCGTAATCATGTGGGCCCCCATGATTACCGGGTCTTTCATATGGTTCGCATGTGTTAGCCTGGTAACGTACACTAAAACCTGGAGAAAATCGAGAAATATATATGTAACGTATGAGATTCGGAGTGCATTCAGGTGTGGACACGGTGACACCTCAAAGTGGGGTTAGTTCGAACGACGTTTGGTGTGGCATGCTTTGGCCTAATAGGTCCTTCGTACTCTCATCGTTAGTCCCCAGGTAGGCAAACTGGTCCGTTATATTGGATTTATACGAATGCCAACCTAGACAGGACGTTCCGACTACCGGTACTTGTACCCTTACAGTTACTACATGCCCGTCGTAGAACTCACTTTGATGAGATTTGAAAAATGAAAAATGCGACAAAATCTTGAATAACGAAGTATGAAGATGATTTGAATATGTGAACATTGAAATATGTATGATGAATATGTATGTAAGTATGTATGTTTGACTGTAAGTATAATTCATTATATATCACAAAATGTAATATTGGAAGTGTTTGCATGCATTTGTGTATGTAATAAATATGAAAGAAATAAACATCATGAGTTTGCATGTAACCACATAAACAATTAAAATCTAATCAACTATAGTATAGGCTCTAAGGGTCTAATAACCATCCTATATCCCTATAGTCAAAAGCTCTGATACCAATCTGTCACACCCCGACCCGCAGCGGAAAAAGGTGATCGGGGCATGACTGGGTTTTCATCAAAGCTCATGACATTTATTATAATGTTTCATATTTATTATTACAATTTTAAAGAAGATCATACAATCAAATCATACAAGTACAACATATTCTATACATCTTTCTAGACTTCATTATTTTTCTTCTAAGGCACTTTCCTATGTGTTCCTTGCTTCATCCTGTCCACCTGTATCATGTGTAAAAATGGTTTTTGGGTCAACAAAAAGTTGGCGAGTGAATCCTATGAAAACATTTAAACGTGTTTATTGTATTGATTATAAAATAAAGTGCATAACCACATATGAGTAAATGTAGATGTAAATTTATTCACAAAAACATAATATTAAATATTGCACACACATACAACAATTGATTGTTTTGAGGCACACGTTGTTCAACTCGTCTTCCACGAGGAACTGATGGGCCTAATGAATGAGTTTTGAGGCACGCGTTGTTCAACTCGTCTCCCACGAGGAACTGATGGGCCTAATAAATAATTTGCATACAACTTGACAATATGTAATACATAACAACAAACAATATTTACATTCTAAGTTTAGATCATATAATGGTATAGCACGAGTTTGAATAAGCGAATTAATTTAAGCGACACATGATACACCCCAAAACATGAATAAAAAGGGGAATTTGTAAGAATTCACTCACAGTGGTTGCGTTTCCTTGGATTGGTGATGAATGCGCACGAATTTGGATTTAACCACGAGAGAAACTAACCTAAATAATAACATAATGGTTCGGTAAATAAGTGGATTTTATTAACAATTTTTAATAGGATTTTTAGATTTATTTTTGTGAGTTTAAGGACATTTTCTAACTTTAAAAATATTATTAAGTATTTTTAAATAATTTTCTGATTAAATAAATAATTTGACTGTTTGACCCGGTTCGGACTTTGTGTTTGTTTGCGCTGAGTGAGGTTCGAACTCGTGACCTCTCGTATACGTGCACGCAGCTCTACCAACTAGGTACGTGTCTAACCCGAAATATTTCTGATTTTAATTATATTATATACTATTTAGTTTATTCAGAAATCTTTATTTTAAAAAGGTTTTAAAGTCCTTTGAACCAGTGTGTAGTACCGGTCTCGAACCCGTGACCTTTATGTTGCGTTGCACCCAGCCCAACCAACTGGGCTGGGTGTCTAACCCGATATATATTGAAATTTAATTATGCATATACACATACTAGAGCTAACATATTTTTGTTTAATTTAAAAAGGTTTGGATAATTTCAGGGGCGGTGTAACTAACCGGATTCGAACTCGAGACTTTGGCTTCGTGTTGCGCACAGCCCGACCAATTGGGCTGTGTGACTAACCCGAAGGATATAAGATTTTTATTAAATTTATATATTTACTAGATTATTTCGTTAACTGGTTTTAAAAAGGTTGTGTATAATTGGCGAACCGGAAAGCATGTACAGACTCGAACTCGGGACCATGGCTTGAAGTTTGCACACAGTCCACCACTGGACTGTGTGTCTAACCCGTTTAAAAATCCGTTTCGAATTAAACTTATACATTAACAGTGCTTCATCTTCTTCGTCACTTGAACAACCAGACTGTTAAAATCTGATTTCTTCGATTCATTAATCAATTCCTTTATTAAATTTTGAATAACTACATATGAGACTAATAAAAATGAGAGGGATTAGGTGTAAGATATACCGAACAGAGATCCCCTGTTTCTCCGGCGAGATTCCGCTGACAACAGGTTATTCCGGCGAGGTGTTCTTGCTGATTAGGGGCTTGTAGAGAGGTTAGCGAGAGTGTTGAGAGTTGATTCGAGTAAACAAGCGAGTTGGTTTCCTGACTAAAGTATTTATAAGTAGAGGTGATTTCAAGTTTTCGGTTATGAAATTCACGGTTCATGAATGAAATTGATTTGAGTTTTCGGTTATAACTGATGTTTATCATCAGTTATACCCATTTGCGATCAAACAGAAGCCGTTTCTTCCATAATTCCCGCGATTTAGTCTTGACGAGTGAATTCGGAAGTTGAAACTGAAGTTGCAGGTCTTACATTTTCTTACATAAGATTTAAATGTTTTCAACTTTAGCACAAATGTGCGTGTGGCAGAGTGGTGAAAGTTGTGTGGGTATTAACTTGTGGGTGACCCGGGTTCGAAACCCGGCGTCTCCACATTTTTTTATTTGTTATTTTTTTGTTATTTAATAATTTTGTTTTAAAATTCTAATTTGTTTATTAATTATGTATCATATAAAATTAATTTGAGCATTAAATACGCGACAAAATTTATAGCTGATTTTCGGTTTAATAAACGAAGTGGGTTTGGATAACCCGGTTTTTTACGGATGTTACATCTGTTGTTTTCAGGGATCTTGCAGATAAAAAGGCTCTATTCAGAGTAAATGAAATATGTAGGTACTCTAATCAAACACTCAATTATATCAAAGACTGCATGAATAAGAACAAGAACAACTCACGGCTAAAGGAAGAAACAAGGAAAGGCTAAGGAAAGTAGTTGAAGACATCATAAATGAATGGTCACTACTAGAGGATGGTACAAAGACTTGTATAAAGTCAGTCACAAGTTGATTGAATACAAGAAGAAGCTGAAGAAAGGAGATCTCTACAAAAGTGGACTGAACAAGAACATCTATTTTACTTTTCTTTATTTTGAACAATATTTATGTTTGTTATTTGGATCTTGATGTTTTTGAACTCTCTTTGGAGTATGTTCTTTTATTATAAGTTGTTATTTTTCTTACAATACTTAGGGGAAACTGTTAGGAAACTTTTATGTAAGTATTGAAGAAAAATGTGATCTATCTGATCAAATGTTGAAGATAAAGTCATAAAGGTCAAACAGAAAGAGGAAACAAGACTGGACAAAAGAAAAGGACAACATATCTTCTACATGCATTAGAAAATGATCATATACAAGTAAGGACAATTAGAAAAAGACCATTCTGATAGATCTGATGACAATTCTGATGAATATCATCAATATCGCATAGAATCTTATTATCAGAAATTTTGATGATCGGCTCTCAAAGATTCTGATGGGCCAACTTGTCTGCAAATTGAGCTCTTCCACAATTCAAGGGTAGCAAGTTGATCATAGTGGATTCAATGAATATACCAAGAAGCTACTTTATGTAGAACAAGTGCACGAATAAACTAATGTTTATTCGTGCTAAGGACTCTCTATAAATATAGAATCAACCAGTTAAGGAAAATGAGTTAAGCCAAGTATTTAATACACACTACTACAATAACTCCATTCCCCTTTCACCACATAATTATACAACTATTCGTTTGTACTAGTCAATAACCTTACAATCACCTTGTAAACCATTTTGTTTCAAAGTGATATAAACTTGAAAATTCTGTAGTTGTTGCTTATTGAAAGTTTGATTTCTATTTCTGCACACTATTTTTATAAATGTTGAAATCACTTACCATGCATTTTCCTTCTAGGGCAAACAATTTGGGAAACTAACTGCATGCACGTCTCTTATTTTTGTCATAAAAACAAGGTTTGGCGAGCTAGGCTTCAACCGTTTGGGCCGCACAAATGACCATGGGCCGCAAAAGGGGTTTCGTGTGAGATAAGTGGCACGTAGGAGGTGCCTTCGTGTGGGGAGTCATGGGGCGAAGGTGGTATTTCGTGTGGGTCATGGGTGAGCCTGTTTCGTGTAAGGGGGCATATGACACGAAACCCCATTCAAGTTTGACAATTATTATTATTATTATTATTATTATTATTATTATTGTATATTTTATTATATAATAAACTTTTATATAAAACTCAGTCATAATTTCAGGTTCTAGTCCCTCAAGTTTCACGCAACTATCTTGGGTAGTAAGTTACCTCGGATAAATCCGTGTTTTTACGACTTCAGTTCCTCGTGCATCCTAAACTATCCAGTTTGTGTGGAAATTAACCGTGTTAACTTTAAGTTATAAGTTTAGGATATGTATACCTATGAATATTCAATATTCCTAAAAGTATAAAAAGTATGTAAGGTGTTTAGTAAAAGTGTTCGGTAATAACCTGAAAATGCGGGATGTCACAAACTAAGTAGAGTTATTTTTATTGGGACACCTTTGTTCATATACGTATAGGAATGGTGTATCAGTAGAGTAATTTATGTAGAGTTATTTTAATTTTATGCATATCAGTAGTGTCATTATACATCAGTATAGTAATTTGTGTAGATGAATTTATGTAGGTTTTTTATACTAGTAGAACAATTTCTAATTTATAGTGTAATTGTTTATTTGTTTTAATTTCAGATGTTGGTGGGATTTACTAAGTATGATGATGAAGAATTTCAGATGTTGGAATAGAAGTATAATGTCAAGTTTTCAGCGTTTGTCGCCTTTTGTTGAAAGGACTTTCAAACCTAATATATCTTCTTCTATAACACTCGTTATTGGCATGATTTTCTCATCTTTGGATGCTGCATATGAATTTTATCAAATTTATGCCAAAAAGAGAGGATTTTGTGTAAGGAAAGGGTCTCAAATTGAAAAAAAAATGGTTTCATCACATATAAGTATTATACATGTTCCAAGGAGGGTCATAAGCCATTTAAGAAGTTTGATGAAGCTCTAGAAGTTGCCAAAGATGGAAAAAAACCAAGAAAGGGTAGGAATGGGCCCTATATCCGTACGGGTTGTCTCGCACATGTTACATTATCTTTTGATGATGGTAAATCATATAGTGTTTAGAAGTTTATAGAAGAATATAATCATACTTTGATTTCTCAAGAAGATGCAATTTGTTCCTTCATCAAGAAATTTAACGGTTATGAAACAAAGAGGAAAAAATTTGCCAACATTAAACCTAGATCCTGTAAAATCATTTCACATTATGAGGACAGAATATGGTGGTTTTGAAAAGGTTGGTGCAACTACTATGGACTGCAAGAATTTTAAAAGAGATTTAAAATGTTTTATCTGAGAATACGATGCTGAAATGATTGTTCAAATATTGACTAATAAGAAAGAATATATGCGGGAATTTTCATTTGAATACTACAGATTCAAATGGTTGTCTGACAGGGTTATTTTGGGCAGATGAAGTTTCTAAACAGAATTATTTGGCTTTTGGTGATGTAATATCATTTTATGCGACTTTCCAAATGAATTAGCTATTTATTGTGTGTTTTTCTATCAGTTTTGATGTTATAATTAGTTTTCTTACTTATTTATTATTTATTTTTTTGAGCAGATACAAATAGTTTTCATACCGTTCACTGGTATTGATAATCATTTTCATAATGTCAATCTTGGAGCTAGTCTAATTGCAAAAGAAACTACCGAATCTTATGTGTGGTTATTGACATGTTTTTTGAATGCATTTGGTCATCAACCAAAGGTTGTAGTTACGGATCAAGATGCCGCTACGAAGGCAGCAATTGAAACTATTTTTACGGATAGTAGACATCGAATGTATGTGGCATATTACGAAGAAAGTAGCGGGTAAGGTTAGTTTGATCAACTTAATTAGAGTAATTATAAAGTACTGTAGAGTAATTATGTTTAATTAGAGTAATTACGCTATATTTTTTTATTTTAGAGTAATTAAGTAATTTTTATAGTATAATTAAGTGTGGAGTAATTAGGTTCGTAGGGTAATTATGTAGTTCTTGTTTTTATACAAGTAGAGTAATTATATCTAAAGTTTGGTTTAACATCATGAATATCAGTAGAGTAATTATGTAGTTCTTGTTTTTATAATAGTAAAGTAAGTATGTCTAAAGTTTGGTTTAACGTCATGAATATCAGTAGAGTAATTATGTCTAGAGTAATTTTATGTGGACCTTTGTTCAACTATGTAGAGTCATTTTTATGGGGACACTTGTGTTCATATACTTATAGGAATATAACATCAATAGAGTAATTTTTATAGAGTAATTTATGTAATTCTTGTTTTATATCAATAGAGTAATTATTTGTTATTTTATAGTAATAAAGTAATTATTGTCGTAGAATTAAGTGTTGAGTAATTATGTTCATAGGGTAATTATTAAGTAATGTAGAGTAATGAAATAACTCTTGTAGTAAAATTAAATAAGTGTACAATAATATATTGTTCATTTTTTCTTTACAGGTTGGGTCTGTATTGTGCAATGATGATACTTTTAAACGACGTGTTTGCAATATTGTTTGTACGCATGCAATTGAACCTAAAACGTTTGAGAAGGAATGGAAAGAAATAATCTGTGACTTTGGTCTTATATAGAATATTTGGTTAGAAACTATGTTTGACTTAAGATCAATGTGGATTACTGCGTTTTATCGTGATGAGCATATATCAGGGCTTACCGTACTACTTCGGTCTGAAAGTGAGAATCAATTTTTTGGTCTTGTTTCAAACTCGCAGTTAACTCCTGTATAGTTTTTTTATCCATTTTGATACGCAAATTGAAGCTCAAAGATATAATCATCGAAAAAATAATCATGATACGTGTAATACTATACCTGATTTTTGGACCGATTCTCTTCTTGAACGCATGCTGCTAAGTTGTATACTAGGGCCATATTTTTTGACGTTGAAGAAGAAATCCTGCCAGTTTTGAGAAAAGTTTTTAATTTAACGTCAAAGAAGAAGGAGAGTATGCAAGGTTCTTTATTAGAGATACTTAGGCTTTTGGAAATGGTTTCTTTGAGGTATTTTTTTTGTTGATGTCATATGTATAGAATAATTTTATCTTTATGTAGAGTAATTACTTGAAGTCTAACATTACCAATAGTTGATCTATGAGTAGAGTAATTTTATTTAAATGTAGGGTAATTATCTGAAATTTAGAAATACCAACAATTGATGTATTAGTAGAGTAATTATATCTATATGTAGTGTAATTATATGAAATCTCATAACAATACCAACAGTGAATCTATCAGTAGAGTAATTATAAATATATGTAGGGTAATTATATGAAATACAATAATACTAACAGACAATATCTAGTAGATTAATTGTATTCATATGTAGGGTAATTGTCCATTTTTTTTTAAATTTTGACTGGTATTAGTTAAAGTCAATGATGAATTTCTGCTTCCTGTTCTTGTAAAAATTTTAGCAATGGGTTATTATGTCGACATGTTTTCCTTGTCATTAGAATGTTTGAAATCAAGGAAGTTCCTGAAAAGTATGTTTTGAGGCGTTGGAGAAGGGAAGCAGTCACAAATAGAGCCAATTGTTCTTTTTTGCCGAAGATAGTTTGAATGTCAACATTGATATGGCAAATTAGGTTGTTCGTGAGATTATGTTTTCTAGTGAATGCCTTTGTAGTCGATATTTTACAAATAATGAAGAATTGATCAAGATTAGAGATCAACTAAAAGGAATGATTGAAAAGGTAGATTAGTGTAGTAAGACTGGTCCGGTTTAAAAAAAAGATACGATGGCTTCACTTCTTGGATATAATCAACCATCAACATCATCTATTAAACTTCCTCCTGGTATTAGAAACAAGGGACGTGGTTCACATAGGAGAATTAAATCCAAAAAAGAAAAAGCAGTTGGGGAAAAGGCGCGAGGATGTAAGGTATGTGGGAAGATTGCTCATGATATTCGAACTTGCGAATCACTTGTTCGTCAAGTTGTGGAGGGCGCAATTTCTATGGAAAATTAGTTTATTATATTTTTGAAATTATGTAAACTATCATCGATCTTAAGGATTTTTGGATTCACAGTTTTTATTATAATTGTGTAGTTTTATTGTAGAGTAATTATATTGATAAGTAGAGTAATTTTTTGTATAAATACTACTATTATTCTGTTATCATCTTAGTTGTAGAGTAAAATATAAAAAAATAAGTATTTTGTGTAACAAAAACATCTTGAAATATATAGGAAAATTAATTATAGAGTAAAGCATTAAATTATAGTAATTATGTAACAAGAATGATGACTTTTATTGGATAAGCAGTGTAATTATGCATAAAGTCAAACAAAACATATTCTAAAATCAAGTTCAACATTCGGTGATAGACAACTATATTCAAAAATCAGACAATTCAAGAAGTTAAATCTAAACATTTAACAATAGTTCAAACCACCAAATTAAAACAGTTGACATGCTTAACACATGAACTTATTTTGCCTTTCATCGATCTTATTCTTCAAATCCTTTTGAAATTCCGCCTTAACTTTGTCATCCTTGTTTTGATATGTGAGTGCATACTTTATAAGATCAGCTTTCGCATTGATGATTTCTGACAACAACATTTTTGTCAAGAATTCTTTCCTCAATTAGAAATTTGTTCTTTATGAGCTTTCTCATTTAACGAGAAGCCGCAATCCCAGTTTTCAACACCAAAATAAGTTTCCATATGACGCATTGTATAAATGTCACAGTCAATGTGGTTTTCACCTGTCCTCATCGCATTTCCAGTCTTTTGATGTTTGCCTTTTTAGTGTTTTTTGGCGAATTTGATTTCCTTTAACTCAAAGTAGTCGCACAATGCATTTCACTACGATATATCAAAAAAATAAAATATATTAGTTTGTGAAAATTCTAAAATTAGCAAAATTGTAAAGTTATTATTAGTCATACCAACATATTAGGGATCCCATCATATCTATCATGGAATATTTTATCTATTTTGTTGTTATCGATCAACACAATTTTTGAACTCTTCATATTGTAAGAAAAACAGGAGGTCAAAATCTCTTATCAATTACACTCAAGACTGTTGAAGCAATTGATTCATGTTTTCTGTGAACATCAAAAGTCAAACTTCATCTGTGCTTGGTTGCTTACAATGATCCTTAACTGTAAATTGACAATATTAATAGTAGATCAATTATTAGGGTAATTTTATCTATATGTAGAGCAATTATCTGAAATATAGTTATCGGAACAGTTGGTCTATCAGGAGAGTAAATATAGTTATATGTAGAGTAATTGTATGAAATATAACAATAACAATGAATCTATCAATTTAGTAATTGTATCGAAATGTAGAGGAATTATACATTTTCTTATTCTAAAATCTTTTTAACATAATGATTTAACAAGCTTAAAACACAAGATTCATCACTAATAAATCCTACGATACTCAACAAATTCACAAACGGCATCATGTTGGACCCATTCCTATACAAATGAAATTTGATTCTACCACAGCAAAATGATTATTTGAAGAAATAAAAGATAACGTACATATTTATCAAAACATAATCTAAGAGTGTAAATTCTGAATACATACCAATAGAATCGATAAGCAAAAATCCTGCTTAGTGAATATCGGCTTTTAATTTATTCCTCATTGTTTAGCACTTCACACCAATTGTCAATGATGTTTGACGTAATTTTTACATCATCATACATTGCTTCAAAAACCACTTTGATTGATTTTGTCCCATACACCGTCTTGTACACAAACTTTCTCTGTTGTTTTAAACAAAGTTAGATAAATTAATAAGATATATGAACAACATTTTCAAATAACTAAACAGTACTAAAAATTCATCCGTCGGAGAAAATATGTAATCTATTATCAATTGTTCATCATCACTCAGCTTTGATCTAAGTTCAACATTCCGGTTAACATAAGGTGATCTATACGCAGAAGGTGGCTTAGATATTCTCTTTTCTTTTTGTTTTGCGGGGGTAGTAACTGTTTCTTGGTTGATAGGTTTTTGAAGAAACAAAAATGTGTCTAGAACTGATTGTATTCTGATTTCATTTTCATTTTTACCCTTTGTTATAGAAGAATCACCTTCAATAGGATTTACATTCCATTGATCGCTTAAAGTAGAAATAATGAATCCCAAGGAACCATCTTTAGCAACCAAATGTTGTATTTCTGTTTCTTGACATCTGATCTCGATTTCATTTTGTAATGTGTCAGTTGTCCCCTGTTCTACTTGATCTTTTTCAGCTTCTTCCCCTTTATTTCCAGCAGCATCGTCACCTTCATTCTCACCATCATTTTTGTAACGTTCGCGCAAAACAGGTTTCCAAAACCCGCTCCGTTTTGTAATTCGAGTATACGTATGATATTCGTTGCACCTTAATGATGGGAGTTTTTAAATTTACTATATTAATATTACTATTTAATAATAAATAAGGTAATAAAGCTAAATTAATAATGTAAATAAATATATAAATAAATAAATAAAAATAAAACATCAAAAGGAGAAGACGCGGGATCGAACCCGGGTCTCTACCCACAACAAACGCTCAACGCACCACTACACTGCACACGCGCTTGTGTTAAAGCTGAAAACATTTGAACCTTATACCAAGGATCCGCTCAAACCTGCAAGTTCAAAACATCAGTTGGCTGTAACCGCCGCTAAATCAGTGGTAAATCACTAATCATCCGCTTCCAATCTCCAATTGATCGATCATAACTGTCAATCAACATCTAATTTATGCCAATCATCAATCAAAGAAAAAAAATTCAGTTTCAAAATTTAAATCAAAACCCACTCAACCCAGCCTATAAATACCTATGAATGTCAGATCCAATTCGCTCACATTCAAAACTGCTTCCGAACTTCCCTACTCCGATCCATGCTCAAGCTCGTTTTTATCGGAAAAATTCAGTCGTCGGAATTATCGCCGGAAAATCGAAAGTTTCTGTCGTGGGTAACAATCCTTTACTTCTTGTCTCATTTTTCTTGTATTTAATTCGTATATTCATACTAATCGTAAATCAGAATGGTAGTTAAACATATACCAGATTTCAAAATTTGGGTTAATGTTCTGGGTTATTTCGATGAAGAAGATGAAGATTAAACAGTTTATATATAATTAAAATCAGAATTTTAAACGGGTTAGACACACAGTCCAGTGGTGGACTGTGTGCATTCATCTAGCAAGTCCCGAGTTCGAGTTTTGTATAAAACCTATGTTGTTTAAAAACCGGTATCTTTTTTTAAAATTTCATATGCTGTCACAAGTAGTTGTTAAGTATAATATAAATTCCATTATATACGGGTTAGACACCCAGCCTAGTTGGATGGGCTGGGTGCAACCAAGTTGAGGTCACGGGTTCGAGACCCTCAGTATGCACACCGGTTAATTGATTTTAAAACCTTTTTAAATTAATTAATTTCTAAATGAAGCTAAAATGTGTATAGTATATTAAAAATCAGAATGCTACCGGGTTAGACACGTAGCTCAGTTGGAAGAGCTGCGTGCACGTAACCGGAAGGTCTAGAGTTCGAGTCCCAACACGCGCCCCTAAAATCCTATTAAAACCGGTCAGACCCCCTTACTGTCAGGTCTGACATTATATTTTTTATTAATATTTTTTTTACTTGTTTTATTTTATTTTCATTTAAATAATTTAAATTACCTATATACCAATTAAATAAATACTTAGCAATACAAGTTCAAAGGTATAAAAACTACCACAAAATTAACCTAACAAAAATGCTCAAGTAAAATTATTAATTGGTATATTTATCGAATATTATTGTATTATTATTTTAGGTTAGTATTCGTTCGTCGATCGAATCCTCCATTCGTGCGCATTTATTATCATCAAGGAACGCACCCACTGTGAGTGAATTCTTACAAATTCCCTTTTTATTCATGTTTCGGGTGTATCATGTGTCGTTTATACATTTCATTTATTTAAACACTTGTGCTATTACCATTATATGATCTAACGAGTGATGTAAATGCTATTGTTTGTATTGCGTGTTTACATTTTTGTCAAGTTGCGTGCAAATCATTCATTAGCCCATCAGTTCCTCGTGGGAGACGAGTTGAGCATCAGGTGCCTCATTAGATCGGCTCCGTTTGATTAAGCCTTGATCTCATTGTTCATCATTTGATGTGTGTGTGTGTGCATTAATTGATATTATGTGCTTAAATTTACATTTACGTATACTCATATGTGGTTATCACATTTTTATAACCAATATAACAAATTCGTTCAAATGTTTTTATAAGATTCACTCGCCAACTTTTTTTGACCCAAAAACCATTTTTCTTTTTACACATGATACAGGTGAACAGGTTGAAGCAAGGAACACATAGGACTTTGCCTTAGAAGAAAAAAAATAAAGAGTTCATGAATGTGGTGTTTAGAACATGTTATGCTTATATGCTTGATGTATTTTCTCTTCTAAATTGGAAATAATAAATATGAAACTTTATAGTAGTCATGAGCTTTAATGAAAAACCCAATCATGCCCCGACTACCATTCCGCTACGGGTCAGGGTGTGACAGATTGGTATCAGAGCTTTTGACTATAGGGATATAGGATAAGGTTATTAGACCCTTAGAGCCTATACTATAGTTGTATTAGATTTTAATTGCTTATGTGGTTACATGCAAACTCATGATGTTTATTTGTTTCATATTTGTTACACACACAAATGCATGCAAGCACTTCCACTATCATTTTGTGTGATACTTAATGAGTTATACTTGTTGTCAAACATAACATGCTTACATATACATTTATCACGCACGTTTCCATTCTCACATATTTGAATCATCCTCATATTTCTTTATTCAAGTTTTTATGATTTTTCAATCTCATCAAAGTGAGTTCTACGACGGGCATGTAGTAACTGGAAGGTACAAGTACCGGTAGTCGAAACGTCCTGTCTAGGTTGGCATTCGTATAAATCCAATATAACGGACTAGTTTGCCTACCTGGGGACTAACGATGAGAGTACAAATGACCTATTAGGCCAAAGCATGCCACACCAAACGTCGTGTGAACTAACGCCACTTTGAGTGTCACTGTGTCTACACCTGGACACCCTTCCGACTATATACCTTGTAATCATGTTTTATGATTTTCATTCGGGTAGCGCGAGGGTTAACAAGCCAACACCAATGTGAATCCTACCAGAGCCTAGTAGTCATGGGGGCCCACATGACTACCAAGGCCAAGTATGGGGACATATGGAGGCCCAAACATGAGCAAAGCCCAAGACATCCTATGGATGTAGCAAATTTATTTTTCTTCATTTTTTTGTGGATATTCATTTTATACGACACATGACACCTATATAAACTCATACTCTCGATACGTATTCCTTGTAGATGTCTTCTAGTCACTCTCGTAGAGGTAGGAGATCAGGAAAATCCCGCGAGCGCATGGCTGCCCAAATCGCTCAACAAATGGCCGTCGTAATTACCAACATCGTAGTTCAAGTCCAACAAGCCCTTACCGCTAATACCATCAACCCCATCAATCCTCCCCCAAATACCACTAAATGCACATACAAGCATTTCAAATCCTGTGATCCCCCAAAATACGAAGGGACTGAAGGTGTCACCGCTTTTCTCCATTGGTTTGAGGAGATGGAAAACACCTTCCTCAATTGCGACTGCCCCAAGGATCGCAAGGTGCGTTATGCTACTGGGTTTGTTCGGAGTAGCACTTACATGGTGGAATACAGAGAAGGGCAAGCGAGGTGCTGAGGATGCTATGACTATGACTTGGGAAGAGTTAAGAGAGGTCATGACAAGACGTTTCTGCCCAAGAAGCGAAATCAAGAAATTAGAAGATGAGTTCTACTCTTTGAAACAAAAGGAGGGCGATCACACCACATACAACAAGAGATTCCTTGAGTTGAATCAGATGGTCCCCAACTTGTTCACTCCCCTCTACCGTCTGATTGAACACTACGTTCGGGGTCTTCCTTCAAATATTCAGGACCCTTGCAACTTTGGAAGCAGCAATGGAGTTAGCTACAGAGCTCACCGAAAACCACATTCGGAACGGAGACTTCAAGGAGGAGAAGAAGAAGGATAAAGCCTCAACCAAAACCTCAAACTCAACCCAAACCCAATCCTCTTCTCAACCCACTTCTAAGAGAAAACGAGATGGACAAAACTTCGCTGTCACCAAAGGCAATCAACCAGCTCCACAAGCCATACCCCTCCAAGCTATCACAATCACTCAAGTAGCACACAGCCCTACTTACTCAAATAAGAAACCTTACCCTCAATGCCACACCTGTTTTTATCACCATCCACCTACCATACCATGTCGACTGTGTATTGTGGACGTTATGGTCATTTGAGCAAAACTTGTCGTACCCCTCAAAACCAAGCTTCACCCTCTACCCAAAACATGATTCAACCCTACCAATAACCCCAAAACCCCACAGTTCCATATGTTCGAGCTTGCTTTAATTGTGGAGACCCTACCCATTTTAGAAACACGTGCCCTAGATTGGTTAACATCATAAACGCCCAAGCTCAAGCAAACCCAGTTAACAAAGCAAATCAAGCAAACCCAGTACCCCCACCAGCGAGAGGAAGAGCTTACAACATCAACGCTAATCTGGTTGAAGCCAATAACGGTGCGAACGAACAACCCAACTAGCCCTCCATCCTCAGCTCCAACCTAGTTCTTAATGTTTTCTCAACCGTTGTGTATCCCTGTTTTAAATTGGGAAGTTATGTACTCAAGAATTTTAATGCAAATTGATATTTCTGTTTTATTTCATACCTTTACTCGTTGATTTAATATCATTATACATTATGGCACACCTTGTTCTCATCATTTAAAGAAGTTGGGTCGTGTCTCGCTTCTACATAGACTGACCCCTTCATCATAACAAACGAGAGAGATATCGTCGTCATTCAGTCATGTATTCTTTCAGATTTGAGACTCAAGCTTTGGCTGTTGTGTTTGTGTATGTTTTAGAGTCACATAGAATCAATCATAACTTACTGACAAAGCCAATGAAAAATTGACAAGAATATGGTGGATACGCCGCTGGTACTTCCTATATATAAGTATTCTTGTCAAAGGATCAAAAGCATTGTCAGACGGTTATGAGAAGTTTCGTGTAGGTTTTAATAGTGTCATGGTTGAAGTTTTCTTTTGTATTGTGATATAACTCTATCATTTCAACGCATCAATTCCCTCAAAACTCTTATGCATGGATCATATCCAGTCAATCAACTCTTATACCAACGCTTCTCATCTTAGGCAACAAAAAGCGATTCCTGTAGCAGGGTAATCAACCCTTACTAGGAACGTTACCGCTTCAACCAAAATCCAAAAATCACACCTCCCTTTTTATGTTAAAAGATATTCAGATATCAGTCAGAGTACATTGGAGAGTCAACACGAAAATGTGAGTTTTACTTGGGAACGGGAAGACTCAATACGTGAAGAATACCCGCATCTTTTCCCTATTTCAACTTCTACCTAAATTTCGGGATGAAATTTCTAAAAGTAGGGGATACTGTAACGTTCGTGCAAAACGGGTTTCCAAAACCCGCTCCGTTTTGTAATTCGAGTATACGTATGATATTCGTTGCATCTTAATGATGGGAGTTTTTAGATTTACTATATTAGTATTACTATTTAATAATAAATAAGGTAATAAAGCTAAATTAATAATGTAAATAAATAAAGAAATAAATAAAAATAAAACATCAAAAGGAGAAGACCGCGGGATCGAACCCGGGTCTCTACCCACAAAAAACGCTCAACGCACCACTACACTGCACACACGCTTGTGTTAAATCTGAAAACATTTGAACCTTATACCAAGGATCCGCTCAAACCTGCAAGTTCAAAACATCAGTTGGCTATAACCGCCCGCTAAATCAGTGGTAAATCACTGATCATCCGCTTCCAATCTCCAATTGATCGATCATAACTCTCAATCAACATCTGATTTATGCCAATCATCAATCAAAGAAAAAAAATTCGGTTTCAAAATTTAAATCAAAACCCACTCAACCCAGCCTATAAATACCTATTGAAAGTCAGATCCAATTCGCTCACATTCAAAACTGCACCCGAACTCCCCTACTCTGATCCCTGCTCAAGCTCGCTGTTTTATCGGAAAAATTCAGTCGTCGAATTATCATCGGAAATCGAAAGTTTCTGTCGTGAGTAACAATCCTTTACTTCTTGTCTCATTTTTCTCTGTATTTAATTCGTATATTCATACTAATCGTAAATCAGAATGGTAGTTAAACATATACCAGATTTCAAAATTTGGGTTAATGTTCTGGGTTATTTCGATGAAGAAGATGAAGATTAAACAGTTTATATATATAATTAAAATCAGAATTTTAAACGGGTTAGACACACAGTCCAGTGGTGGACTGTGTGCACATTCATCTAGCAAGTCCCGAGTTCGAGTTTTGCATAAAACCTATGTTGTTTAAAAACCGGTATCTTTTTTTTTAAATTTCATACGCTGTCACAAGTAGTTGTTAAGTATAATATAAATCCGTTATATAACCAAGTTGAGGTCACGGGTTCGAGACCCTCAGTATGCACACCGGTTAATTGATTTTAAAACCTTTTTAAATTAATTAATTTCTGAATGAAGCTAAAGTGTGTATAAGTATATTAAAAATCAGAATACTACCGGGTTAGACACGTAGCTCAGTTGGAAGAGCTGCGTGCACGTAAGCGGAAGGTCTAGAGTTCGAGTCCCAACACGCGCCCCTAAAATCCTATTAAAACCGGTCAGACCCCCTTACTGTCAGTCTGACAGTATATTTTTTATTAATATTTTTTTACTTGTTTTATTTTATTTTCATTTAAATAATTTAAATTACCTATACACCTTTCCAATAAAGATTAATTAAGTAAATACTTAGCAATACAAGTTCAAAGGTATAAAAACTACCAAAAATTAACCTAACAAAAATGCTCAAGTAAAAATATTAATTGGTATATTTATCGAATATTATTGTATTATTATTTTAGGTTAGTATTCGTTCGTCGATCGAATCCTCCATTCGTGCGCATTTATTATCATCAAGAAACGCACCCACTGTGAGTGAATTCTTACAAATTCCCTTTTTTATTCATGTTTCGGGTGTATCATGTGTCGTTTATACATTTCATTTATTCAAACACTTGTGCTATTACCATTATATGATCTAACGTGTGATGTAAATGCTATTGTTTGTATTGCGTGTTTACATTTTTGTCAAGTTGCGTGCAAATCATTCATTAGGCCCATCAGTTCCTCGTGGGAGACGAGTTGAGCATCAGGTGCCTCATTAGATCGGCTCCGTTTGATTGAGCCTTGATCTCATTGTTCATCATTTGATGTGTGTGTGTGCATTAATTGATATTATGTGCTTACATTTACATGTACGTATACTCATATGTGGTTATGCACATTTTTATAAACAATATAACAAATATGTTCAAATGTTTTTATAAGATTCACTCGCCAACTTTTGTTGACCCAAAAACCATTTTTCTTTTTACACATGATACTGGTGAACATGTTGAAGCAAGGAACACATAGGACTTTGCCTTAGAAGAAAAAAAAATAAAGAGTTCATGAATGTGGTGTTTAGAACATGTTATGCTTATATGCTTGATGTATTTTCTCTTCTAAATTGGAAATAATAAATATGAAACTTTATAGTAAATGTCATGAGTTTTAATGAAAAACCCTATCATGCCCCGACTACCATTTCCGCTACGGGTCAGGGTGTGACAATTTTTTGTCACCAGCATCATCTATTTCATTTTCACCATCATTTATTTCACTAGCATTGTCACCTTCATTACCATCAACTATTTTCCCAGCATCATCAAGTTTATATTTTTAATTTTCACCTTTAATATTTGTCAAAATTAGTATTTTTTTATAAGCATCCATGTTTCTGAAGCTGTAATATAACAATTAATGGAACTTTAATTTTATTGTAAGTAATTATCAGAATTATAACAAATAACAACAATTGATCTTATCAGTAGAGTAATTATATCAGTGTGTAGGGTAATTATCAGAATTATTACAAATAACAACAATTGATCTTATCAATCGAGTAATTATATCAATGTGTGGGTAATTATTAGAATTATAACAATATCAACAGTTGATCTTAGTAGTAGAGTAATTATATCAATGTGTAGGGTAATTATCAGAATTATAACAAAAACAACAGTTGATCTTATCAGTAGAGTAATTATATCAAGAGTAATTATTTGTAAATACTATATCTTATATCTTCTAGCCCACCATCTTCATTTTATCATCATTTAGACCGCCTTCTTCATGATGTTTATTCGACCTCCTCTCGTTCGGCAAAGTGACTTTTACATTTGTCAAATAATATATATGTTAATTGTAGGATAATTATTTTATAAGACTATGTAAATATATACCTTCATCATGTTGATCATCAATTGTATTATCGGTACCATCTTGAACTGTCTCATCCACAATTTGTCTTTCATCAACATCTTTTTCCTTTTTTGAGTTTTTTTTTTCAAGAGGATCATTCAAACTGACGAGGTTACAATCATCATTGGTACTTTAACTCAACGAAAATTTGTTTTCCCATTCCTTACACATGTCTTGTACATTTTGATTCCATGGAAACTTTGATTTTCCCTCCTTCACCATTTTATTAATTATTTCTCTTAACTCATATTTTTCAATATGGTTTTCAAGAGTAATCAACCATTGCTACACATATTAATACATGAAAAATATATAAGTATAGTAACTATTTGAACTGATAGTGTCCTTTTGTTTTTTTAGAGTAATTATTACCTTTTCATTTGATCTGTAATCAGGGCCCAAGTAGGGTGTTAATCCAGAAGGTGGTGTAGTACAATAATCCATAAGCTTTTGGGTTGATGGTCCAATCCCCAAATTATCCATGTCTAAAGCTGAGTTGAACAGTCTCGTATAAGGCACTACATAGAACAAGTAAAACAACAAATGGTTAAAATATTTTTTGATATTTGTGATTGCATAATTGTGTAATTATATAAAATTACATACGCGATGTGATGATATCATCATTTGGTTCATCGCCACCTTGTTCAACTCTATTTTCAACAATAACAGGTGCTTCAATTGACATTCAACATTCTTTTTGCTTTTATCTTCAACATCACATTCAACATTCTTTGGAGTTTCATTAATTTCTACATCATCATCTGTTTCTTCATCGTCTCTTATTGGGTCGTTATTGTATAAATGTTTTTGCAAGCTGTTCAGTAGTTCCATTGTGATTTATTTCACTGTTGGGGTTTCAACTTTAAAACCCGATCTTTTATGCCTCTTGAAGTATGAATGTGTGAATATTACATGTCATTAAGTAACGAAAATCGTATTTTAATAACAGTATTTTGTGATGTATTTTGTATTTGATCTTTTGTCTTAATAACTAAATCAGTTATAAATTATAAGTACAGTAAGTATCATACCGCAAGTAATATTATTGGGCCAATGAATTGATCATTTCCTCTTTTCCATTTTTTTACTCTTTTTAAACATTCGAGCATATAGCCACACCAGTTCATATTCGGTATTTCTGAATCTTTTTCAATACCAATTATAAACCTCTGGTTGACTATTGTTGATTCTCCCAACAAAGTATTAACCATAACAAGAAAGTTTGTGTTGAATAACTTTCCTGCTTGTTAAGTTTTTTTTATCAAGTCGTAACTTTTATCACACTAATTTTTGGGTTTTCAAACTGATTCTTAAATTCATCAACTCTTTCACCAACACCTTTTCTAGGTTTGTTTTTTCTCAAGTACTTCAGTCTTACCCCTTGGTATTCCTAGACATTCTTCTATTAACTCTGATGTTATTTCTATATGATGATTTCATGTATTAAGCTCTTGTCTGTCTTCATCATAGTTCATTACCAACCAATATCCTTACATTGTTTGCACAACAGTTATCTTTAATGAAAGTAGAGATGTAACCCTCATTTCTAGCACCGCCTTTTTTGTTCATACGAAAGTGAATGTATAGCACTCAACAGACCAGACGACTTGCATTTCATGTGTAGCGAATTGCTAGTGAACTATACAAAGTTCCTTTCTTGGAATCCTTTCTGAAATGTTCTTTTTTATTCTCAACAGGTGATTCAAAATCGTCGTAGAGTCCACTTGTTTTCTTTTTGCAACTTCTTTCTTACTGTTCTTTTTCTCTTTCGTAGCATTCTTTTTCTCCGTAGATTTTGTAGGTTTTGTTTTTAACTAGTGAATCAAAATTGTCTCGAGAGTCCACTTGTTTTCTTTTCCCACTTTACTTTTCACAAAATTTGTTATCTTTACTGTTTTCTTTTTTCTCTTACTATCTTTCTCTTTCTTAGAATTCTTTTCCTCTATAGATTTTGCAGTTTTTGATTGTTTAACCAGGGACTCAAAATTGTCTTGTGAGTCCAATTGTTTTCTTTTCCCACTCTCCTTTTCACAATCTTTGTTATCTTTTTTAGTGTTTTTCTTTTCTCACTTACTATCTTTCTCTTTCATGTCATTATTCTTCTCTTTCACACCATCCTTTTCTTTTGCACCGTCCTTCTCTTTCATACCATCCTTCCTTGCACAAGGAACTGCTGTTTGTTTCTTATTAAGAAGATTTGTTTTCCTTTTTTCCTTTGTTTTCTTTGCTATGTTTTTTGTATTAACATAGAGTAAAAAAATCATCAATTGCTATATTTCTATAGATTATTTTTTTACATAAATTTGGCTTTTCTAACCTACTAATGTTTCTCCGTCATCAATTTGATCAACATCAAAGCAAACAGGGTTTGTTGCAACATTTCCATATTTTTAAGTGATTTCGAATAAATTCTCTCACTTTTCCTCCTCCTTTTAATAGAAACTAAATATACAAAAGACACAATTTTAATTGCCAACTAATCATTGAAAGATAACCTTACAAGTGCATCAAAATTATACTACAACCTCATCAATAATACCACAAATCAAAATAACAGTAAAAATTACTCTACAACTGCATCAAGCTATAACTCGTACAAAAAATAACCCTACAAGTGCATCATAATTACTCCACAAACTCATCAAAAATACACTAAATCAAAATAACAGTCAAAATTACTCTACAGCTGCATCAAGCTACAACTCATTAAAAATAACCTTACAAGTAAATCATAACTACTCTACAACCTAATTAACAATACATAAATCAAAATAACAGTCAAAATTACTCTACAGTTGTATCAAGCTACAACTCATACAAAAAAGAACCATACAAGTGCATCATAATTACTCTACAACCTCATAAAAAATACACTAAATTAAAATAACAGTCCAAATTACTCTACAACTACATCAAGCTACAACTCATTTAAAACATAACCCTATTAGTAAATCATAATTACTATACAACCTAATCAACAGTACACTAAATCAAAAAACAGTCAAAATTACTCTACAGCTGAAAAATAACCCTACAAGTGTATCATAATTACTCTACAACCTCATCAATAATACACTAAATCAAAATAACACTCAAAATTACTCTACAGCTCCATCAAGCTACAACTCATTCCAAAAATAACCCTGCAAGTGCATCAAACTTACTCTACAACCTTATCAACAATACACTAAATCAGAATAACAGTCAAAAGCACTCTACAGTTGCATCAATCTACAACTCATTCAAAAAATAACTCTACAAGTGCATCAAAATTACTCTACAACTTCATCAAAAATACACCAAATCAAAATAAAACTTAAAATTACTCTATAGTTACATCAAGCTACAACTCATTCAAAAAATACCCTACAAGTGCAACAAAATTATCCATAGTTCAAAAAAATAATAACAGAATTAGCGGTTTTCGATGTTTTCTCGTTGTTATCCTTCATTCTCGTTGTAGCATCTGTATTTTGTAAAAGCAAAATGAAAATCAGATGAATAGCGGAGAATCAATTTGAAAAAACCTAATTCCAAAATTTTATACACTATATAACATACTACGCTACAAACAATTTGAAATTACCTTTTGTAGACATGATTTAGGGTAGAATCAGAGAATTTTGGAGATTCGCAGATTTTGAATCAGAGAATTTTGGAGATTTGGGGTTTTGATCTTAAGAAAATGAGAGTGATTTGTTGATTAAGTGTAGACATAAGGGAGATGGTACCAGTTTGTATAATTACTCTATTGCCACCACAATTATACGCTATTCGTATGTTTAGTACGTTAAAGTTATTTGTACCAAAACTTTACTCCACATGTTTAATGGTTAAGTTGTAGACATGCTATTTAAGTTGTGAAAAAAAGTTAAATGTAATGCTCCACATTTTAGTACTTTCCATATTTAGAAAGATATATTCGCATTTCTATTTTTAGAAACTTGTAGTCGTGTCGTATTCGTGGTTCATTTACAATCTTGTAATCTGAGGCTTTGATCGTAATGGAAATTCATTTTATACATATGCGTGTTACCTTTCATATAGTATTTAAATACGTGTTTATATGCAAAACCAAGACTTAAAATACACTTTTGATGCCTAAAAACAAGCTAAAAGACAAGAAAACGACATAAAATAACCTAGTTACAAAGTGCAAGGACTAAAAGTGAGCAAAAACAAAAGTTTTTCCACCTCATTTCTCCTCCAATCACCTTCCACTTTTTTTAAGTCAATCATATTTCACCCTTCTCCACCTCCTTTTTCCTCCAATCACCTTCCACCTTTTTTTAAACCAATGATATTTCACCCTTCTCCACCTCCTTTCTTCTTCAATCAACTACCACCTTCATTAATTCCTAAACCCTAATCCCCACTTATAAATATAAGCCTCCACCACCTCCTAAACATTTTACACACACCAAATCTTCTCTCAAACTCCCAAATTCTCTCAAGTCTTCCAAGCTAGTAAGAAAAATCTAAGTGTTCTAAGTGAGTTTTCACTCACTTTTCTTTATCTTTCTTCTTCATTTATTCTTTCAAACTACTTGAGCAACCTCTAGGAAGGTTTCCACAAGTTTGCCATGGTAAACTAAGGTGGAACCTCACCGTATTTGAGGTCCAACGTAGCATAAAATTCTGCACTAGTTAATTTTATTGTTTCTCATATATAATACTTAAACTTAGTGGAATCTTGTACCCACCTTGCTCACAACCAAGCTTATAGTTATGGGTTTGTGTTGTGGTTGAATTCCACTGAGAAACAAGCTTAAAACTTTCTTTAAATTCTACCCATATATGTTCTAAGCGATTGATAACCATCCAAGCTTTAACCTTCTATGTTGAAAGGCTTGTGCATGAGTCATGTATGAACCATGGAAGCTTTGGTTATCCGAATTAGTTCCACAAAATCTCACTTGTTCACATTTTTTTCTGACTAATGACACCAAGTAGCTTCCAAGAATCAAAGTAACATAACCCTGCCTCGCGTCCAAGATTTGCCATGTTGGGTATGACACGCCTGAGTTATCCTTACTTGGCTACTTGACGAACTAGTTAGTTATATTTTCTTTATGTCTCGTTCATGACCAACCGGTTTACCAACTACATTGATAAACTTGTGCTTTGGTGAATCATACCAAGAGGTTAATCTTACCTCCATGCTTGACTTACGTGATTTATATGATTATCATGATGAACTATACTATACTATATAAAATATAACATATATCTAACAGAATTCTTGATGCTAGCCGGATATGGTTAGATGTCATGAACTTAGGTTATATTATCTTCATACTAAGCTCCTCATTTGTGATTCTAATGGGCAAATTAGGACCCATGAAAATACCTACAAACTTAGTGTCCAAACGAGTATTTAGACAAGATACATTTTCTTTACATACATACTTTCATTATTAAATTTCGAATCCGAATATCCACAAATTCCATAAACTCACACACCTTCGTTTCCCCAATGTAGAGTAACTGCGGGGTTCTCCACTCCCTTACGCTTCGACTCACGTACGCGGGATTTCTATGCAAAACTGTGAGCATACTCGATCCCATTTACCGTTTTACACAATTCGGGTGCAACGTGTACACAATATTACAAATATTCTCACGATTAAACTTGTTTGCATACATACTCTATCCGTCAAACACATGATACTTGTTATATTTCTTGTTATTACATGCTATACTCATTCTTGTGTTCTATATGATCATTAACTTTACAAGCCCCCCTTAACAATTATAGCGCTATAGGATTAACCCATCGTCTGTATTCTTGTGGTATTGTTAAATAAACTATTTTACATCCTTGTCGTTTTGGTGACAATGGTATGCATGATTCCGGTACACTTTGGTTTGACTTATAGTTAACACATTCTAGTATGATAACGAACAATGTATGCAATTTACCATGTTGGATATGAGACAACTTTTCAATCACTATTATGCTATGTATGAAACTTGTATACTCGCCAACTTTTTGTTGCTCATTATTTTAATACATGTTGCAGGAAACTAGTTGATGTTGATGAAGAACACTATTTAGGGTGGATTAGAAACACAGCTAGATTTAAACTTATGTATTTCGTTTCATGTCGTTTCATTATTTGCAACTTGTTGTGTTTTCCCTTTCGAAACAATGTATTATCATTATAGTACCAAAGAATTTTGATCTTATTAAAAACTTGTCGCAAATTAGTGTTATGAAGTCTTGAGCAATCTATTTCGTCCTGCCCTGATGTTTCCACCATCGGTTGGGGTGTGACATTAAATGAGTTAGCACGCTGACATGTTTAGTTAAACAAGTTAGTAGTTAACCAATTTAACTACAGTACACAATCCAAAGTAGGGGTGAGTAGAAAAACGATTTAACCGAATCGAGAAAAAATTAATTTCATAAAAAACAAACTGAAAAAATTGAACTGAAATTTACAGTTCACTTACGGGTTTTCATTTAGGAAAACAGAAAGAAACGAATCGAATAACTTAAAAAATCATTGTTTTTAATATTGGCTATATATTGAATTATTGATTTATAAATTATTAGTTTTATTCTTGAATCCTAAGTATCTGTATCTATTCTATATCTATATCTATATCTATATCTATATCTATATCTATATCTATATCTATACCTATATAATAAAAGAAAATTAACAGGGGACGCGTGTCATCGTTCAAACTAATAGAAATCGGGTAAGTTATCGGCTCTATCCTTCAAACGATCAATGAAAGGTTGTGCATCACGGTCCCCAATGAAAAGCCTCACAGTCTAGCTAAAGTTTTTGAAATCGGTTGGAGCTCCATGAACGTTGTGGTGTCCGCCCATCATAGACACTAAACAATGATGAGAAACAATAGTACCTGTTTGATTCATACTCATATTGTGTATAAACTATTTTGAAGCAAATGGTAGCTTTCTAGCAGCTTTGGTTAGGTCACGGTTAAATGGCTCAATAAGCGGATTATAGTTCTCGTAAAACCTTATCGTGGTACAGCTAAGACTTTCCTTGTCAAAATAAACTAGTATGTGGGTTTTGCAATCTATAATAGTGAAATTGCATTGCCTCACTTTGGTTGATTCGCCATCTAGGGTATTAAATTTATGGTCAACTTGAGGGTTAGAAGCTTTGATACACCTCAAATTCTTGTGGGTGACGATACCATTCCACCTCTTACTATGTTCTTTGCGAATAGAAAACCCAGAATCCTGAGTGTAAGTTTTGTACATGTTGAAAACATCGTCCCAAGACTTGTATTGTGATATCCCACATCGGTTGTGAAGAGGAACAAAGGCTTCCTTTTAAGGGACTGGATACCTTCACCATCATGACGCGTTTTAAAAAACGTGAGGATATCATGGTGCGGTTACGTTCGGCTATTACAAATTGGTATAGGGCCATTGGTTATAGTGAACGTGGTTTAAAACTTTTGAAAAATCAGATTATAACTATTCTCTTTTGAAAAACCACAATGACACCACACTCCAAATCGCAAGGTTCGTCATTCTTTGATGCATACATTACACTCATAAGCATTATGTTAACACATTACAAATTCTTGACATATGTGCAAACTAAATATGTAGACATAATATACCTCAGGTGACAATGAATTCCCCTAACTCTAATTAGAAACCACAACACGCTAGTGGCTAGGAACCGGTCGTTCTTGAAGCACCACCTCAATCACAATACCCAACCCATTTACTCCAAATCAGAAAGTTGCAAGCTCGGCTAAAAACCGTCCCAAACTATACAACTAACGTGTCTATTCGCGTACAATACCCATGATTTAACGTTCCCGAAAGTCGTCCGAGACATTTTCTCACATCCCAAAAAACCTCTAACAATGAAATAAGTTCCTTGGCGCGTCTATTAATCTCTGAACTTCTGACACAAAATGCGAGTAGAATCTTGTTTCACCCATAACTTGACCATACAACATCCGTTTCATGCGTTCTACCTATCCACGTGATCGTCTTGACATGCCCAACATCTAAAAATTATCGGTGTCATCCGCCAACACTACCGAAACACATATCTGACTCTCCGTGCGTTCAGTTTTGCGCATCAAAATTTGAGTAGACCAGAACCGACCCAAACGAACTCGGATTTAGGTAAATAATATGTCCACGCGTTCGTGTCGACGAAACACATCATCTCCACTTGTTGCCATTGCCGAAAACTGCTGCTACGGTTGCCGAAAAACAAAAGAGGCTGGAAGTCACAGTTTTGCGCATTTGTCATCACGCAACTCGAAACCCTATCATCCAAACTCCATTTCGGACAAACGATATATCCACGTGATCGTGACACAACGAACTTTCATCCCGTGCCAATGTCACCGTCGATCGCTGTTGGAGCTACCGCCGGTAGCCAGAATAGTTGCCGGAATTCTTCAGTTATTTGTCGGATTCTTTCTTTTTGCTTAACTCTTCGCTTGAGCATCACCAACCTCTCGTTCCTTTGATCCACAACCGAAATAATGAAACGCTAATAACCATATCACATCCCCATCGATCACAAGGCTACCCTATATGGCTAATCTTTAGTCTAACTTGATTTACACCTTAGCATATCCAACTCTACAAATATATTTCCCCAAATGGTTCTATGGTCTAAGGGACACTGGAAAATGGGGATACAAATTAGTCAACACTCAGATGAACGCCATGACGTAAACAATTATCTTACCCCTTTTATTGCAAGACTCATTATCCCATGAGAGTTTTTTCTTTCTATGCGAATCTTTTCACTAGCCTTTGCATTGGCTGATGTTTACCGTTTAATGCGATATCTAGTTACTACTATTGACTTAGACAAATCTACCATTCCATTACCATGGTGACACTACATCTTCACTTCTCCATGCAGAAACTCCAATAAGGTTACGCTCTAGATTAGAGAATTTGATAAACTCAATTTTCGATCCTTGGTCATCATTTCTTGAACTCTGAAGGTGGTGATGTACGATTAATACACCCATATCATTTCGAACATGTTTCCGCGTCCTCGTAATGAAACCTCTTGACAACATATGCGCTATTCCTAATTCATGCACACGACTTAGTTCAACACTTTCGGATTTGGTTGCTTACAAACTTGAATAATTACAAACTCATTCAAGTTCATGAATCATCGAAAATTTATCCTTATCCGAATACGGGCAAGCTCGACAACTTTGACGGACGCTTCAGTTAAACCTAGACACTACAAACTCGAACGACAACCATTTTTCTCTGGATAATTCTTGTTGTGCCAACACCTTCAACGTAACACTTCCATCAACAAATAATATTCTTTATTTCTATTTATACCACTTGCGTATGACCAACTACATCCTCGTCATCGGATAAATCTTTACTGATGATTCTAATACAATTATGTATTGCACTAAGTGGAACACATTGATTGCGACCACACTTTGGTATGTTTTTCACGTCTTATCCTGTTGTGTTGTAATGAATACCAAAGTTCTTGTCTAATCAATTATGCGCAAATACTCGCTTAGTCAAATCACTCTAAGAACGTTACTCGAGGATCAATGAGCCATACTTAAGTTCATCAAGTGAATGAGCACAAAATAAATTTTATACTTCAGCGAGGAATACCGAGGTCAACACCCTTTTTCTGTGTGAAAGCACCATACTGATGTGTAACTTCATCACCTCTTTGTTTCCATATTTATTTCCTCTTTGACCAGGCGCTGGTCATCTACTACAACCAACTACAATAGAAATAGCATGATCGATATCTACCAAGATATCATGATCAATATCAATCAACAACAACTTCAAGGATTTAGTTATATCCTAAAACCTATCTGAAATCGGGCTACCATCAGTTGAGAGTCCGAGTTGAGGACATATCTAAGACTGCCTTTGGAACTCGGTACGACCCTTACTAGTTTCTAGTTAGGCCTTATGGATTTAACCAATGCACCAGCGGTCTTCATGGACCTCATGAACTGAGTGTGCAAACCCTACCTCGACAAATTCGTTTTTGTCTTCATTAATAACTTTCTGGTTTACACTAAGAGCAAGGAGGAACATGAAGAGTACTTACGCCTTATCTTAGAGCTTCTGAAAAAGGAGCAACTTTATGCTAAAGTCTCGAAATGTAACTTTTGGATTCGTGAAGTCCATTTCCTTAGACATGTAGTCAACAAAGTCGGAATACATGTCGATCCAGTCAAGATTGACTCCATTAAGAATTTACTTCATTGAGGAATTCTCAAAAATCGCTCAACCTCTCATAGCTCTGCCACTTACAACTGGGGAAATGCCCAAGAATCCGTCTTTCAGCCTACTGAAACAAAAACTCTATAGCACACCTATCTTGTCCTTACAAGAAGGTACCAATGATTTAATCATTTACTGTAACGCGTCTATTCGGGGTCTCGGTTGCGTGCTGATGCAATGTGAGAAAGTAATCGCGTCCGCGTCTTGTCAGCTTAAAATTCACGAGAAAAACTGCACTACCCCACGATTTTAGAATTGGGAGTCGTGGTCTTTGCTCTCAAAATCTGGAGACATTACTTATACAATACCAAGTGTACGATTTACACTGATGGAGCACATCTTTGAACAAAAGGAGTTAAACATGCAACAACGTCGATGAGTTGAACTACTACATGATTATTATTGCGCTATCAAATACCATCCGATAAAGGCTAATATCATAGCTAATTCCCCCAGCCTGAAGGAAACCAAACCTAAACGAATTCGAGCTCTACACTTACAATTCATTCGAATCTCCCTGAACAAATTCCAATGCTCAATTCGAAGCACTAACGGGGAGAATCCCCTAGCTGAATCCATCTGGGGCATGGAGAAACAACTTGAAATCAAATCTGATGGTTTCACTATTTCTCGGAATGAATATGGGTCCCATTTTACGGAAATTTGCAAGAGCTTGTGATGAACCAAGCACACAAGTCCCGATACTCGATACACCATGGTTCTGACAAGATGTATCATAACCTGAAGGTGCTCTATTGGTGGCCTAATATGAAAGTGAACATAGCCAAGTATGTAAGCAAGTGCTTGACCTACGCCATAGTCAAGATTGAGTACCAAAAGTCGTCTGGTTTGCTTTAACAACCAGAACTACCAACATGGAAATAGGAATAAATCTCCATGGATTTTGTAACCGGACTACCCAGAATTCAAAGAGGGAACAATACCATCTAGGTGATTGTGGATCGCCTAACTAAATCTGCTCACTTTCTCGCAATCAAAGAAACCGAAAGTATGATAAACTTGCCAACATCTACATGAAGGAAGTAGTTTCTCGGCACGACGTGCCAATCTCAATCATCTCCCAGCATGAAACTCGTTTTGCATCTTATTTGTGGCAATCTATGCATAAATCATTCGGCACACGCTTAGTTATGAGCATGGCCTATGACCCTCAAACCAATGGCCAGACGGAACGCACCATCCAAACTCTTGAAGACATGTTGCGAGCATGTGTTATTGATTTCAGTAGCAGTTGGGAAAGACACCTACCTGTGGTGGAATTCTCTAACAACAATAGTTACCACTCAAGTATCCAGGCCGAACCGTTTAAAGCGTTGTACATACGGAAATGTTGGTCACCTCTCTGTTGGGCTGTAATCGGAGAAAACCAAGTCACTGGTCCCGAACTCGTGCTTGAAACTTTCGAAAAAATCGTTCAAATTAGAAACCGTATGGCGGCAACTCGTGATTGTAAGAAAAGCTACGTCGATAAATGTAGGAAACCATTGGAATTCCAAGTTGGTGACAAGGTTTTGCTGAAAGCCTCACCTTGGAAAGGTGTGGTCCATTTTGGGAAACGAGGCAAGTTAATCCGCGTTAAGTTGGACCATTTGAAATTGTACAAAGAATCAACACTATGGCTTATAGATTGAATCTCTTTGAAGATCTCAACGACGTGCAAATTGTTTTTCATGTCGCGAATCTAAAGAAGTGTCTATCTGATGAAACACTTGTGTTTCCGTTCAAAGAGCTGAAATTGGTGATCAACTACGTTTTATTGAGGAACCAATTGAGATCATGGATAGAGAAGTCAAAACTCTTAAACACAGCATAATACCTATTGCGAGAGTTCGTTGGAACTTGAAACGTGAACCGGAGTTCACATGGGAGCGAGAAGATCAAATGATGCACAAGTATTCTCAGTTGTTCAAAACAGTGACAACTAATGCTGAATCAACTAGCGAATTTCGAGACGAAATTCCTACTCAACTTGGGGATAATGTGACATCCGACAATTTCAGATTATAAACTACTCTTGTAAACTCTTTTGTCATGATCATTCATTTACACATTACACTTAATTGGAATTAATAAAGTGCATTGATCATCACACAAGTAAAAACACAAACATTCACGTAATAGTAATTCAGGGAATTACTGGACGTGGCAGTAATTCGAGGAATTACTATACTATACTGGATGTGGCAGTAACCCAAATTACTAGATCACACACGAGTCTGTCCATTACCCTACATTAGTAAATTTTCGGGACAAAAATTCTATCAATTTGGAGATGATGTGAAAACTGAGATTTTTCAAGTTAACTCCGTTAACACAACTCCGTTATCTTTAACATGATTTAAAACATTCATTATAGCATTTCACTTCATATTGGGTAAGTGTGTTAGTTAGTACACGAACACTCACATAACAATAATTCGGCGAATCAAACATAGAAATAATAATATAATTGAGTGGAATTATATGTTATTTGATTATATGGACTACTTGTTAGTTGTTTCTCGTAATTGCGAACAATATGCGTTTTTGTGTGATCTAGCGTTATAAAAATATTTATTTTTATAAACAAACTAGTGGTTTTTATTTTTATAGACTTGGGCTATTAAAAATTAGTAAAAATGGTTTGGTAGGCTTGTGTTAGCTAGCAAGTGCCACCAAAAGTTACAAAAGCCCACCAAAAGACACACCCATAGGTTTTAATTAGTTAAAAAAATACATAACCTAACCCTAAATCCCCAAATACATATGGCAGCTCCACCTCCACCATAATTTCGAAATTTTGCCTACAAAACACCATTCCACTTTGATTTGTGGCTTGGATCTTTCAATTGGTGGCTTTCTTGATCGATTTCAATACCCTTTAACTCTTACAAGTAAGTTTTCTTGATCAATTTTTTATGTTTCTCATGATTTAAAGATTAGGGTTTTGATTATAACTTGATATTAATGATACTTGGTTGTTTAATCTAATATATTTGGGGTTATGCATGATGTACGGGTCGGATTTGGGATAAACAAGATCATAAACACGTTTCTGGGAAGAGCTGAAAGTAAACAGATCCTGCCCAAATTTTTATAGCCGACTTGTGTTGGCTGTAACAAAGTCAAAACATAATGAAATCCATTGTTTCTTGAGTCCATAATGAACTTCTAGGAAATACATTTCAAACCCCACTGGAATAACAGTTTTTTGATGTCGTTTGGTATTTTAAATGATTTATTTCATGTCAAAGATCTAGGCTGCATTGTTTGCGAGAATTTTCAGCCCATTACGAATGTCATAACACAATGTAGGAATTGAGTTATGATCTGAAATTTTTATAGTAAGTACTTACAGGAGGTGTAGAAAATCTCCAATTGGAATTTTGTAAAAGCAATAAACGAGTATTTTTAAATGATTTTTGGCGTAAACTGTCATCAGAACGTTATAAACCAGACCTAGGTGTAAAGAGTGATTTTTAATGATTTGTTTTGTAAAGATTCAGGTCATGGGAACAATATACTAGTATACAGAGATTGAATAACATGTTGTGTTAAAAAATCGTAATTTTCTAAGTTCTTTTAGTATTTTAAATAAATTCCAGAAAACTGCCTAAAATCTTATGTGAAAATGCAATGTGCTTAAAGTGATTGTGATTGTGATTGTTTTGAATATGTACACATGTTATCAAAAGGTGTTAAATGTTATTTAAAACATTATTGGGTGTCAATGAATGTTTTTATGGAATAATATGATCACATGCACTAACTTACTTGAAGGGGTAATTGTATGTCAACGTGATTATGTGGCTATGTGTTAGACTACCTATAGGATTACATGAGTTAAACTAATTACGGTAAACATATCAGGAAAAGATTGACCATTCCTAATCACCTTTCACGTTTACTATCGAGGAAACTAAGGTGAGTTCATAACTCTTTTCTAAAAGTATGCGTCCTTGGTTTGGGACAACACTTTTTACGGTAGCCCTGTTTTGGGCTACGCGCGTGTTTCTTGTGAGAACCACTGAAACATACGATCCACTAGAGATGGATAGTACACTTGGACTAAACAAAAACTCTATCATGAAAGTCCCTACACATTATACCGATTAGCATGCCGGGTTGGTAGACGGGGTATTAGTTGATAGCACTATTAGGTTTGACAAACCCTCCACCGTGCTGGGAGTTGGGCGTGAATTATTGACATTTCCTATTGCATCAATGCGGATAGACATTGATGGAGGGCACAAAAACTTACTACGTCATTTTTCGGTATCTACACAGTTTAGTCATGTGTTGAGGGTTAGCTACCCGAGTCATACTTATAACGCTTTTACATATGAACTTACGATGTTGCTCTACGCTTAACTAAAAATATGAACTCGCCAACTTTATTGTTGACACGTAATTGCATGCTTTGCAGCTCATTAGGTACAGCTGGGATAGACGATTGCAATTGCTGGAGTGGTGTGGTTTGATAAACTATATGTTTTAAATCATTTATTAAACTTGTGGTTTTTAAATAATTGTTGGGATTTTTAACTTTATTTCCGCTACAACTGAAACTGTGTTTTGACAATTAAAACTTGATCACTAATCATGTTGTTAGTGATGTTTTATGATTTTAAATATCTGGCTCAACATGATTAGTGGTTAGATCTTGGTCAGTCACACGCCTCGTAGTAAAACTCCGCATGTGGAATTTGAGGGTGTGACATGTACACACTTCCAACAACTAGTTTTAACCCAAAAAAATCATCGGGGGACCAATATTTAGTTCCGTTGGGTGTGTGGTACACGTAAAATGGGTCAGCCTAAGCAATACCTACAAACATAGTATGAAACAGAGAAAATTTAACAAATTACTTAAGGAGGCACATGAAAATGAAAATTTTTCACTTGAACATTGTGACTCAGAAAAAGGGATGGACCATCTGTTATTACATGTAACAAAACACATTGTCTAAACCTTAAATAGAAATTATATGTTTACAAGTAACGATTGTCATGTAAGTAACAAAATATACTCATGAAAAGGAAGGACCATGTGTTTTGTTACTTGTAAAAAATATAAAAAATTTAAAACATGTTAGTTTGAAAAAAAAAGGAAGGACCATGTGATGTTACATATAAAAATAGATTGCCAGTAAACATGTTACTCAAAAAATTGTGTTACACAACTGTTTTGGTCAAAGTTCGGTATAAGAATAATGTAACCAAACTTTGATTGTGGGGTAGAGTGCTAATGTGTTGAACAATCGTATGAACGAATATGAAATGTAAACAATGATGAACACAAGGATTTATACGAGGACAAAGCCCTTTATTTTAGAAGATCTCCGGCATAAAATCTCGGGTGATGGAAACTACCGATCACCAACTATATTGCACAAAAAAGATTACAAATTTGGATGATCTTGAGCTTGTTTCAGTTGAATTCTAGTGTGTGTATGAGAGCAGTTTCGAGAGTAACTAGTGTGCGATTTGTGTACGTATTGTGTGTTCTAAAGCAAGCTCAAAATCCAGATATAATTGGAAATATCCTAGTAACTAACTATCCGCATAATAGGCAAGTCCACTTCGTAATGTACCTACGGATACAAGCTAAAAATATAGGAAACAATTGTTAGCCAACATAGGTAATAATAAGGATCCTTGATCCTTTAAATTCCTGCACCATCCATTAAGGATCAGTGATCTAGGTCAAATCTCATGATACATGATCCACAATATTAAAATCAATGCCCTAATAATTGCCCCCAAATATGGCGGATATAACATATAGTAAATCTGCCATATTTCCGTTGGAATAGGACTAGCCGTTACACCAAGTAACTAGCCTTGCAAGTCTGACGTCATGATGGTACTGCCTGCAACAAACATCATTATATATAGGATAGATATAGAGTTTTGAAAAACTATTTAAGATCAAGAATCCCCCATTTAAATCTTCATCCTGGAGACCCTTTAGGTATTCTTTCTCTCTCTCTCTCTCTCAACTTTCCTTCTGTAAATCAATAGCGAAAATGGCCACTCGTTCCTCTCCAAATAAGGATCAGGGATGTGAAAATCCACCAAGAGCCAAAACCTACTGAAGAATCCTTCTTCAGAGCTGTGTAGATTCACTGATCCTAAAGTCGATCAGTTACGAAGTTGTTTCCTTGAGGGAACCGTCTTTAGACCATTTGACTCTTCACTCAAAATTTACTCCAAATCCTCTGTTTGAGTTTGTTTCCCTGCTGCACCATTCCAAATCAGCTATACTTACCCTTTCCCAGCATTTACGCAAAGCTTCTTCACCCAAACGGGCCTGTGCTACAGCCAGGCGATGCCGATGTTGTGGAGGGTGTCGTACACCTTGAACAGATTATAAGTGATGAGGGTTTGAGTTTCACCCTTTCTGAACTCCCACACCTTTATAATCCCGTGTCTTATGGATCCCATCGATTTCTTTTCAAATCCAAACCTCAACAACCGCTCCCACTCCTCAAAACCACCATAAACGACACCAATTGGAAGAACCAGTTCTTCTTTGTGAGGAGGAACACTATTCCTTTAGGGGATAGTATTCCAAAAAAAGTGGAATTTGAAGGGTAGGATATAGGATCCTTATATTAGAAGTGTAGAGAGTTCTCTTCTTTTTTGTGAGGATAACCGATCCTGTTTTGTTTACTTGTGCAGTGACCAACTTTGCTTATATCACTGATACTCCTGGAACTACAAAAAGAATAGTTGCATTCTGGGCATTGGATACAACGGTTAGAACATTCAAACCAAAAGCAAAGGTTAGAAGATTCCATATCCACCACCTTCACAATGTCAAGTAAGTATTCATATATAATGAAATGTTTGCAAGATAAAATTAAAGGAGCTTGAATACTTATCTTTTATGTTGTTGCATAGGTGCTACTCGGTCCTTATCCAAATCTGCTTCGAAGTTTGGTCTTGGAGAAATTGACAACATAATCCTCCCCCGTTTGATGAATAAAGAGCTGGCCAAAGCCAACCGGAGCCCAAAGTCATGACCACTCGTGCCAAGGCTGGATCCAAGAGGAAGAAGCCAAGCGAGTTTGATGAAGACAGCCTTCAGATAGAGCGGCAATTCCACGACTTTGTCACCGAGGTAAGGAACACTGATGCTGATAATCAGTCTTATCTTCTTCTAAGGATCACTGATCCTGGCCACCCTGTCTTGTTACTTGCATAAGTTTGTCCGTATCCAAGCTAACCAGGATAAGTGCCTAGCCGATGCTAAAGAGGGTCTTGTTGACCTCCGTGCCATTGCCACTACCAAGGACAAAAGGAGCTCCCATCTCGAGAAGGAGGTTAACAAGCTGGAGAAGCAGATCATGGTGGCAAAGATATAGGCAAACAAAGCTCAACTGGAAGCCGCCTATGAAGCCAAGGTCTGCGCGGCTCAATCCATTCTCCGGGCAAGGATAAAAATAGTCCAAGAGGCTATGGATCCTACTTTTGATAGGTCTGAATGGGATCTTGCTGGGTGGAGGCAGAGACTCTTGGAGCTAGGTGGTGAGGAGGAGCCTGAGTCGGTGCACATGCTAGAAGTTGGGACCAGCGGGACAAAGGAGGTGGTCGAGGCAACTGGGGCTGAAGGTGATAAAGTAGGTGGTGGTGCAGCTGAAGGTGATACTGTTGTTGTGGGCAATGAAGGATAATATAGACGAGGCATGAGCCCACTTTTTTAGGTTTATGTGGTCTGGTTTTTTGTTGATGGTGTTTTGAACAATTTATGGTTTGTAATTCTGAACAGTAGGTACTTAGGTTAAGGATCAATGATCCTTTGACAATAGAGGGGTGGCAAAGGTGGATGGGTCCTTCTTTTTTGTGGAGGATGAAGCCTTTAACGCCCCTCACATTTATTTTCCTGCATCTCAAGAACAATTAGTATGGATACTCTTTATCAACCCAAGTGGATGGGCCATGTTTTGCTGGTAGAAACTTGGGTTGATAATTTTGATAACCTTTTAAAAAAGGGTTTTAATAAAAATTATAACCTTTTAGCTATATTTGTGTTGTCTTTTTATTTTTAAACGTTATTCTGGTAGGTTTATGTTTATCATTAGCTTTATTTTACAAGACTTAGAGAATT
Organism: Scalesia atractyloides; assembly: GCA_947069175.1. NCBI lineage: Eukaryota > Viridiplantae > Streptophyta > Magnoliopsida > Asterales > Asteraceae > Scalesia > Scalesia atractyloides. The sequence continues at coordinate 2,465,029 of CAMTDV010000028.1, forward strand.
TTGGATATACCAATTCTCTATCATAACAACTCTAGAAAATATGAGAAGTTATATAATCAAGGATCATATATCCTCAATCGAAAGTACTAGGGTATAATCAATGATGCAAATAACCTAAGGGTAAAACATACCAGAGAATCCAAGTTAGGATTCTATATCCTTAAGACTTACAATTGCATAAACAGACCAAAGAAATCAGTTAAGCTTTAAGGATTTAGGAACCTTATTTGTAAACATTTAAAGCTTCAAGAACCTGTAAAAAAAACTTGGGACTAAGCCAAATATCCTAGCGATAAACCCATCATAACTGGGGTAAAGCCCAAATAAACTGGGGACAAGCCAAAATCCTTGGGGTTGGCCCGAACTGGGGACAAGCCCAACGTAAATGCCAAAACCTTAGCTAACGTGAAAACTTTAGAAACCTTAGGATAACAGATGTATGGTACGTCTACCATTATACTTGAGATCCTACATATGGCCAACAACAGTGAAATTATCAGCCACTAAAGCGTGTACTGGTCCCATTGTCTCGAACCATACTTGGATAAACGTGCTCTACTGGTAAGGTGTCAAAACCCAATTCGTGTGAAAGGTGAAAATCTTTAAACCTTAGAAGGTATAAGATACCTTAAACGTGGGAGAGAGGTGGCCAACCCCTTGATCCTCTGTGAAAACTGTTTAAACTCTGCAAAAGCTCAAAATTTGATATAAATGGATGTTAAATGCTCAACATCCTTTCCTTATAATGAATAATAACTATAAAGTGAAAGAGAGTAAAAGTTAGATGTTACCAAAGTAAGGATCATACATCTTTTTAGGATCCTCGATCCTGGGCTAGAATACTAGAGTCTCTAAGGATCCTTGATCCTTCTTACATGAAGTATTTTTTCAAATGAACAACATTCCAAGCTCTTGGTAGGAGATCACCAGCATAGTTAGTAAGCGATATGCCCCCTTTCCAGCCTCTACTTTTATCAAGTAGGGACCTTCCCATTTTGGTTCTAACATGTCATTAGCCGGGTTCATAGTGTTCTGGAATACTTTTCTTAGCATCAAATCACCAACTTGAAATATTCTGATCCTAACATTCTTGTTATATGCTCTAGCCAGCCTTTGTTGATAACTGGCCATCCTTATTCTTGCTAAATCTCGAGTTCATCCACAGTATCCAGGTCTTTGGTCAGGTTCTCAGCATTTGCTGCAGGATCACGGATGCTTGTTCTGGCTGTAGGAACCACCATTTCTATAGAGATCACTGGCTCAGTTCCAAAGACTAGGGAGAATGGAGTGTATCCTGTGGCGTTCTTTGAAGTTGTCCTATCTGCCCAAAGGACATATGGTAGCTCTTCAGCCCAATTTCCTTTCTTGGATCCTAGCTTCTTCTTCAAGTTGTTGATGATGATTTTGTTGCTTGATTCTGCTTGACCATTAGCTTGTGGGTGGACTGGTGTTGATGTTATCATCCTAATCCCCAGTTGTCACAAAAATTAGTGGTTGTATTCCCAATAAATTAGGATCCATTATCACATATAATTTCAGAAGGAATTCCAAATCTAGTAATAAAGTTTCTTTTAATGAAGGATATGACTTCCTTTTCTCTGACTTGAACAAAAGCCTCTACTTCTATCCACTTTAGAAGTAGTATGTCATTACTAGCATAACTACTTTCCCTCTAGGTGCTTTTGGGAGTTTGTCTACTATATCCATCCCCTATTTCATTAATGGCCAAGAGGAAATTACTGGATATAAAGGCTCTGCTGGCTGATGTAGGATGTTGCTATGTCTCTGGCAAGCATCACATTTCCTTGCATACTCTATAGCATCCTTCTTTATTGTAGGCCAATAGTAACCTGTTCTGAGGATCCTTGAGAATAATGCTCTGACCCCAGTGTGGTTTCCACATTCTCCTTCATGAAAATCCTTCAAGACTTCTTGAAATTTTGGATTCTCAATACACCGCAAATAGGGACCTGCATGAGATCTCTTATATCACATGTTATTTAATATAGTGAATTGATATACCTTAATCCTAAAGGCTCTGGGATTCTCTCCTGTGGGAAAATTCCCCACTCTGAATATACTTCAAAATTGGGAGGATCCATGATCCTAAATTTGACTGTGCATCATCATAGGTACAATTGCAGTATCGTCTACTATTTTCATTGCTTCATATTCCTCAATTGCAGGAGAAAGAATATGGATGATAGGTATCCTCACATCCTCTAGTACTTTCAAGGATGATCCTAGGTTTGCTAAGGTATCTGCCTCTGCATTCTCTTCTCTAGGTACCTGTGTTAAGCTGAAAAAAGCAAAAGAATCTGCTAGTTTCCTGACTATCTCTAAATATTTGATTAGTTTTTCTCCTTTGACAGTAATGAGCCATTAAAATGGTTGGTAATTAGTAATGAATCTACATACACTTGAAGATACCTGATCCTCATTTGCTTAGCTAATTGCAAACCTTCTATTCAGGCCTCATATTCTGCATCATTATTAGTAGTTTGAAATTCACATGCAATGATTGGGCTATTAGGTCCGCCTGTGGAGATTTTAGAAGTATGCCTAGTCCAGTTCCCTTAACGTTTGAGGCTCCATCTATTAAGAGTATCCAAGGTCCTTGGTCTCCTCAAGTTGTTGAACCTATAATTCAGCTTCCTTTTGTAGATCACTACTGAAATCAGCTATATAGTCTGCAAAGCTTGAGATTTGATGGCAATCCTGGGTTTATACTTAATGTCATATGCACTAAGTTTGACTGCCCACTTCGCCATTCTACCTGACATCTCAGGTTTCCTGAGAACATTCTTAATAGGAAAGTTAGTTTTCACAAGAATTCTATGTGTTTTAAAATAATATCTAAGTTTAGTGGAAGCCATAATTAATGCAAGAATTAATTTCTCTAAATGAGAGTACCTGGCTTCAGCATCAAGAAGGCTTTTACTTACATAATAAACTGGATGTTGTTGGCCTTCATGATCCTTAACTAACACAGCGCTTACCGCTTTACTTGAAACAGCTAAGTACAAGGATAATGGCTCACCATCCTCTGGTTTCATCAGGGCTGGTGCTGAGGATAGATAATCCTTGAGAGCCTTGAGTGCAGTTTCATGCTTCTCAGTCCACTCAAATTTCTTATTGTTCCTCAGGATATCATAAAAATCCTTGCATTTCTATAAGGAATTTGAAATGAATCTGTTAGGGTCGCGATCCTTCCTGTCAGTATCTAGACATCCTTAGCATTGGCAGGGGATTTTATATTCACAATTGCCTTAATCTACTCAGGGCTTGCTTCAATCCCCCTCTTAGTCACCACATATTCTAGGAATTTCCCAGCTTTAACACCAAAATGACATTTTGAAGGATTCAGCTTCATGTTGTATTGGTCAAGGATATTGAATGCCACTTCAAGATCCTTGAGATGATCCTCTTATATCTTGGACTTGACCACCATATCGTCTATATACACTTCCATAGTGTCTCAAATCTGCTCTTTGAACATCATGTTGACCAGTCTTTGGTAGGTGGAACCTACAATTCTTAGTCCAAAAGGCATTGCAATATAACAATATTTTCCAGTAGGAGTCATAATGTTGTATCCTCTTGGTCAGATGGTTCCATCTGAATTTGTTGGAATCCAGAGGAAGCGTCCATAAAGGTTAGGAATTCATGTCCTGCTGTTGCATCTACCATGGAATCAATGTGTGGTAATGGGAAAGGATCCTTGGGACATACCTTATTTAAATCGGTAAAGTCAACACATACCCTCCACTTTCCATTTTTCTTTTGAACCACCACTACATTGGCTAATCATCTTGGATACTTAACTTCTCTAATCATACCTGCCTTCAAAAGTTTGTCTACCTCCTCTTGGATGATAAGGTTCCACTCATGTGCAAATTTTCTTCTTTTTTGATGGATTGCCCTGAAAGATTTATCAATTCCAAGTTTATGTGTTATAATATCTTTAGATATACCTGCCATATCCTCTGTTTCCAAGCAAAGGTAGATTTTCTTCTTTTCAGTAAGGATACTAGATGCTTCTCTATACTGTCAATCCCTAATCTAACATAGACTCTGATTTCAGGATCCTGGGGATCCAACATTACATCCTTGATGTCTTGTTCTTCTGCCTCTAGGACATCCCTTGGAGGATACTTTAATTGGTATGTTGCTCTTTGTTGTGATGTCGGTTTCATAGAAGAGGTGTAACAGTTCTTTGCCTTTTGTTGATCACTTTCTATCTTCACTACCCCCAAGGTGTCGGTAGCTTGACACATTGATGATAAGTAGAGGGAACAACTTTCATATCGTGTATCCAAGGCCTGCCAAGAATCACATTGCAACAGGACAAAATGACACATAATTTTTTTACAGAGTTTACTCTCTCAATGTAGATTGGGAGTTTGATGTCCCCCAACGTGTTCTTTGTCTTGCTGCTGAATCCTACAAGGACAGACGATCTCGAAACTATCTCTGTCTTTGGGATGTTCATTCTTTAAGGACATCTAGTTGAATAATGTTCACGGAGCTCCCTTCATCAATAAGGATCATGCGAACAAAGTGGTTAGATATAAATAAAGTAATAACTAAGCCTATAGTGATGAGGATCCTGTATATCAACACGGTTATGTTTATCAAAGGATATGATTTTTTGCTGAGTCAGGGTGGAGGTTCGGATAGGCATGGCTCTGTTTTCCAACTTGGTTCCTTAGCATGCCTCTTTGCTGCAAAGAATGAGGTTCCACAAAAATTGGAGTCTCCAGAAATGAAGTTAATGATTTAAGCATCTGAAGGCGGTGCAGGAGCTCTTTCGGGTACTTTTTCAGGATCCTGGATCCTTGAATTCTTCCTTCCGAGAAGCTCTTTCAAGTAACCTTTGCTGAGTAGGTGACCTATCTCCTTTCTGATGCATTCGTCGATAAGGTGGCCAAAGTATTTGTGGTATGCACACCACTTTGATTTATCCTTGTTGGATGTAGACTTTTCATTCTTCTTAGGCCATCTAGCCTTTTCACCTAGATTCTTCAAAGCAAGGATTAATTCACTATTATTAGTAGAAAAATATTCAGATGTATGAGGATATTCTTCCTCATCTTCCTCTTGTTCAACCGAATGAACATTTTGATTGTCATGCTTGGAGTATTGCTTGGATCGATTCTTCTTGTAGAAGGATCCTTGCTTCTCCTTTTTTGATGATCCAGATAACATGTCTTGGATCCTCTTGTCATCCTCTAGTCGGATGAACCTAAGGGCCCTGTTCCTTACTTCATCTAACTTCCTGCAATGTGTCATAACAAGATCATTAAAAAAAGGGAGAATCTTTTTGTAGTCCCATTTTAAACGCCTCCATAGCAGTGGCAATGTCTAAATTTGGGATTTCCAAGGACTTTCTACCAGATTTAGTAACATAATCTCTAAGTGATTCATCACGAGATTGGGTAATCCTATATAAGTCACTAGTTAATCTTTCAAAGGTTCTAGTACAAGAGAACTGGTTATTGAATAAATTAACTAAATGAGAAAATGAAGTTATAGAATAGGGAGGAAGACTTAGCAGCCATTTTAGTGCTGATCCAGTAAGTGTGGATCCAGAGCATTTGCACAAACAAGCTTCATTCAATCTTTCAGGGATGGGATTGATCTCCATCCTTTCTCTTTATTGAGCTACATGCTCTTCTGGATCATTAGTACCGTCGTATAACTTCATATTAGGGGTTTGGATATGCTTTGGTATCTCAACATTGCATAAGGGAGGTGCAAAGCAAGATACTCTATGACTTCCATCTGGAATCTTAGGAATGGGTTTAACCACTCGTGGGACACTGGATATCATGTCCTTGAGTTTCTGCAACTCCCTAGCCATGGCTAGAATGATCCCCACATCCTTCATGTAACTACAGTTAGTATCATACGATGTATTGAAATTATTACCTCCCGACTGGTTTGCAATTGGTATCCAAGAAGTGTTTCTAGGATAAGACATGTCTGGTGCAATAGTAGGACCAGAAGAAGCAATGGTCTGCATGGGTATAAAATCCCCTTAATTGATTTCGGAACTTCTAAGTGATTGGCACCTTGAGGATCCCTGATCCTAAAAGATGTTGGACCGCGAATACACTAATGCTGAAGGTCTTGATGGATACTCCATGGATCCTTGAATCCAAGTTGAGAATCCTTGATGCTGAATGTAGGATCATTGGGGCTGGTACTGTAACATTTGTGTAAAACGGGTTTAAAAAACCCGCACAGCTTATTAATCAAGTATTTGGTTAAATGTTCATTTCGTATTTATTAGTGTCGATTATTTTAATTTGTCACAATTAATAAATGTCATTAGAATTAAAACCATAATTAAAAAATAATAATAACAAGAAGTAAATTAAATTAAACTTTAAAATAATAAATAAAAAATTAAAGGGGGAACCGGAATCGAACCCGGGTCACCCGCATATGCACACACATAAAACACCACTGCGATGCACACACTTGATGTGAAAAATTGGAATCAAATAATGTTTATAGTGAATGTGCGAGTCATCTGCAAGTTTCAAATCACCGAAGTCGTTAACCGCCCTCTGTTTGAGTGGGTAATCACTAAAATTCCGTTACAATTCTTCAATTTAACTGCCAATTATCATCTAACCTACATCAATTCAATCAAAGACCCAACTGTTATGCTGGTCATCCGCTTAATTATCGGTTTCAAAAATCGAAATCAAAGATTCATGTAGCTTATAAATACCCTACGAGATTCAGTTCCAAACTCGTTCAAAAATTTCTCTTGAAACCTCCTGCCTAACTCTCATCACTCTGCTCGTCGGAAAAGTAATCTGCGTAGCCAGAGCTAGATACCGGAAATCAAAAATTCTGTTTCCCAGTAGGTATAAATCTTTAAACTCCTTCATATTTTTCTTGTTAAATCTTTTAGAATTCATTAGTTAAAGCAAATCAGTTAAAATCAATAGTAATTGGATTTCTAGTTCTGGGTTGTTATATGAAGAAGATGAAGATTAAGTCGTTTATTTATATAATTAAAATCACTACTTTAAACGGGTTAGACACACAGTCCAGTGATGGACTGTGTGCAAATTCATCAAGTCCCGAGTTCGAGTATTGTATAAAACCCATGTTGTTTAAAAACCAGTTTTTTTTTTTAAATTTAATACGCTATCGCAGGTAGTTGTTAAATATAATATAAATTCCATTACATACGGGTTAGACACCCAGCCCAGTTGGATGGGTTGGGTGCAAATCAAGTTAAGGTCGCGGGTTCGAGACTCATAGTGCCCTCCGGTTCAAGGATTTTAAATCCTTTTTAAAATATGTGATTTCTGAAATAATCTAATAAGAATATATGAATAATTAAAAACAAGATCCTAACGGGTTAGACACGTAGCTCAGTTGGAAGAGCTGCGTGCACGCAACCGAGAGGTCATGAGTTTGAGTCTCACCATACGCTGCCAATAACATGCATAAAACCGGTCGGACTCTGACAGCCTGACAAGGCCCAATTTTTTATTACTATTTAATATTATTATTTAATTATTTTATCTACTTATTTATCTCACATATCCTAAATATTCTCAACTACAATAAGTTTAAAAATCCATTAAATGTCACAAAAATAATCTAAAAATCAAATAAAAAGTATTAAATTGGAATATTAACTTTTATTTATTTATCGGGTTGTTATGTTTATTATTTAGGTTAGTTTCCTTCGTCGGAAAAAATCTTAATTTGTGCGCACTCTTTATCAACCAAAGAAAACGCATCCACTGTGAGTGAATCCTTACAAACTCCTTTTTTAATCACGTTTTGGGGTGTATCATGTGTCGTACATGTTCTATTTATTTATTTAAACACTTGTGCTAACATCATTATGTGATCAAATGTGTATTTTGTTGATGTAATTATGTGTTGTTACATTTTATCATTTCAGTGCAATCATTCATTTAAGGCCCATCAGTTCCTCGTGGGATACGAATTGAGCATCAGGTGCCTCATTAGATCGGCTCCGTTTGATTGAGCCTTGATCTCAAGTTCATCATTTATCATACTCATATTGTTCATTGTGGAAGTTAGGTGGTTTGTGTTTGTTTATATATATACACATATGCTTAATTATGGTCTATGCACAATTTTTAGTTTAAAGAATCAATTTATATCAACTGTTTAAACGTTTTACTTAGATTCACTCACCAACTTTTGTTGACCCAAATATTTGTTTTTACGCATGATACAGGTGAACAGGCTGAAGGGAGGAACACATAGGAATGGCCTTAGAAGATTAATAAAATATATTTTGTTTAGAACAATGTTTATTTGTGCTTGTATGTTTCCTTGTTTTGGATATTTTAAGTATTAATTTCCAATTTAATAAATATGAAACCTTTTAGTAAATGTCATGAGCTTTGGTGATGACCCAATTATGCCCCGACTTTTATTTCCGCAGCGGGTCGGGGTGTGGACAGATTGGTATAAGAGCTTGTGACTATAGGGATATATGATAGGTTATTAGACCCTTAGAGCTTATACTATAGTTGATTAGATTTTAATTGTTTATGTGTTACATGCAAAACTCATTATGTTTATATGTTTCATGTTTATTTTCACACACAAATACATGCAAGCACTTTCACTACTATGTGTTAATGTGTGATGTTCATTATAGATTATATGTTGTTAACATATCATGCCTACGCAAGCACACACATCACGATTTCACAATTTATATGATTTCTTCTTGAATATTTTGCAATGTTTTCATGTTTTTCAATCACATCAAAGTGAGTTCTACGACGGGCATGTAGTAACTGGAAGGGTGCGAGTACCTGTAGTCGGAACGTCCTGTCTAGGCTTGGCATTCGTATAAATCCAAAATAATGGACCTGCTTGCCTACATGGGGACTAACGATGAGAGTACGAAGGACCTATTAGGCCAAAGCATGTCATGCCAAACGTTGAGTGAACTAAACCCACTTTGAGACATCATTGTGTCTACACCTGGACACACTCTGACCTTATACCTTACAATTATGTTTCACAATTTTCATTCGGGTGATGCAAGCAGGCCAACACCAATGTGAACCCTACCAAGCCCAGAAGTCATGGGGGCCCACGTGACTACCTAGGCCGAAGTATGGGAGACATTTGGAGGGCCCAATCCTGAGCAAGCCCAAGATATCCTATGGATGTAATTAATACCTTGTTTTTATTTATTTTGAATGATGTTTTCACCTTTTTCGACACATGACACCAAAAAACATTCAATTCATAATCTCGCTACGTATTTCTTGTAGATGTCTGCTAGACACTCTCGAGGCGGTAGAAGGTCAGGAAGATCTAGCGAACGTATGGCTACTCAAATCACTCAACAGATGGCTACCGTACTTCCTGATATCGTTGTGCAAGTTCAACAAGCTCTTGCCTCCAATCCCATCAACCCCACCAATCAAGAAGGCAAAAATGTCGTCAACCCTCCTCTCAACACCACTAAATGTACCTACAAGCATTTCAAATCCTGCGATCCCCCAAAATACGAAGGGACAGAAGGTGTTACTGCTCTCCTCCTTGGTTTGAGGAGATGGAAAGCACTTGTCTCAATTGCGATTATCCCGATGATCGCAAGGTGCGTTTTGCTACTGGACATTTATTTGGAGTAGCACTTACCTGGTGGAATACAGAAAAGGGTAAGCGAGGTGCTGAAGCTGCTATGGCCTTGACTTGGGATAAGTTGAGGGAAATCATGACGAGACGCTTCTGTCGAAGAAGCGAAATCAAGAAGCTGGAAGATGAGTTTTACTCATTAAAACAAAAAGAGGGAGACCACACCACCTACAACAAGAGGTTTCTCGAGTTGAATCAGATGGTCCCCAATCTGTTCACCCCGCTCTATCGTCTAATCGAGCATTGCATTCGAGGTCTTCCCTCGAAAATTCAAGATTCTGTGCTAAGTACTTCACCCGCAACACTCGAAGCTGCCATGTAGTTGGCTACTGAGCTTATAGAAAATCGCATCCGAAATGGCATTTTAAAGATGAGAAGAAGAAGGATAAGACACCTGTTGAGACTCCAACCCCAACCCAAATGTTCGTCTTCTAAGTTTGCTGGTAAGAGGAAGCGCAATGGCAAGAATTTCGCCGTAACCCAACCCAATTCCCCTATCATTGCTGCCCCAGTCACCCAAGTCGCCCCTCAAGCCGCCCCATTAAAGAAGCCATACACTGGTACCCACCCAAAATGCAACAGATGCCAATATCATCATCCTCCTGAGAACCCCTACCAATACTGCACAAGTTGTGGCCATATAGGTCACACGATTCAAATTTGCCGTATTCTCCAAAAGCCAAACCGCAATCAGCCTCAAGCCCAAACCAATAATCAAGTGGTGGGCCAAACCCAAGCCCAAAACAACAACCCTTACTTTTACCACCTGCCCAACCCATGGCTCAACCCTACTACCAACCCAATTACCCAATGATGCAACCCATTAGAGCATGTTTCAACTATGGCGATCCAAACCATTTTCGAAACACTTGCCCCCGCTTGGTGAACATCATAAATGCCCAAGCTTAAGCCAATCTGGTGAATTAAGCCAATCAAGCTAATCCACATGCTAGAGAAAGAGCTTTCAACATCAACGCCAACCAAGCTAGGGCTGATAACAATGTGGTCAATGGTACGTTTCTTATAAACGGTAGCTATGCATCCATACTATTTGATACTGGTGTGGATAAGAGTTTCGTGTCTTTAGAGTTCGAATCCATTCTTGATTTACCTCGCGTTAGTCTCGCTGAACCATTCACGGTGGAAGTTGCTGATGGTTAACCTATTGCGTTAGACTTGATTATTCGTGATTGTACTCTTACTCTTAATGACCACTATTTCTCAATTGATCTTATTCCTATGAAGTTGGGTAGTTTCGACATTATTATTGGTATGGACTGGCTTAGTCAGCATCACGCCGAAGTTGTTTGCTACGAGAAGTTTATTCGAATTCCTCTTGCTGACGGTCAAACTTTGCGAATCTTTGGTGAAACTCCTTCTAAAGGGCTTAAATTGATGTCATGCCTCCAAGCTCGTAGATACCTTCGCAAAGACTATATTGCGTTTCTAGCTCATATCGTCAAGAAGGAAGGCAAGGAAAGGAAGCTCGAAGATATTCCCATCGTTAAATAATTTCCTCAAGTTTTTCTCGACGACGTTTCAGGATTCCCTTCTGTGCGAGAAGTCGAATTTTGAATCGATCTTGTACCTGGTGCTACACCAGTTGCAAAATCTCCCTATAGGTTAGCCCCGTATGAGATGCAAGAGTTAGCTAGTCAACTGCAAAAGTCGACTAACAAGGGATTTATACGTTCTAGCTCATCCCCATGGGGTGCGCCTGTTCTTTTTGTAAAGAAGAAAGATGAAACTTTCCGCATGTGTATCGATTATAGAGAACTCAACAAGCTGACCATCAAGAATCGCTATCCATTACCCCATATCGATGACCTTCTAGATCAACTTCAAGGTGCCACCTGCTTTTCAAAAATCGACCTTCATTTTGGTTATCATCAACTTAGAGTACGTGAAGAAGATATTCCAAAGACTGCTTTTCGAACTCGTTATGGCCACTACGAATTCATGGTTATGCCTTTTGGGTTGACCAATGCTCCTGCTGTCTTCATGGATTTGATGAATAGGGTGTGCAAACCCTACCTCGATCATTTTGTCATAGTTTTCATTGATAATATTCTTATCTACTCCAAGACCAAATCCGATCACGAGCGACATCTTCGGCTTATTTTAACACTTTTGAGGACTGAAAAGCTTTATGCTAAGTTCTCAACATGTGAGTTTTGGTTAAAAGAGGTGCAATTCCTTGGACATGTCGTTAATGACAAATGAATTCATGTCGACCCTGCGAAGATTAAAGCGGTGCAAGAATGGCAAGCGCCCCGTACTCCTACCGAAGTTAGATCATTTCTTGGTCTAGCTGGTTATTATCGTTGTTTCATTGCAAATTTCTCTCGTATCGCCATTCCACTCACAGCCTTGACGCACAAGGGAAAACCCTTTATTTGGGGACCCAAACAAGAAGAGGCTTTCCAAACTGTGAAGCAAAAGCTTTGTGATGCACCTATCCTTACCCTCCCTGATGGTTGCGAAGACTTTGTGGTTTATTGCGACGCGTCAGGACATGGGTTAGGTTGTGTTCTAATGCAAAGAGGAAAGGTGATAGCCGATGCCTCAAGGCAACTCAAAGTGCATGAGAAGAACTATACCACTCACGACCTAAAACTTGGAGCAGTCGTATTCGCTCTTAAGATATGGAGACATTATCTCTATGGTACCAAGTGTGAAATTTACACTGATCACAAGAGCCTTCAACATATCTTCAACCAAAAAGAGTTGAACATGAGGCAACGATGTTGGGTCGAACTCTTAAATGATTATGATTGTGAAATTCGATATCATCCTGGCAAGGCTAATGTTGTGACTGACGCCCTCAGTCGTAAAGAGTATGCAAACTCCATCCGTCTTTTGTGTTCCCAAATTATGACCGATCTTCAAAATCAAATTAGAGCAGCTCAACATATTACTATCACGGAAAATGATGTCCGAGATGAATTGTCTTGTGGAGCTGAAACCAAACTAGAATCCAAGTCGGACGATATTCTCTATTACTTGAATCGTATTTGGATACCTGATCGTGATAATCTTCGTGTATTCCTCATGAATGAGGCTCACAAAACACGATACTCTATACATCCAGGAGCCGATAAGATGTATCAAGATCTACGATACTCCTACTAATGGCCTGGCATGAAGAAAGATATCGTTGTATTTGTCTCCAAATGCCTTACATGTTCTAAAGTGAAAGCGAAACATCAAAGAGCTTTAGGACTTCTTGTCCAACCCGAAATACCTGTATGGAAGTGGGAAAATATAACCATGGATTTCATTACCGGGTTACCTCGCACCTCCTGTGGGTATGACACCATTTGGGTTATCATTGATCGTCTCATGAAATCAGCTCATTTTATTCCAATCCGCGAAGACTTCAAGAACGAGAAGCTAACTCGTGTCTATATCAATGAAATTGTAAGCCGTCATGGTGTACCCTTAAGTATCATTTCAGATCGAGATGGCCGTTTTACTTCACGAACATGGCAAGTCGTACAATCCGCTATGGGGACACGCCTAGATCTCAGCACTGCCTTTCACCCTCAAACTGATGGTCAATCTGAACGCACCATACAAACCCTCGAAGACATGTTACGAGCGTGTGTCATAGACTTCAAGGGTAATTGGGATACTCACCTGCCGTTAGTTGATTTCTCGTACAACAATAGTTATCATTCAAGCATCGGTATGGCTCCTTTTGAAGCCTTATATGGCCGAAAGTGCCGATCTCCTGTATGTTGGCACGAAATTGGTGAAGCGCAAATCACTGGACCTGAATTGATTTAAGAAACGACTGACAAAATCCTCCAAATTCGAAATAATCTTCTAGCAGCTCGAAGTCGTCAAAAGAGTTACACTGACAAACGACGGAAGCCATTGGAGTTTTGTGTTGGTGATCAAGTACTTTTGAAAGTATCACCGTGGAAGGGAGTGGTTCGTTTTGGTCAAAAAGGCAAGCTAGCACCACGCTATGTGGGACCATTCAAGATACTCGAAAGGGTGGGTCTGTAGCATACAAGCTTGACTTACCAGAAGAACTCAACAGAATACATCCCACATTTCACGTATCAAACTTGAAAAAGTGTCTTACCGACGAAAACCTCCATATTCCTTTTGAAGATATTCAAATTGATGAATCAATGCACTTCGTTGAAAGACCAGTAGAAATCTTGGACTTCGGTGAAAAGCGTTTGAGATGAAGTCATATTCCAATAGTCAGGGTGCGATGGGAGTCAAAACGAGGACATGAGTTTATTTGGGAACGTGAAGACTCAATACACGAGAAATACCCACATCTTTTTCCTGTTACGGCTACTACTTTAAATTTCGGGACGAAATTTCTAAAAAGTAGGGGATACTATAACATTTGTGTAAAACGGGTTTCAAAAACCCGCATCGCTTATTAATCAAGTATTTGTTTAAATGTTCAATTTCGTATTTATTAGTGTCGATTATTTTAATTTATCGCAATTAATAAATGTCATTAGAATTATAACATAATTAATAAATAATAATAATAAGTAAATTAAATTAAACTTTAGAATAATAAATGAAAAAAATTAAAAGGGGAAACTGGAATCGAACCCGGGTCACCCGCATATGCACACACATCAAACACCACTGCGATGCACACACTTGATGTGAAAAATTGGAATAAAATAATGTTTATAGTGAATGTGCGAGTCATCTGCAAGATTCAAATCACCGAAGTTGGTAACCGCCCTCTATTTGAGTGGGTAATCACTATAATTCCGTTACAATTCTTCAATTTAACTGCCAATCATCATCTAACCTACATCAATTCAATCAAAGACCCAACCGTTATGCTGATCATCCGCTTAATTATCGGTTTCAAAAATCGAAATCAAAGATTCATGTAGCCTATAAATACCCTACGAGATTCAGTTCCAAACTCATTCAAAAATTTCTCTTGAAACCTCCTGCCTAACTCTCATCACTCTGCTCGTCGGAAAAGTAATCTGCGTCGCTGGAGCTAGATACCGGAAATCAAAAATTTTGTTTCCTAGTAGGTATAAATCTTTAAACTCCTTCATATTTTCTTGTTAAATCTTTTAGAATTCATTAGTTAAAGCAAATCAGTTAAAATCAATAGTAATTGGATTTCCAGTTCTGGGTTGTTATATGAAGAAGATGAAGATTAAGTCGTGTATATATATATAATCAAAATCAGTACTTTAAACGGGTTAGACACACAGTCCAGCGGTGGACTGTGTGCACATTCATCAAGCAAAGTCCCGAGTTCGAGTATTGTATAAAACCCATGTTGTTTAAAAACCGGTTTCTTTTTTTTTAAATTTAATACGCTATCGCAGGTAGTTGTTAAATATAATATAAATTCCATTATATACGGGTTAGACACCCAGCCCAGTTGGATGGGCTAGGTGCAAATCTATTTAAGGTCGCGGGTTCGAGACTCTTAGTGCACTCTGGTTCAAGGATTTTAAATCCTTTTTAAAATATGTGATTTCTGAAATAATCTAAATAATTAAAAACAAGATCCTAACGGGTTAGACACGTAGCTCAGTTGGAAGAGATGCGTGCACGCAACCGAGAGGTCAGAGTTCGAGCCTCACCATACGCTGCCAATAACATGCATAAAACCGGTCAGACTCTGACAGCCTGACAAGGCCCAAATTTTTTTATTACTATTTAATATTATTATTTAATTATTTTATCTAATTATTTATCTCACATATCCTAAATATTCTCAACTACAATAAGTTTAAAATCCATTAAATGTCACAAAAATAATCTAAAAATCAAATAAAAAGTATTAAATTGGAATATTAACTTTTATTTATTTATCGAGTTGTTACGTTATTATTTAGGTTGGTTTCCTTCATCGGCAAAAATCTTAAATTCGTGCGCACTCTTTATCAACCAAAGAAAACAAATCCACTGTGAGTGAATCCTTACAAACTCCCTTTTTAATCACGTTTTGGGTGTATCATGTGTCGTACATGTTATATTTATTTATTTAAACACTTGTGCTAACATCATTATGTGATCAAATGTGCATTTTGTTGATGTAATTATGTGTTGTTACATTTTATCATTTCAGTGCAATCATTCATTTAAGGCCCATCAGTTCCTCGTGGGATACGAGTTGAGCATCAGGTGCCTCATTAGATCGGCTCCGTTTGATTGAGCCTTGATCTCAAGTTCATCATTTATCATACTCATATTGTTCATTGTGGAAGTTAGGTGGTT
Organism: Scalesia atractyloides; assembly: GCA_947069175.1. Classification (NCBI taxonomy): domain Eukaryota; kingdom Viridiplantae; phylum Streptophyta; class Magnoliopsida; order Asterales; family Asteraceae; genus Scalesia; species Scalesia atractyloides. Next base: position 2,480,929 of record CAMTDV010000028.1, read on the forward strand.
TGTGATTGTTTATATATACACATATGCTTACTTATGGTCTATGCACAATTTTTATTTAAAGAATCAATTTATATCAACTGTTTAAACGTTTTTACTTAGATTCACTCACCAACTTTTGTTGACCCAAATATTTGTTTTTAGGGCATGATACAGGTGAACAGGCTGAAGGGAGGAACAATAGGAATGGCCTTAGAAGATTAATAAAATATATTTTGTTTAGAACAATGTTTATTTGTGCTTGTATGTTTCCTTGTTTTTGGATATTTGAAGTATTAATTTCCAATTTAATAAATATGAAACCTTTTAGTAAATGTCATGAGCTTTGGTGATGACCCAATTATGCCCCGACTTTTATTTCCGCGCGGTCGGGGTGTGACAGATTGGTATAAGAGCTTGTGACTATAGGATATAGATAGGTTATTAGACCCTTAGAGCTTATACTATAGTTTGATTAATTTTAATTGTTTATGTGTTACATGCAAAACTCATTATGTTTATATGTTTCATGTTTATTTTCACACACAAATACATGCAAGCACTTTCACTACTGTGTGTTAATGTGTGATGTTCATTATAGATTATATGTTGTTAACATATCATGCCTACGCAAGCACACACATCACGATTTCACAATTTTATTGATTTCTTCTCGAATATTTTGCAATGTTTTCATGTTTTTCAATCACATCAAAGTGAGTTCTACGACGGGCATGTAGTAACTGGAAGGGTGCGAGTACCTGTAGTCGGAACGTCCTGTCTAGGCTTGGCATTAGTATAAATCCAAAATAATGGACCTGCTTGCCTACATGGGGACTAACGATGAGAGTACGAAGGACCTATTAGGCCAAAGCATGTCATGCCAAACGTTGAGTGAACTAAACCCACTTTGAGACGTCATTGTGTCTACACCTGGACACACTCTGACCTTATACCTTACAATTATGTTTCACAATTTTCATTCGGGTGATGCAAGCAGGCCAACACCAATGTGAACCCTACCAAGCCAGAAGTCATGGGGGCCCACGTGACTACCTAGGCCGAAGTATGGGAGACATTTGGAGGCCCAATCCTGAGCAAGCCCAAGATATCCTATGGATGTAATTAATACCTGTTTTTATTTATTTTGAATGATGTTTTCACCTTTTTCGACACATGACACCAAAAAACATTCAATTCATAATCTCGCTACGTATTTCTTGTAGATGTCTGCTAGACACTCTCGAGGTGGTAGAAGGTCAGGAAGATCTAGCGAACGTATGGCTACTCAAATCACTCAACAGATGGCTACCGTACTTCCTGATATCGTTGTGCAAGTTCAACAAGCTCTTGCCATCCAATCCCATCAACCCCACCAATCAGAAGGCCAAAATGTCGTCAACCCTCCTCTCAACACCACTAAATGTACCTACAAGCATTTCAAATCCTGCGATCCCCAAAATACGAGGGACAGAAGGTGGTACTGCTCTCCTCCGTTGGTTTGAGGAGATGGAAAGCACTTTTCTCAATTGCGATTGTCCCGATTCCATTCCCTCATCCATATCGTTACCTCGTCCATTCCATTCCCTCATCCATACCATTACCCGTACCAAACAGACCCTTAGTTAGAACTTAAAATGATAAAAATACATGTAACAACAAATGGTCAAAATTGATTTTCTATCTATGTCATCCAGAAAAGTGGTAAAAATTGTATATTATAAAAGAAACAAATACTTTTCTTTGTTAAAACATGGATAATCATTATACACCTTTATGCATCTTATGTATAACAACAAAAAGAAACGTAACAAGCCTTTGTCCATCATTATATATAAAATGCAAAAAACAAAACGTACACGTAAACCAACTAAAAGAATGAAAATGGTGATATATTTGAAAAACAACTTGGGTTTTTTACAACTAAAACTAAAACTGCTCATCTCTTCAATATGTTAAAAATTAACAACTGTCTTATACACAAAAAAACCAACCTTATAATAAAAGTTGTGTAAACCCAATTTCTTCACATCCATTGTAACCATTGTTAGGGGCTAAGTTTTCTGAAGTCTGGATTATCTATCCTGAGATCGGGCCTGTATCACTTATCCTTAGCGGATGACACAGGAAATCTGAGGATCAGGATCCTTTTTTAACTTATGTTATCTAATAATTGTTCTCTGTATTTCTAATGTTTGTATGCAGGTAATGGACGATGTGGACTTAGTCTTTGCTGGAATCTCGCTGAATATGCTCTGAATAGGCACGTGTATAATCAAGTGTAACCATTATGGAGAACATGGGAGACTTACACATTTTCGGGTAGTTAGTTATATGATAATTTCCAATTATATCAGGGGTTTTGAGCTTGAATTAGAACAGACAATACGTACAGAACTCGCACACTTGTTGCTCTTGAAACTACACTCATACACACACACACTAGAATTCAAGTGTAACAAGCTCAAGATCATTCCAAAGTTGTAATCTTTTTATGCAATATAGTTGGTGATCGGTAGTTTCCATCACCCGAGGTTTTTTATGCCAGAGATCTTCTAAAGATCAAAGGCTTTTTCCTCATATAAATCCTTGTGTTCATCATTGTTTACATTTCACATTTGTTCATATGATTGTTCAACACATCAACACTCTACCTCACAATCAAAGTTTGGTTACATTATCCTTAAACCGATTTTTGACCAAAACAGTTTGGCGCCCACCATGGAGCAATTGGTGCTTCAATTCTAACAGTTTCTCATTCATTTCCACTCATTCCCATCAACTTCATGGCCTCTCAAGGAAAAGCTACATCAAGTGCCATGCCAGCGGTTACCTCATCACAAACAAGTGCATCGTTGCCTCCTATGCCTCCTGCATTCTACAAGAATGCTGAAAACGCTCAGAAGAAGACATTATCCGTCTTCACAGGATCTAAAGCTCCTACTGTTTCGTCCTCTACAACTACTAATAATGATATTTCTATTTTGATGTTGCAGATGAAAGGCTACATGGACCAGCAGGACAAAACCAACCAGAAGATCCTTCGTGAAATTGATGAAATCAAGAAGTAGAAGAGACCAGCAGAAGATCGGTCCCGCTGATGCCTAGGTCGTTGGATTTTGCTACTCCATCATCAACAATATAGCATTCTAAAGGATCCAGTGTCCAGTTTCAAGAGTCCTCAAACCCCAGCATGGATCGCTAGCAGTGACGCAACCTCAAGGATCCTACTTCCAACCTCAAGGATCCTCTATCCTTTGGCGAGGATCACTGGAGACCACTGAGCCTTAAGGATTCTTCTACGAACCTGGAGGATCACAGGGAATGTACCAGCCCCAATGATCCTACATTTAGCATCAAGGATCCTCAACTCGGATTCAAGGATCCATGGAGTATCCATCAAGACCTTCAGCACCAGTGTATTCGAGGTCCAACATTTTTCAGGATCAGAGATCCTCAAGGAGCCAATCACTTAGAAGTTCAGAAATCTATGAAGGGATTTTATCCCCATCCATTACTTCTTCTGGTCCTACTATTGCATTGGACATGTCTACTCTAGATACACTTCTTGGATACAAACTTCAAACCATACAGTTGGTAATAATTTCAATACATCTTTTGATACTTTACATGCTAAATGTAGGACCATTCAAGCCATGGCCTGAGATTCCAGTGTCTAGGAGTGGTTAAACCCGTTCTTTTGATACTAGTTGCAGAAACTCAAGGACATGATATCCAGTGTCCCAGGAGTGGTTTAACCCATTCCTGAGATTCCAGTTGGGATTCACAGAGTATCTCGCTTTGCACCTCCCCTATGCAATGCGAAGATACCAAAGCGTTTCCAAACCCTTAATATGAAGTTATACGAGGGTACTACTGATCCAGAAGAGCATGTGACTCAATACAGAGAACCGATGGAGATCAATCCCATTCTCAAAAGGTTGAAAGAAGCTTGTTTGTGCAAGGGCTTTGGATCCACACTTACTGGATCAACACTAAAATGGCTGCTAAGTTTTCCTCCCTATTCCATAACTTCATTTTCTCACTTAGTTAATTTATTCAATAATCAGTTCTCTTGTAGTAGAACCTTTGAAAGATTAATTAATGACTTATATAGGATCACCCAATCTCGTGATGAGGCACTTAGACATTATGTTACTAAATTTGGTAGAGAGTCCTTTGAAATCCCAAATTTAGACATTGCCACTGCTGTGGAGGCGTTTAAAATGGGACTACAAGAAGATTCTCCCTTCTATGATGATCTTGTTATGACACATTGCAGGAAGTGAGATGAAGTAAGGAACAGGGCCCTGAGGTTCATCCGACTAGAGGATGACAAGAGGATTCAAGACAGGTTATCTGGATCATCAAAAAAAAAGAAGCAAGGATCCTTCTACAAGAAAAATCGATCCAAGTAATACTCCAAGCATGACAATCAAATGTTCATTTGGTTGAACAAGAGGAAGATGAGGAAGAATATCCTCATATATCTGAATATTTTTTTCTGCTAATAATAGTGAATTAATCCTTGCTTTGAAGAATCTAGGTGAAAAGGCTAGATGGCCCAAGAAGAATGAAAAGTCTACATCCAACAAGGATAAATCAAAGTGGTGTGCATACCACGAATACTTTGGCCACCTACCAACGAATGAATTCACTCAGAAAGGAGATAGGTTACCTACTCAGCAAAGGTTACTTGAAAGAGCTTCTCGGAAAGAAGAAATCAAGGATCCAGGATCCTGAAAAAGTACCCGAAAGAGCTTCTACACCGCCTTCAGACGCTCAGATCATTAACTTCATTTCCGGAGACTCCGATTTATGTGGAACCTCATTCTTTGCAGCAAAGAGGCATGCTAAGGACACCAAGCTGGAAAACAGAGACATGCCTATCCGAACCTCACCCTGACTCAGCAGAAAAATCAATACCCTTTGATGAAGATAACTGTGTTGATATACAGGATCCTCATCACTATGGCTTAGTTATTACTTTATTTATATCTAACCACTTTGTTCGCATGATCGTTAATGATGGAGGGAGCTCCGTGAACATTATTCAACTTGATGTCCACAAAAGAATGAACATCCCAGAGACAGAGATAGTTCCGAGATCGTCTGTCCTTGTAGGATTTAGCGGCGAGATAAAGAACACGCTGGGGTACATCAAACTCCCCGTTTACATTGAGGGGGTAAACTCTATATAGAAATTTTGTGTCATTGATTGTTTGTCCTATCGCAATGTGATTCTTGGCATGCCTTAGATACACAATATGAAAGTTGTTCCCTCTACTTATCATCAATGTGTCAATCTACCGACACCTTGGGGTAGTGAAGATAGAAAGTGATTAACAAGAGGCAAAGTACTGTTACACCTCTTCTTTGAAAACAGCATCACAACTAAGAGCGGCATAGCAATCGCAATAACCTCCAAGGAGTGTCCTGGAGGCAGCAGAACAAGACATCAAAGATGTAATGTTGGATCCTCAGGATCCTGAAATCAAAGTCCTCATAGGATCCGAGATCCTTGACAGTATAGAGTAGGATCTGGTAACCTTCATGAAGAGAAGAAAGTCTACCTTTGCATGGAAACACGATGATATGAAAGGTATATCTAAAGATATTATAACACATAAACTTGGAATTGATAAATCTTTCAGGCCAGTCCATTAAAAAAGAAGAAAATTTGCACCTGAGAGAAACCTTATCATCCAAGAGGAGGTAGACAAACTCTTGAAAGCAGGTATGATTAGAAAAGTTAAGTATCCAAGATGGTTAGCCAATGTAGTGGTGGTTCAAAAGAAAAATGGAAAGTGGAGGGTATGTGTTGGCATTACAGATTTAAATAAGGCATGTCCCAAGGATCCTTTCCTATTACCACACATCGACTCCATGGTGGATGCAACAGCAGGACATGAATTGCTAACCTTTATGGACGCTTCATCTGGATTCCAACAAATTTAGATGGAACCATCTGACCAACAGGATACAGAATTCATGACTCATACTAGCGTATATTGTTATATTGCAATGCCTTTTGGACTAAGAAATGCAGGTGCCACCTACCAAAGACTGGTCAACATGATGTTCAAAGAGTAGATTGGAGACACTATGGAAGTGTATATAGACGATATGGTGGTCAAGTCCAAGAGAACAGAGGATCATCTCAAAGATCTTGAAGTGGCATTCAATATCCTTGACCAATACAACATGAAGCTAAATCCTTCAAAGTGCCATTTTGGTGTCAAAGCTGGAAAATATCTAGGATACATGGTGACCAAAAGGGGGATTAAAGCTAGTCCTGAACAGATAAAAGCAATTGTGAACATCAAATCCCCTCCAATGCCAAGGATGTCCAGAGACTGACAAGGAAGGATCGCGGCCCTAAACAGATTCATTTCAAAATCCTCAGAGAAATGCAAGGATTTTTATGACATACTGAGGAAGAATAAGAAATTTGAGTGGACGGAGAAGCATGAAGCACCACTCAAAGCTCTCAAGGATTATCTAATCCTCAGCACCAGCCCTAATGAAACCAGAAGATGGTGAACCATTATCCTTGTATTTAGCCATTTTAGGTCAGGCAGTGAGTGGAGTGTTAGTTAAGGATCATGAAGGCCAACGTCTAGTATACTATGTAAGTAAAAGCCTTCTTGATGCTGAAGCCAAGTACTCTCATTTAAAGAAATTAATTCTTGCATTGATTATGGCTTCCACTAAACTTAGACATTATTTTGAAACACATACAATTATTGTGAAAATTAACTTTCCTATTAAGATTGTTCTCAGGAAACCTAAGATGTTAGGTAGAATGGCCAAGTGGGCAGTCAAACTTAGTGCATATGACATTAAGTATGAACCCAGGACTGCGATAAAGTCTCAAGCTTTGGCAGACTTTGTGGCTGATTTCAATAGTGATCTACAATGGAAGCTGAATTAGAGGTTCAACAGCTTGAGGAGACCAAGGATCCTTGGATACTCTCCACAGATGGACCCTCAAACGTCAAGGGAACTGGACTAGGCATACTACTAAAATCGCCACAGGGGGACATAATACCCCAATCCATTGCTTGTGAATTTCAGACAACTAACAATGAAGCAGAATATGAGGCCCTACTAGCAGGTTTGCAATTAGCCAAATAGATGAGGATCAGGTATCTTCAAGTATATAGAGACTCATTGCTAACTACTAATCATTACAATAGCTCATATGCTGTGAAGGGTGAGAAACTAATCAAATATTTAGAAATTGTTAAAAAACTAGCAAATGCTTTCGATTCTTTTAGCATAACGCGGGTACCTGAAGAAGAAAATACAGAGGCAGATACCTTGGTAAACCTAGGATCATCCTTAAAATACTAGAAGACATGAGGATACCTATCATCCATATTCTGTCTCCTGTAATTGAGGAAAATGAAGCATTGGAGATAGTTGAGGATACCGCAATTGTACCTAGTGATGTGCAGCCAATTTCAGGATCATGGATCCTTCAAATTGTGAAGTATATTCAAAGTGGGAAAATTCTCACCGGGAAGAATCCCAAAGCCTTCAGGATTAAGGTATCTCAAAATTCACTATATTAAATAACATGTTATACAAGAGATCTCTTGTAGGTCCTTATTTGAGGTGCATGGAGGATCCAGAAATTCAAGAAGTCTTGAAGGATTTTAATGAAGGAGACTGTGGAAATCACACTGGGGCAGAGCCTTATTCTCGAGGATCCTCATAACAGGTTATTATTGGCCTACAATGAAGAAGGATGTTGTGGAATACGCAAGAAGATGTGATGCTTGTCAAAGACACAACAACATCCTACATCAACCATCAGAGCCTTTATATCCAATAATTTCCTCTTGGCCATTCATGAAATGGGGAATGAATAAAGTTGGCAAACTTCAAAGGCACTAGGAGGAAAAGTATTTATGCTAGCCATGACAGATTACTTCTCCAAGTGGATAGAAGCTGAAGCTTTTGCTCAATTCAGATAAAATGAAGTTATATCCTTCATTAAAAGAAACATTATTACTAGATTTGGAATTCCTTCTGAAATTATTTGTGATAATGGATCCCAATTTATTGGGAGTAGAACTACTAACTTTTGTGACATCCGGGGGATTAGGATGATAAGATCAACACCGTCCACCCACAAGCTAATGCTCAAGCAGAATCAAGAAATAAGATCATAATCAACAACTTGAAGAAGAAACTAGGATCCAAGAAATAAAAGTGGGTTGAAGAGCTACCATATGTCCTTTCGGCAGACATGATAACTCCAAAGAATGCCACAGGTAAGACTCCATTGTCCCTAGTCTTTGGAACTGAGGCAGTGATCCCTACAGAAATGATGGTTCCTACAGCCATAACAAGCATCCGTGATCTTGAAACAAATGCTGAAAATCTAACCCAAGACCTGGATACTGTGGATGAGCTCAGAGATTTAGCAAGAATAAGGATGGCTAGTTATCAACAAAGGATGGCTGGGGCATATAATAAAAATGTCAGGATTAGAAGATTCCAAGTTGGTGATTTGGTACTAAGGAAAGCTTTCTAGAACACTACTAACCTGGCCGATGGCAAGTTAGCACCAAAATGGGAAGGTCCCTACTTATAGAAGCAGAAGCTGGACAGGAGGCATACCATCTATTAACCATAGAAGGTGATCTTCTGCCAAGAGGTTGGAATGTTGTTCATCTAAATACTACTTCATGTGAGAAGGATCAAGGATCCTTAGAGACTCTAGTATTCTGGCCTAGGATCGAGGATCCTCGAAGGATATATGATTATTACATTGTAACATCTTACTTTTACTTTCTTTCACTTTGTATTTATTATTCATCATAAGGAAAGGATGTTGAGCATTTAACATCCATTTTTATCAAGTTTTGAGCTTTTGCAGAGTTTTAGCAGTTTTTATAGAGGATCAAGGGGTTGCCCACCTCTCTCCCACGTTTAAGGTATCTTATACCTTCTAAGGTTTAAAGGTTTTCACCTTTCACACGAATTGGGTTTAACACCTCGCTAGTAGCGCACGTTTATCCAAGTATGGTTCGAGGCAATGGGACCAGTACACGCTTTAGTGGCTGACAATTTCATTGTTGTTAGCCATATGTAGGATCTCAAGTATAATGGTAGACGTACCATACATCCGTTATCCTAAGGTTTCTAACGTGTTCACGTTAGATAAGGTTTTGACATCTTCATGTCACTCACGTTGGGCTTGTCCCCAGTTCGGGCCAGACCCAAGGATTTTGGGCTTGTCCCAGTTTATTTGGGCTTGTTCCTAGTTTATTGGGCTTGTTCTAGTTTATTTGGGCTTGACCCCAGTTATAATGGGTTTATCCCCAGAATATTTGGCTTAGTCCCAAGTTGTTTTCTACAGGTTCTTGAAGCCTTAAAGGTTTATAAGAAAGGATCCTGAATCCTTAGACCTTAACTGATTTCTTTGGTTTGTTTATGCAATTGTAAGTCTTAAGGATATAGAATCCTAACTTGGATTCTCCGGTATGTTTTATCCTTAACTTTATTTATATCATTGATTACACCCTAGACCTTTCAATTTAGGATATATGATCCTTGATCATATAACTTTCTCATATTTTATAAAGTTGTTATGCTAGAGAATTGGTATATTTTTGACAGTCCGATATTTTCTAAGTTTTGTAAAATAAAGCTAATGATATACATAAACATATCAAAACAACATTTTAGATAAAAGTACAACACAAGATATAGTTAAAAGGTTATAATTTTTATTAAAACTCTTTTTAGAAGGTTATCAAAATTATCAACCCATGTTTCTACCAGCAAAACGTGGCCCGTCCACTTTGGTTGATAAAGGGTGTCCATACTGATTGTTCATAATATGTAGGAAAATAAAAGTGAGGGGCGTCAAAGGCTTCATCCTCCACAAATAGAAGGACCCATCCACCTTTGCCACCCCCTATTGTCTTAAGAATCATGGATCCTTACCCTAGAAACTATTGTTCATTATTAAAGACCATCAATTGTTTGAAATAAAAACACCATTAACCAAAAACCAGAAAAAAGTGGGCACATGCCTCGTCTATATTATCCTTCATTGCCCACTACAGCAGCATCACCTTCAGCTGGACACCACCTGCTTTGCCACCTTCAGCTCCTGCCACCTCGATCATCTCCTTTGCCTCGCTAGTCCCGGCTTCCAGCATTTGCAACGGCTCAGGCTCCTCTTCGCCACCAAGCTATAGGAGTCTCTGCCTCCACCCAGCAAGATCCCATTCAGACTTGTCAAAGGCAGGATCCATAGCCTCTTGGACTATTTTTATCCTTGCCCAGAGAATGGCTTGAGCTGCACAGACCTTGGCTTCATCGTCGGCTTCTAGTTGAGCTTTGTTCGCCTGTATCTCAGCCACCATGATCTGCTTCTCCAGGCTGTTGACCTCCGTCTCGAGATATGAGATTCTCTTGTCCTTTGCAATGGCAATAGCATGAAGATCAGCTAGACCTTCTTCAGCATCGGCTAGGCATTTACCCTGGATATCCTGGATTTGGGCAAGCATCTACAAATAACAAGACATGACATCAATGATCCTTAGAAAGAGGCAGGACTGGTTATAAGCATCAGTGATCCTTACCTCGGTGACAAAGTCATGGATTTGCTGCTCTATCTTAAGGATGTCTTCAACAGACGCGCTTGGCTTCTTCCTCTTGGACCCAGCCTTGGCACGGGTGGTCATGACCTTGGACTCTGGTTGGCTTTGGAATTTGGCCAGCTCTCTCTTGATCGAACGAGGGGAGATTATGTTGTCGATGTCTCCAAGGTCAAACTTTGAGGCAGATTTGGACGAGGATCTAGCAGCACCTGTTCAGACAAAATACAAATAAGTATTCGTGATCCTTTAGTTTTATTTATTTTCTAATCATTTTATCATACATGGATACTTACTTGACATTGTGAAGGAGATGGAGTTGGTATCTTCTAGCTCTTTTGCTTTTGGCTTGAATGTTCTAACTGTTATATCCAACGCCCAGAATGCGGCTATTCTTTCTGCAGTTCCAGGAGTATCAGCGAGAGAAGCAAAGTTGGTCATTGCACAAGTAAACAAAACAGGATCAGTTATCCTTACAAAAAAGAAGAGGACTCTCTACAGTTCTAACCTAAGGATCCTATATCCCACCCTACAAATTCCACTTTTTTGGAATACTATCCCCTAAAGGAATAGTGCTCCTCCTCACAAAGAAGAACTGGTGTTTCCAGTTGGTGTCGTTTTTGGTGGTTTTGAGGAGTGGGAGCGGCTGCTTAGGTTTAGCTTTGAAAAGAAACCGGTGGGATCCATGAGATACGGGGTTATACAGGTGGGGAGTTTCAGAAAGGTTGAAACTCAAACCCTCATCGCTTATAATTTGTTCAAGAGTGTATAACACCCTCCACATGGGTGATGCTGGAAAAGGGTAAGTGTAACTGTTGATACACTTTTGTGCCTGTCACTTGTTCTTAGTTACGTCTGTAATTGTACGGTCTTTGTTTACTGTGTCTGTATAGTTTGGTCATGTCGACAAAATCAAGATATCCTCCTATCTTGGTTTAGTACGACGATTAGTTTGTCTGTGTAAAACAGTTGCATGTGTGCATACTGTTGAGTCTTGTGTACGTCATGTCTGTGGCACGTTCTCTGAAGAACACATCTGTGTGCGAGTGGGAAATGCTTCGTACGAGCAAGATTTGCTCGTACGAGCCACTCATCATTCGTACGAATGACTCCTTAATCGTTCGAGTGAATTCATCTCAACAAGCTGATTGCTTGATTCGTACGAGCATCTTTGGAGAATGTCCTTCGTGTCTTTTGGTGTTTGGTACAACCAGCAACATACTTCGTAATGTTGCTGGGTGTGGACACTATATAAGCAGACATGCACTTCTCAGTTAGAGGCTAGACATACCAGAGATATAGAGTGATATTGGTGAGACATAGAGAGAGAGACACAAGAACACATAGAGTATTTCATGAGTCTGTATGAACATTGTTTGTATGTGTTAGTACTAGTTCTCTACTGTTAATCAAGATATTAAATCTTTGGTTATCCTGTGTTTCTTACTTTGCTTTGGTTTGCATACGTACGAGGATTTCGCACTCGTATTTGTGTTGTATAAACAGGGAAGTAGGTTAATCTTGATCCTCCAAGTGGACCTACAGTAACCGATCTAGAATGGTGCAGTAGGGAAACAAACCCAGATAGAGGATTCTAAATCGCTTTTGAGTGAAGAATCAAAAACTCTGAAGACGGTTCCCTCAAGGAAACAACTTCGTAACTGATCAACTTAGGATCAGTGAATCTACATAGCTTTGAGGAAGGATTTTTTAGAAGGTTTTGACTCTTGGGTGGACTGTCATGTTCCTGATCCTTATTTGGGGAGAAACGAGTGGCCATTTTCACAATAGAATTAAAGAAGAAAGGTTGAGAGAAAGAGAGAGAATACCTGAAGGGTCTCCGGGATAAGGATTTAAATAGGGATTCTTGATCTTAAATGGTATTTCTAACTCTATCTCTACCCTATTTATCATGATGTTTGTTTTAGGCAGTCCCGTCGATGACGTCAGACTCGCAACGGCTAGTTAACACTTGCAACGGCTAGTCTGCATCTAATGAAAATATGACAGATGCGATTCATATCTTATCTACCATATTTGGGGGCAATTGTTAGGGGCTAAGTTTTATGAAGCCTGGATCATATATCCTGAGGCCGGGCCCGAATCACTTATCCTTAGCGGATGACACAGGAAGTCAGAGGATCAAGGATCCTTATTTTAACTTATGTTATCTAACAATTATTCTCTGTATTTCTAATGTTTGTATGAAGGTAATGGACAACGTGGACTTAGTCTTTGCTGGAATCTCGCCGAATATGCTCCGAATAGGCATGTGTATAATCAAGTGTAATTGTTATGGAGAACATGGGATACTTGCACATTTTTCACATAGTTAGTTAGATAGATATTTCCAATTACAAGAAGGGTTTTGAGCTTGAATTAGAACAGATAATACGTACACAACTCGCACACTTGTTGCTCTTGAAACTGCTCTCATACACATACACACTAGAATTCAAGTGTAACAAGCTCAAGATCATCCAAAGTTATAATCTTTTTATGCAATATAGTTGGTGATCGGTAGTTTCCATCACCCGGGTTTTTTATGCTCGAGATCTTCTAAAGATCAAGGGCTTTTTCGTCGTATAAATCCTTGTGTTAATCGTTGTTTAAGTTTCACATTTGTTCATACGATTGTTCAACACATCAACACTCTACCTCACAATCAAAGTTTGGTTACATTATCCTTAAACTGATTTTTGACCAAAAACAACCATGATCACTGAAAACAGGAGCATGCAGTTGCAGATCTGATAAAACAATGAAATGGCATATTATAACGTTAAACAACAAAACCTAACATCCGAAGCAACAAAAAAAACAATCTTTGAACTAAAAAAATACATAAAATTACGATTTAAGAACTACAAACTTCACTAACACCAAACAAAAAACAAAAAATTTGAAATCAACATACTACCCTTCGATCAGAATAAAATAAACTCTAAAAAAACTAAACAAACCAAACCAAAAAACCTTAACCCTAACAACTTAATAAACTCCCAAAACACAAACCAAAACAAATAACAAATAACCTGAGCTTTGTAGTTTCTGTGTTGTCTGAACAAACAGACAACATTTGAACGTCAACTTCAACGTCAATATTGTACGACACCAGATGTATGGGTGAGCCCATGTAAAATGACTCATCAACGGGATCAACATCGGGGGAGGGGAGTTGAGATCATGCATTGTTTTTGGTTTGGTGTGAGTAAATGTAATGAGGATTAATGACTCATTGAATGAAAAAAGGTCTTGAATGCTTTGAGTGAAAACAAGTTAGAAGCAAATGTGTGTATGTGTCTTAATAATTGAGCTTCAACCTCTCTTAATGTGTGCTCATGTGTAGAAAAGAGATCTATAATGAAAACTTAAAAATAAGTACACTCATTTAATGTAAAAGCATGATGTTATATGCTGGGCAATCCACCCAAAATATCAAATCCACAACTCACTTTCCTTGCTTCGAAAAGGTACACAAGTTGTCAGCCAACAACCTCTTACAACCTGCATTTGTAAATAAGAGAGCTTTGAAAATGCCAAACACCATGAATATAACAAGTGAGATATGGTTTCAACTTGGTCACACAAAAAGTTTCTAAAGTTTTTTTAACCAGTTAACGTTTTTTCTTCATAATTGACCCTTTAATAATAGAAAAGCAACAAGAAGTATCAAACACACGCTATGATTCCTTTCCCTTAGAAACCAAATCCAAACATATCCTACTATCCTATGTTTATAAACTTTCATTTTCCCTCGATCCAAACACACCTAACTATCCTATGTTTATAAACTTTCCTTTTCCCTCAAGAATGTTATACATGAACACGTGAGAAGCACATGACTTGCAATGACTCAAATAACCACAAAATTGGCGGCAATTACACTTATATTCCCCCGCCCTTGAACACACACACACACACTCTCTCTCTCTCAACAACGATGAACAACGGCAGGAAGCGACCGGCGCAGCAGCCACCGGCGCCGCCGCAACTGTCGAAGCACATTGCGACGGAGATGCCATTGGAGGAGGAGGAGTACATGGATGAGGATGTCTTCATCGAACAAAACCTCGTCGACGAAGACCAACTCATCCTCCGGGACATGGAAGACCGTGAAGCCCTAGCTAACGCCTTCACAAATGGAAGCGTCCGGTCTTATGCCCGGGGTACCACTCCGAGTCAGAAAATATAGGTAATTTCACTCTTCATGTTGCTTAACTCATTTCTAGGGTTTTACCGTTTGTTAGGGTTTGAACAAATCGCTTGTTTTTATTACTGTTGAGATATCTAACTGAAATTTGTTCTCTTCAATATTATTTTCTGCTAGTTTTTCAACAACTGGAGATTGATTACATGATTGGAAAGAGCCACAAAGGATTGATGCCTAATTCTTCTGGTTCTACTGCTATTATTAGAATATTTGGTGTAACCAAGGAAGGTACTTTCTCATACCTATTATTCACCATTGTCCGCTATTGGGTGAAATCACTAATGAAACAATATGACGTTAACTACTGTGGCTATATCATTATAAATTCTGCAGTATATAGAATCTTCTGTTGTGTGATGGAAAACATGCTTTCATCAGCATTTTCATTATTATAGGGATGGTTATTATATATAGTATGTATAACCCTATCCTGTAATATGTTGTTTTTTGTTCTGCAATCAGGGAATAGTGTATGCTGTAATGTTCATGGATTCGAACCGTACTTCTATATCAGCTGTCCTCCTGGCATGGGCCCTGATGATATATCCCGCTTCCATCAAATTCTTGAGGTATTTTTATTCTGCTGACTGGATTATGTTAATATTAAGTATTTGCACGAAAGGTGTTGTATATGTGCATTGATATACTGATTCCTACAAAGTACAAGACGGATAATTATTTTCTTTTAATTTTGTGCAGGGGAGAATGAGGGAAGCCAACAAGAGCAATAAGTTTTCTGTTCCTAAGTTTATTCTTCGTATGGAATTAGTTCAAAAAAAGAGCATTATGTACTATCAGCAACATAGCTCTCAGCCCTTTTTAAAAATTGTTGTTGCATTGCCAACATTGGTTGCTAATTGCCGAGGTAAAGTGCTGTAGCTTCCATTTTCTACTAGTCTTGCCATTGTTGCATTAATTTGCAATTATAGATTCTATACGCATACATATACATCTATTTTATGTAATCTTGGCAGGAATTCTTGACAAAGGGATACAAATTGATGGTCTTGGTATGAAAAGCTTCATGACATATGAAAGTAATGTTCTTTTTGTTCTTCGCTTCATGATCGATTGCAAAATTGTTGGTGGCAACTGGATCAAAGTTCCAGCTCACAAATACAAGAAATCAACAAAGATTCTTTCATACTCTCAGTTTGAGTTTGATTGTCTGTATCCTCATTTAAGCATTGATAGCGATAATGTTCTTTAAAATAAGCCTCTGATGTGTATATGCTCAACTTACTCAATTAAGTTATTAAATTTCTTGACTAAGATTATAGTTATTCAGATCTGATAAGCCATGTTCCAGAAGGAGAATTTTCAAAAATGGCTCCATTTCGCATATTGAGTTTTGACATTGAGTGCGCTGGTCGTAAGGGCCTTTTCCCCGACGCTAAATATGATCCTGTTATTCAGGTTTGATTTATATATGTTTAAGCAATTTTATTCGTTTAAACCCATTAAGCATATAAGGTAAGTAGTTATGTTGCAGTTCCTGATTATGTTGTACATGTAGATTGCAAATCTGGTAACACTGCAGGGAGAGGAACAACCATTTGTGAGAAATGTCATGACCTTAAAGTCATGTTCACCGATAGTTGGTGTTGATGTGATGTCATTTGACACCGAGAGAGAAGTTTTGCTGGCTTGGAGGGTAATATTCTGGTAGTTAATTTGCTGGATTTGAGTTGATGATCTTGGATGTTTTACAATACATATATAGAACCAAATATTCTGATAATTCTTGTATTGTTTACTTGTGTTTCGAATATGATAACACTTGAATTGCACATTTGCACAGCCAGTAGCATTTTGTTGCGACTTTGGATATGTTTATGTTTAAGGGTGCTGAAGATCTATCTGTCGCTTTCAGGATTTTATTCGCGAAGTTGATCCAGATATTATAATCGGTTATAATATTTGCAAATTTGACCTGCCTTATCTGATTGAGGTCAGTGTCTCAGCTCTCTTTTTTTTTCGAACTACAACTATAAATACTTTACGTCACCGGTTCATTTATATGTATATCGTTTGTTGTAACATCGACGTGGTAGGCTGTCCATAACTCTTGAGATCAAGTGACTAAATACATATTTTGTTTTGTAGAGGGCAGAGACATTGAAAATAGCTGAGTTTCCGATACTTGGTCGCATTAGAAATAGCAGGACCCGTGTGAGGGATACATCATTTTCTTCTAGGTAATGGTTGTGTATATATGCATATGCATATACTGATGAATGTCAAGCTGTTGCACTGTTGGACATAACACGGTTCTTCATAATGTTGAATTTTTCAAATATTAATCTGGTGTAATAGGCAGTATGGTACAAGGGAAAGTAAAGAAGTTACATTGGAAGGGAGAGTTCAGTTTGATTTGCTTCAGGTCATTCATTGTAATATAAAATGACATAACAAATAAGTGGATGCATAGGGATAACGAAAAGGTTTATTTTTCTTTGCTGTATTTTCAGGCTATGCAAAGGGATTATAAATTAAGTTCATACTCACTGAATTCTGTTTCAGCACACTTTCTTAATGAGCAGGTATTCGTTTTATATTACTTTTGGTTAATGAACTACTATCATCAATATTGTGTTTGATTTGCAGAAAGAGGATGTTCATCATTCGATTATATCTGACCTTCAGAATGGTAACCCAGAGACAAGGCGGAGACTGGCTGTTTATTGTCTCAAGGTTTCCTTTTTCCTAGTTCTATAATATAATGGCAGCGTTTTTTTTAACAAACTGAAGGTTGTTGCATATTTTATAGGATGCTTATCTCCCTCAGAGGTTGCTGGATAAGTTGATGTACATTTACAACTATGTGGAGATGGCTCGAGTCACAGGTGTTCCCATATCATTTCTCCTTGCTAGAGGACAGAGCATCAAGGTCATATTTTATGAAAATAGGGATAATCATTTGTTGATTGTTTTATAGATATATTAGATTTTGAAATCGAAGTGGTTGGCTGCAGGTACTCTCTCAACTTTTAAGGAAGGCAAAACAGAAGAATCTAGTGCTTCCTAATGTGAAACAAGCAGGATCTGAGCAAGGAACGTATGAGGGTGCAACTGTGAGTATATAGGTTCTAAGCATATATTATATTCACATTGTATAGCACTAAAAAATTACTGAGGTTATTTTGCTGTATAGGTTTTGGAACCGAGGGCGGGATTCTATGAAAAGCCAATTGCAACATTGGATTTTGCATCTCTTTATCCATCAATCATGATGGCATACAACTTATGCTACTGCACTTTAGTAAGATATTCTTCTGTTTTTATTTTTAACTAGATTGTTTGTTGCAATAGACTGACGTTGCGGTGGCAAAGCTTACTTGTTTATAGCTGGTGGCACGTTATGTGATGCGTTAACCATATGAAAACACGTGTTTCAATGTATATGATCTAACTCGGTGTAACCTATATGAGCACTATGGTTTCAGTGTACGATGATGACATTAACGTGTGGTGCGTGACATTGCACGTTTTTAACTGTTACACATAATGTTCGTGACATTAATGTCATTAGACATAGATAAAAAAAAGAGTATGTCTCAATTGTTGCGGTGTAAAGTTGTAAAAGTAATTTAAACAACGGTTGTAAGTTGGAAAATAATTCAAACATTAACGTGGTTAGGCATAGATAAAAAAGTATACTAATGTGTCACGTGTTATGGTGTAAAGTGGTAAAAGTAATTTGAATAAAATGAGGTCAAGTTGTTAAGTATAAAAGGTTGGCGTCAAAGTTGTCAATTATTGAAAGTTAGAAGTGAATGTGTAACTTACATAAAGATTAGGGTTAATAGTGTTTCATGTCAAAAGTTTGAGGGTGTGAAGTGAAAAAACTTAAGGTGTTAAAATGAAAAAAATTATCATTTGTCAAAAGTCTAGGGGTTAGAAATGTCGGTGGAAATCCCCACTGGCCTTTCATTTTAAGATAGTAGTATGGCCTTGGTTTGTAAAATAATATAATATGATATAATTCTTCTGTAGATGTTTAACGTGTTAGTTATCTTTTGCTTATCCTTGTTAAGGTGACTCCTGAAGATGCGCGGAAGCTCAATCTCCCACCAGAATGTGTCAATAAAACTCCATCTGGTGAAATATTTGTCAAGTCAAATTTGCAGAAGGTAGGGACATATGGTATAAGTATACTGTAAATAAAATCATTGGGCTAATTGATTACAAGTGTACTTTCAGGGTATACTTCCAGAAATTCTTGAAGAACTGTTAGCTGCTCGTAGAAGGGCTAAAGCAGATTTGAAAGTAGGACTCCTATTTTTTCTTTTAATTATTGTATTTTATATTCCATTGATTTTTCATTGTGCAGCACATTATCTAGTATTATAAGTAATATATTTGTACAATAATGAGTTGGTTGGGTTTCAGGAGGCAAAGGATCCCCTAGTGAAGGCTGTATTGGACGGTCGCCAGCTGGCTTTGAAGGTAATTCCTCTTATGTGTTTTTTTCGTTAGTTAATTACTTTCCTTAATATTAACATTTGTTCATCATGTGATATCTTTCAGATAAGTGCAAATTCAGTGTATGGGTTTACAGGAGCTACGATTGGCCAGTTACCATGCTTAGAGATATCCTCAAGTGTTACAAGCTATGGTAATATGCGTTCATGTGCATGTAGCTCGAATGAATATTCTATTATGGTAATAACTAACTTGATTGATGTTGAAGGCCGGCAGATGATCGAACATACAAAAAAACTTGTCGAAGATAAATTCACAACACTTAATGGCTATGAACATAATGCTGAGGTAATATATGGGGATACAGATTCTGTTATGGTACAATTCGGTGTGCAAACTGTTGATGACGCCATGAAGCTGGGTAGGGAAGCTGCTGATTACATTAGTGGGACGTTCATCAAGGTAAGTTGACTCATAAACAAGTGCAAATTTCATTCGTATAGTATAGTCTGATGTTATATATTCACGTTCTGATTTTTCCTTGCATGATTGTTTGTTTTGCAAAGCCTATTAAACTAGAATTCGAAAAGGTATATTTCCCGTACCTGCTGATCAGCAAAAAGAGGTATGCTGGCCTCTACTGGACAAATCCTGACAAGTTTGACAAAATGGATACAAAAGGTTAGCTAAAGCATATAAAAGAAATTCATTTTTCACTTCAAAATATGGTTTTCTCTTATGCATTTGAGTTTTTTCCTTCAGGTATTGAAACAGTTAGAAGGGACAACTGTCTGTTAGTAAAAAACCTGGTAACGGAGTGCCTAAACAAAATACTAATAGACAGAGACATACCTGGAGCCGTTCAATACGTCAAGAATACCATTTCAGATCTGCTTATGAATCGCATGGATTTGTCTCTTTTGGTTATTACCAAGGGCCTTACGAAATCCGGAGAGGATTATGATGTAAAGGCAGCACATGTTGAACTTGCAGAGCGAATGAGAAAGGTTAATAGTTATCTTTTAGCATTATAACTTGTTAACCAAGCTGTAGCATCATATTGTTGTGTTTTATTTACTGCAGCGAGATGCAGCAACTGCTCCAAATGTTGGAGACCGAGTACCATATGTCATTATCAAAGCTGCGAAAGGCGCAAAGGTAAAGCAGGTCACAGTCTTATCTTGGTATGTTATATTATGATATTTGAACTAATAAATTGATGAAAATCAGGCATACGAAAGGTCAGAGGACCCGATATACGTGTTGGAAAACAATATACCCATCGATCCTCAATACTATCTCGAAAATCAGATAAGCAAGGTTGGTTTGGTTAATGGTTAATCATCTTGTCGTCATACCTTTTGATAGTTATGCCTGTACCTGAGACTGTTGGTGGTTTGCGATGCAGCCACTGTTGAGGATATTTGATCCCATTTTGAAGAACGCCAGTAGAGAACTTCTTCACGGGAGCCACACTAGAGCTATCTCCATATCTACCCCGTCAAACAGTGGGATAATGAAGTTTGCGAAGAAGCAGCTAAGTTGCGTGGGCTGCAAAGCCTTAATCAGGTACCTACCTACCAACAATCCAAATGACTTCTAGATTTTTTATTTATAGTATAGTATGGGCAAATGAATCGAATGGTTGCGTTTGCTTGCAGTAATAAAGATCAAACACTTTGCTCACACTGCAAGGGAAGGGAAGCCGAACTTTATTGCAAAACGGTTGACAACGGTATGTAAACAAAACAGAAACAAATAACAATGTAACCATTTTCTCATATAACAGACGTTTTCTTTGTTTCCACTAGTATCGGAGTTGGAGAAGCTTTTTGGGAGGCTGTGGACACAATGCCAAGAGTGTCAAGGATCTCTTCATCAAGATGTCTTATGCACAAGGTGCTCGTTACATTTTCAGATAACTACTGTTCAGTGTTCATGAGCGGGTGTTTGTGTGTGTGTATATATTATATGTCGATCGTAAGATTGATGGTTGTTAATGGTTGTGTTGTAGCCGAGATTGCCCAATATTTTACCGGAGGAAGAAGGCACAAAAAGACATGGCTGAAGCCAAAGTCCAATTAGACCGATGGAACTTTTAATGCTCCGAATTTGGACTTTTTGGTGGTTTTGATTCTGCATATAGTTTTATTAATAGTATGGTTAGATTTCAATCAATCTATTCTACTAAATGTTTGGAATATTAACTTGTATTTGTAATCCCTGAACCAAGTTGCAGAAACCTATCGTGGTTCATCATGTCATGTGTATTGTCATATAAAAACAAGTTTTACACTTTGAAGTTAATAGTTGCTGAAAATTTCCCAAAATTTATCTGTTCATACAATTTACCAATTAAAAAAACTTTGCCTAGAGTCATTATGTTTTCTAGGATCCAAAATAAAACAAATTGTTGCACTTCTAATAATGATTTATCTTTTACTTAACAGTTTATAGATGTTTGTAATCATCATCATACTCATAAATTCCACCGAATAGCAAAACTAAGGTAGTGTATGAGAGGGTAAGATGTATACAATCTTATCTCTATCCTGTATGAATAGAGAAACTGCTTTCAGTGAGACCCCGACTTCATAGTAGTTTGCATTAAGCCTTGGACATAAGACATAAGGCACATAACACTATACGATTAAGACAGAGGCCGATTAGTGTATGTACTACCTTGTCTTTCGGCTATTAACGCTACCACATAATGCATGATTAACAATCCCCTCTTTTGACGTTATTTTCACGAAATTAGTAAAATAACGTTAACATTAGTGCACTTTCACTTTTGCCATCGCCCAACAAATGTATGAGAACTAAATTTTTAACAATTTACAGGGGCGATTTTTGAGTTACTAAATATTTAATGAATCCTGTAGTTCTTAGCTACACCGATTGTCCAGTTAACGTGATACTTTTCGTTGGAATGATTTTAAAGATGCATTTCCTTCAAAAATTGTGCAAGACTACCTTTTACGATATACGTATCACATGAGTTGTATAAGCTTTTTTTACAGGGTGAGAAATTGCCATTGTACGGCATAGCCCTCATACAATCTATATGACTGTTTTATATCTTATAATACGACTCTTATTGTCGTTTTCTTCTTGTCGTACGATCTGTATTGTTCATACGACCCATATGACACGTCAATAAGGTTTAGATAACATGCTAGTGTGGTATTTGTTGCAATATCTATATACTATTTTCTTTTCTTTTTATATAGGTTTTATAGAAGAAAAAAGTTATTAGTTTGATATTGTATTAGACACGACTCGGTATAGGATTATTATTATCAAACTTATTATAATAACTTATTCTAATTTATATGAGGCATTATATATTAAAACTTAAAGAGAAAAAAAAAAAATTGTAATGGCTCTAATTAAAAACAGCAAAGAATCAATTTATTTTTTGTCATATTAGTAAGTACAACCAGTAATTACACGAATGTGTATAGTAAAACTCGTAACCGTGCCTCTTCTATTCACTCTTACATATAACACTCTATTTTTCAAATATTTCTTTGTTAAAAAAATGTATGACTCATGTTCAAGAACACGTTTAACAAAAATATTTCTTATTGCAACCTTGGAAAGTATAAGGGGTTGTTTGACAATTTCTGAATAGTTAAGTGCTGAACCAGTAAGAGGTCTGAACCATTAAGTGTTAAACCACTAAGAGGTCTGAATTATTAAGAGACAATGTAATATTTAATCGTTCAGAGGCAAACGTCTAACCAATTCAGATTATAGGCCTTAACCATTCGGACTCAGTATAATGCTTAACCATTCAGAGACAAGAGACAAATGTCTGAACCATTAAGCACATCTGCTCGCGAAACAAACAATCTGAACCATTAAGTGCTGAATCAGTAAGAGGTTTGAACAATTAAGAGCTGCATTAAGAGGTAAACAAACAACCCCTAAGTATTAGTTGTTGAATTAAACATTGTTTTTGAAAACTTTTCTTACAAACACAATCCCTTTTAATTATTATAGATAGTAAAACTTACAAACACAATCCCTTTTAATTAGTGTAAATTACAAGTTTTGTCTTTTAATTTTTTTATCAAAATTTCAGGCACTGTCTTTTGTTTTTAAAATTGATGACTTTTGTACTTAATGTTTACAAATCATACACGTTACATCCTTTGGCCCTGACTCTTTTAATTTTAATGTTAAAAGACGGGCAAATTCATCATTTTACATATTTATTTAAGAAACTATTTTAATAATCAGACAGTAAAATCTCCTGTCACCACCCACCATCTTCCACCACCTAACACCGTAGCACCACCCACCTGCGGAGTTTTACCGCGGGACGTGTAACGTACCAGGATCCAACCACCAATCACGTTGAACTAATAAATAAATATTAACGCAGATGTCATGTCCAACATAATTAGTGTATTTCAAATTAAACTTTTCCAAAACAAAGTATGTGTTAATCGGAATAAGTAATTGTTCAATCAATCAAAAACATGTTATTTCGAAGACATAAGCATAATAGTGAATGTTTCAATAAGCAACACGACCCATGACATCTCTAGCTCCTCAGACTGCAAGTTCCAATCCATTGGTATATCTAACGACCTGCAAGCATGTAGAAAAGTGTGTCAACATAAAGTTGGCAAGTTCACATTTTGCTCAACATAAATTATGTATGTGTTTACCTTAAAAACATGTCAAGAATACTAAACTCGGTACCGATATGACTATTATGTTTCTTGTGCCCTCATCAATGTCTATCAGGATTGATCAAAAGTGTTTAAGGTCTTTAGTTCACGTTCGGCTCCCAGCACGGTGTGAGGTTTATCAAACCTAATAGCGCTATTAACTAATACCTCGTTGCCTCCCATGCAACTAGCTCGGTAGTAAGTAGGGACTTTTATGATAGAGTTTGAGTTTATTAACTAACATCGAAATTAGAATACAACATTTAAAAGTATTCCTCCCAGGAAAATTAGTTTGGCCCCCCGGGACACATGCTTGTGAAGGAGTAGTGAACTCACCTTAGTTTGCTCGGTAAGTCTTAAAGTGCTTCTACGCGTTTAGATAAATGTTAGGTCCGTTACACGCGACCTAATGTACAATAAGTGTAAGTATGTATTCAGGTAGATTTTGCAATTACCCTAAGTGTCCAAACAACCAAGTGTTTAAGGTGATCAGGTTACAAGTTTAATATACAGTAACATACAATGGATTCTCTAGTTGGTGACATGTTGTGTGATTTTGAGAAACTCGGACTTGCATACATATTATAAGGCAATCAAATTTGGACCCACATCACAGAACATGGTGTCACAATTAAACTCGGACCCATTTAATTATACATGTAAACCCGGAAACAGATATATACATGTAAATTCGGAAATGGCACGTAAATTCGGACATCACATAATTGACAATCATGTTAAATTTGGACATCAATACATAAACTCGGACTCATGTATATTCGGTCATCAATACATAAATTCGGACTTATGTAAATTCAGAAGAGTGAAAAGATAAATTAAGATGACTGTGGTTTTTCCTCGGGTACCACATCATCCCCAAGTTGAAAGGGAATTTTGTCCCGAAATTCGCTAGTCGTATCAATGTTAGGTTCATTGGTTTTGAATAAATGAGGATACTTGAGCATCATCTGATCCTCGCATTCCCACGTGAACTCCGGTCCATGTTTGAGTTCTAAAGAACTCTCATGATAGGTATTCGATTGTTTGCGGACCTTGACCTCCCAGTCCATGATTTCGACAAGTTCCTCGATAAATTGAAACTTGTCATAGATCTTCAGTTCTTGGAAAGGAACCACAAGTGTTTCATCAGACAAACACTTCTTTAAGTTAGAGACGTGAAAACGTTGTGTACATTACCAAGTTCATCAGAAAACTTAAGTCTATAAGCCACCTTACCGATTATTTCCAAAATCTTGAACAACCCAACATAACACGGATTGAGCTTGCCTCGTTTCCCAAAACGAACTACACCCTTCCAGGGTGAGACGTTCAATAAGACACGATCGCCCACGATGAATTCCAAGGGTTTCCTACGCTTATCGGCATAGCTATTCTGGCTATCACGAGCTGTCGCCATACGACTTCTGATTTGAACAATCTTCTCAGAAGTTTCGAGTATAAGTTCTGGACCCGTGATGTGGCTGTCTCCAACCTCAGCCCAACAAAGAGGAGATCAGCATTTTCATCCATATAACGCCTCGGACGGAGCTGCCTGAATACTAGAGTGGTAACTATTGTTGTAGGAAACTCTACCAAGGGCAAATATCTCTCCCAACCATTACCAAAATCGATTACACATTCTCGCAACATGTCTTCAAGCGACTGGATGGTTCGTTCACTTTGACCATCCATTTTAGGATGATAGACTGTGCTCAAGACGTGAGCCAAATGGTTTGTGCAGAGCTTGCCACATATCAGATGTGAAACGCGGGTCGCGGTTAGAGATGATGGAGGTCGGCATCCCGTGCCTAGAAACTAATTCCTTCAAGTAGATGCTAGAAAGTCGTGAAAACTTGCCGTTTTCCTCTATCGCAGGGAAGTGTGTGGATTTGGTTAGACGGTCAACGATCACCCAAATGGTATCATTTCGTTTTGAGTTTTAGGCAAACTGGTGATAAAATCCATGGAAATCTGTTCCCATTTCCACATAGGCAGTTCTGGTTGCTGAAGCAAACCAGACAGTTTTTGGTATTCCGCCTTGGCTTTCGTGCAAGTCAAGCATTTTCTCACATACGTCGCTATGTTTGCTTTGATGCCTGGCCACTAGTACAAGATTTTTAGATCCTGATACATCTTATCAGAACCCGGATGAATGGAGTATCGAGACTTGTTGTCACACCCGACCCGCAACAGAAATAAAAGTCGGGGCATAATTGGGTTTTCACCAAAGCTCATGACATTTACTATATTTAAGTTTCATATTCATTACTTCGAATTTAAAAGAGAATATCCAAACACATAAACACAAACAAACACAAAATAAATGTTCTAGACAAGGAATGTTTTATTGATCTTCTAAAGCCAGTCCTACATAGAGATAGTGTCTCCATATCTTTAGAGCGAACACGACTGCTCTAAGTTCTAGTTCGTGAGTGGTATAGTTCTTTTCATGTATTTTGAGTTGCCTTGAGGCATAGGCTATCACCTTTCCTCTTTGCATTAGAACACAACCTAGTCCTTGCCCTGAAGCGTCACAATAAACCACAAAGTCTTCGCAACCATCAGGAAGGGTAAGGATAGGTGCATCACAAAGTTTTTGCTTCAAATTTTGGAAAGCCTCTTCTTGCTTGGGCCCCAAATGAAGGGTTTGCCCTTGTGAGTCAAAGATGTGAATGGTACAGCGATACGAGAAAAATTTGCGATGAAACGTCGATAATAACCGGCTAGACCAAGAAATGACCTAACTTCGGTAGGAGTGCGTGGCGCTTGCCATTCTTGCACTGCTTTGATCTTTGCAGGGTCGACATGAATCCCTTTGTCGTTAATGACATGACCAAGAAATCGTACCTCTTTCAACCAAAACTCACATTTCGAGAACTTAGCATAAAGTTTTTCGGTTCTCAAAAGTGTTAGGATGAGTCGAAGATGTCGTTCATGATCGGATTTGGTCTTAGAATAAATAAGAATATCATCAATGAAGACTATGACAATACAATCGAGGTAGGGTTTACACACCCTATTCATCAAATCCATGAAAACAGCAGGAGCATTGGTCAAACCAAAAGGCATAACCATGAATTCATAGTGGCCATAATGAGTTCGAAAAGCAGTCTTTGGAATATCTTCTTCACGCACTCTAAGTTGGTGATAACCAGAATGAAGATCGATTTTTGAGAAACAGGTGGCACCCTAAAGTTGATCTAGAAGGTCATCGATACGAGGTAAAGGATAGCGATTCTTGATAGTCAGCTTGTTAAGCTCTCTATAGTCGATACACATTCGAAAAGTTCCGTCTTTCTTCTTTACGAATAGAACCGGTGCACCCCAAGGTGATGAGCTAGGACGTATAAATTCCTTGTCAGTCAACTCTTGCAGCTGACTAGCTAACTCTTGCATCTCAGATCGGGCTAACTGATATCGAGATTTTGCGACTGTTGTAGTACCAGGTACAAGATCTATTCGGAATTCGACTTCTCGCACAGGAGGAAGTCCTGAGACGTCGTCGGGGAATATTGAGGAAATTCTTTAACAACTGGAATGTCTTCGAGCTTTCTCTTCTTGCCTTCTTTTTTGACGATGTGAGCTAAAAATGCGATATCGTCTTTGCGAAGGTATCTTCGAGCTTGGAGGCATGACATCAATTTGAGTCCTTTGGAGGGGGTTTCACCAAAAATACGTAAGGTTTGACCGTCAACGAGAGGAATTCGAATAAACTTCTCATAACAAACAACTTCAGCGTGATGCTGACTAAGCTAGTCCATTCCAATGATAGCGTCGATACTACCCAACTTCATCGGGATGAGATCAATTGAAAAGTCATGATCATTGAGTGTAAGAGTACAATCACGAATAACTTAGTCTAACGTAATAGGTTCACCATCAGCAACTTCCACCGTGAATGATTCAGCTAGACTAACGCGAGGTAAATCAAGAATAGATTCGAACTCTAAGGACACGAAACTCTTATCCGCACCAGTGTCAAATATAATAGATGCATAAGTACCGTTAATGAGAAGCGTACCGTTAACCACGTTATTATCAGCTCTAGCTTGATTGGCATTGATGCTAAAAGCTCTTCCCCTAGCAGGCGGATTGACTTGATTGGCTTGGTTCACTGGGTTGGCTTGGACTTGGGCGTTTATGATGTTCACCAAACGTGGGCAAGTGTTTCAGCAATGGGTTGGATCGCCATAATTGAAACATGCTCTGACTGGTTGCATCATAGGGTAGTTGGGTTGGTAGTAGGGTTGAGCCATAGGTTGAGCAGGTGGTAATAGCAGAGGTTGTTGGTATTGGGCTTGGCTTACCACTTGGTTGTTGGGTTGGGCTTGAGGTTGATTGCGGTTTGGTCTTTGAAGGATGCGACAAATTTGAATTGTATGACCTTCACGGCCACAACTTGTGCAATGAAGATATGGGTTCTTATGAGGGTGATGGTATTGACATCGGTTGCATTTTGGATGAGATCCGGTGTATGGTTTCTTAAATGGGGCGGAAGGAGGAGCAACTTGTGTGATTGGGACGGCAGTGATAGGGGGATTGGTTTGAGTAACAACAAAATTCTTCCCATTGCATTTTCTTTTACCAGCAAACTTAGAAGACGATCTGTTTGGGTTGGGGTTTCAGCAGGTGTCTTGTCTTTCTTCTTCTCATCTTTAAAATCGCCATTTCTGATGCGATTTTCCGTGAGCTCAGTGGCTAGCTCCATTGCAGCCTCGAGAGTTACAGGTGTGATACTCATCACGGAGTCTTGAATTTTCGAAGGAAGACCTCGAATGTAGTGCTCGATAAGTCGGTAGAGTGGAGTGAACAAGTTGGGAACCATTTGATTCAACTCGAGGAATCTTTTGTTGTATGTTATATGGTCTCCCTCCTTTTGCTTCAAAAAATAAAACTCATCCTCTAATTTCTTGATTTTGCTTCTTGGACAGAAGCGTCTAGTCATTAGCTCCCTCAACTCTTCCCATGTTAAGGCCACATCGACTTCAACACCTCGCCTACCTTTCTCCGCGTTCCAACATGTAAGTGCTACCCCATACAAACGACCGGTAGCATAACGCACCTTGCGATCATCAGGACAATCGCAGTTGAGAAAAGTGCTTTCCATCTCCTCAAACCAACGGAGGAGAGCGGTTACACCTTCAGTCCCCTCGTATTTTGGAGGGTCACAGGAGTTGAAATGCTTATAGGTGCATTTGGTGGTGTTGGTGGGAGGATTGGCAACATTTTGACCTTCTTGATTGGTGGGGTTGATGGGATTGGCGGCAAGAGCTTGTTGACTTGAACTACGATGTCGGG
Source organism: Scalesia atractyloides (assembly GCA_947069175.1). Lineage (NCBI taxonomy): Eukaryota > Viridiplantae > Streptophyta > Magnoliopsida > Asterales > Asteraceae > Scalesia > Scalesia atractyloides. The sequence goes on from CAMTDV010000028.1 coordinate 2,510,148, forward strand.
AAGTACGGCAGCCATCTGTTGGGCTATTTGAGCAGCCATGCGCTCGCCAGATCTTCCTGACCTTCTACCACCTCGAGAGTGTCTAGCAGACATCTACAGGAAACACGTAGCGAGATTATGAGTTGAATGTTCTAGGTGTCATGTGTCATAAAGAAAAATCAACATTCACAAAAATAAATGAGAAAATAAATTTACTACATCCATAGGATGTCTTGGGCTTTGTTTATGTTTGGGCCCCCATATGTCTCCCATACTTCGGCCTAGGTAGTCATGTGGGCCCCCATGACTACTGGGCTTTGTAGGGTTCACATTGGTGTTGGCCTGTTAACACTCACATCACCCGAATGAAATAGTAAAACATGATTGCGAGATATAAGGTCGGAGGGTGTCCAGGTGTAGACACAATGACAACTCAAAGTGGGGTTAGTTCACACGACGTTTGGTGTGACATGCTTTGGCCTAATAGGTCCTTCATACTCTCATCGTTGGTCCCCAGGTAGGCAAACTGCTCCATAACATATTGGATTTATACGAATGCCAATCCTAGACAGGAGGTTCCGACTACCAGTACTCATACCCTTCCAGTTACTACATGCCCGTCGTAGAACTCTCTTTGATGAGATTGAAAAAAAACATGAAAACATTATAAAATTCTTGAGAAAGAAATCACGATAATTGTGAAATTGTGATGTGTGTGTTTGCGTAGGCATGATATGTTAATAATATATAGACCACAATAAATATCACACAATAACATGTAATAGTGAAAGTGCTTGCATGCATTTGTGTGATATATAAATATGAAACAAATAAACATCATAAGTTTGCATGTAACACATAAACATTTAAAATCTAATCAACTATAGTATAGGCTCTAAGGGTCTAATAACCTATCCTATATCCCTATAGTCAAAAGCTCTATACCAATCTGTCACACCCCTACCCGCAGCGGAAATAAAAGTCAGGGCATAGTTGGGTTTTCACCAAAGCTCATGACATTTACTATATTTAAGTTTCATATTTATTACTTCAAATTTAAAAGAGAATATCCAAACACATAAACACAAACAAACACAAAATAAATGTTCTAGACAAGAAATGTTTTATTGATCTTCTAAAGCCAGTCCTACATGTTCCTCTCCTCAGCCTGTCCACCTGTACCATGTGTAAAATAAAGGTTTGGGCAACAAAAGTTGATGAGTGAATCTAAATTAAACAGTTGAACAATTTAGTTACATTGATTAATTTAATTGAAAGGTGCATGGACCAAATATGAGAATATGTATATATAATCTAACCACAAACCACATAACACCAACAATGTACACATGAGCATGATAAATGATGAACTGTGAGATCAAGGCTCAATCAAATGGAGCCGATCTAATGAGGCACGTGATGCTCAACTCGTACCCAACGAGAAACTGATGGGCCTTATGTGAATGATTGCACTGAAATGATAAAATGTAACCACATATAACAACAACAAAAATTACATATACATTAGATCATATAATGGTGTTAGCACAAATGTTTGAACAATTAAAATATGTAACGACACATGATACACCCCGAAACATGAATTAAAAATGGGAATTTGTAAGGATTCACTCACAGTGGGTGTGTTTCCTTGGATTGACGACGAACGCGCACGATTTTGGATTTAACCACGAGAGAAACTAACCTAAATAATAACGTAGTAATTCGATAAATAAATAATTTTTTATTTGAAATTGATATTTCTAATTAATGCTTTTTATTAGGTTTTAAGATTTATTTTTTGTGGTATTTAATGTAATTTTTAAACCTCAAAAGTCTTATTTTAAGCATTTAAATGCTTTTTAAATGAAATTAATAAAGAAAAAAATAGTAATAAAAAAATTGTGGATCTTGTCAGATCTGACCAGTCTAACAAGTTTTTATTCGCGTGATTTTTGGCACCGTGTGAGGTTCGAACTCATGACCTCCCGTATACGTGCACGCAGCTCTACCAACTGAGCTACGTGTCTAACCCGAAATAATCTCCATTTTAATTATACATATATACTAGTTAGGTTATTTCTGAAATTATTTATTTAAAAAGGTTTTAAAAGTCATTGAACCGCTGTCTAGCCCCTGTCTCGAACCCGGGACCTCTGATGTGTGTTTCACCTAGCCCTACCAACTAGGCTGGGTGTCTAACCCGGTATATCCTGAAATTATTTTACATTTATATACTTGCTGTAAGATGACCTGACCAAGTTTTTTAAAAAGGGTGGATCTTATTTCAGAAAGTCAGCTGCTCATGAGACTCGAACCCGGGACGTGTTGGAAAAAAGTGCACACGGTCCACCACTGGACTGTGTGTCTAACCCGTTTAAAACACCAGAATTAATTATACTTATGTACTAACAGATTTCATCTTCTTCATAAATTATAAACCCAGAAACAAGACCCGACTGTTAACACAATTTTACCATCTTGATTAATTGATTTAAGAATCATAACATGCCAAACAGAAAGTATCAAAGGGTTAAGAAGATTATACTAACTTGGAGAGGTGTTTCGGTTTTCCGGTGGTGAATTCCGACGATTGCAGGTGATCTTCGGCTGAGATATTTAAGAACAGAGAGCGAACAAAGGTTGTGTTGAAATTGGCGAGTTCAATTCTAAAGAAAGGGTTGTATTTATAGGATAAACAGTCAACATGAATTTCTGTTTTAAGACCCAATTCATGGGTTGATGATTTCAAATTAATTTCAAATGGTTTTTAGATTAACTGAGTCGGATTTCGGTTGAATGTTTGACATCGGTTATGACTCACATGATGAATGATTTGCGAGAATTCTGGTTGAAGACGATTACTGGTTTGCGATTCAATTTTTTTGCAGGTTTAAGATTTGAGAGCGTATAACATCTAATTGATTTGAGTTTTTAACCATATGGTATGTGTAGCTTAGTGGTGTGTGTTTGATGGGGACCCGAGTTTGAAACCCGGCTTCTCCTTTTATTTATTTTTATTGCTTTAAAATTTCAGTTAATATTAATATTATTATTATTATTTATTCACTATTTAATTCTTTTAATTTATTTAATAACCATTAATTTATAACATCCGCCAAAAACCGGATTTACCAAACCCGCTTCGTTTATTAACCGAACAACCAGTTAAAAATTTCGTTGCGTATTTAATGCCTAAATTAATTTTAAACGATACATAATTAATAAGTACATTAGAATATAAAATTTATAATTGAAAATCTGTTAAAAATAATGAAATAAAAATAAAATACTGTTGCCGGGTTTCGAACCCGGGTCAGCCAAAGGTTACACAAAGACCTTAACTCACACTCGCCCAACCACTCCGCCACTTGTGTTTCTTGTTAATTTATTGATTCAATTAATACATATAATAAAAGCTGAAGTCGATTTTGGTCACTCAGCGCCCAAATCATTCTCGCCGGAAATCCCGACGAATTCATCAAACATTGAAGTGTTCTTATGTCATAACGGATGCATTTACATCCTCGCCGGTTATAACTGAAAAACGTTAATGACCCTCATTCAAATCGCTAAACCATAACCGAAAGATTTGGGAATTTGAAACTGAAAATGTAAATCAATCTGAATTGTACATCATTCATAAGTTGAGCGCGACTTTATCAAAATTATACTCTTCATTTCGCTCAGAAAACTCGCCGGAATTCTCTGAAAATTTACCGGAAATTTTCGCCGGAAAACCGAGTTCAACCCATCTTTTCTTCTTACCCAAAAATAAGATCACAGGACTTATACTGACATCACTCCCACTCACCTTAAACCTTTGAAGAATCTCTGTCGCAAGAAATTTCACTCGCCGGAATTCTCTGCAAGTCGCCGGAAAACCGAGACTTTCATCTACACGGTAATTACCTCGATGTTTCTGTTTCATTCCATTATAGGACGAATTCTAACACCATTTCATCGCTCAGAATCAACCCCAGACGACATTGCCGGATTTTAATGTTTTCGCCGGAAAATTTCTGAAAGTTTCAGAATCACGCTGATAACCGGTATGATCATGTAATCTACTGATAATCATTACTCATTAGTTCAATTTCACATCTAATCCCTCCAAACTGCTAATTGGTTCTAACAGCCGAAGGTCCCAAAACAGAGCCGACGAGCTTCGCCGGATTTTCTGAAGAAGACGACCTGTTCGGTACTTTCTTTCCCCAAACTCTTCGGTTCAATACTTTTCAATTGTTCATCTTGTTCATTAACTGAATTAATCAAGTAACAGTTAGATAACCGTTTTGTCTGAGTTTTGAACGAAGAAGACGAAGTAGTTATGTTATAAGATTATTTAAAATCGGTATTATAAACGGGTTAGACACACAGTCCAGCGGTGGATTATGTGCAAATAAATACATACACGTCGCGAGTTCGATTCCGGTCCCAACCTCATTCCCTGTAATAAAATGCCTTTTTTTTAAAACTGAACCGGGTTAACTCCGTTAGATGTTAAGTATAATAAAAATATGTATTTTAACCAAGTTAGACACACAGTCCAGCGGTGGACTGTGTGTAACATTAAGTCACAGGTCCCGGGTTCGAGACCTGTTGACGACACCGGTCCGATGAATTAAAACATTTTTTAAAATTAAAGAATTTTGAATAAACTGAGTTAGTATATAAATATAATTAAAAACAAAATTATTTCGGGTTAGACACGTAGCTCAGTTGGTAGAGCTGCGTGCACGCGAACGGGAGGTCTCGGGTTCGAGCCTCACCCGGCGCATACACTTACACAATAAAACCGGTCAACAAGTCAACGGTCAAAAAGTCAACATTTTTTTTATTATTTTTATTTATTTATTTTATTTAGAAATCAATTAAAAATACTTAAAAATAACATTTTTAAGGTTAGAAAATAGCCTAAAACTCACAAAAATATATCCAAAAATTCTATTAAAGTTGTTAATAAAATCCATTTATTTACCTTGCTTTTCATTATTAATTAGGTTAGTTATTTCTCGTCGAGCAATCCTCTAAACTCGTGCGCATTCATCATCATTCACCGAACGCACCCACTGTGAGTGAATCTCTACAAATTCCCCGTTTAAATCACGTTTTTGGGGTGTATCATGTGTCTTACTATTTATTATATTTAAATCATTGTGCATACATCATATCATGAATAAATGTGTATCCAACCGGTGTAAACTGTGTGTGTGATTATTGTATAGATTTAATTTATTATTTTCAGTACATGCAATTTCATAGGCCGCCGCTCCCCATTACATTATGAGCGTTGAGCATGTTCCACATTACATTATGAGTGTGAACCTGGCGTGCCAACATACGATCGGCTCCGTTTGATTGAGCCTTGATCGCACAGACATTTTTCATTTTCAGTACATGCTATACGATCGGCTCCGTTTGATTGAGCCTTGATCGCACAGACATTTTTTCATTTTCAGTACATGCAATACGATCGGCTCCGTTTGATTGAGCCTTGATCGCACAGTTTCATTTATGTTATATATTTATGCAAGTTGATATGTTATTGTATGCTGTTGGTTTGTTAATGTATGTTATTGTTGTTGTTGTTTGATATCGTATGCTAATTGTTGTTATTGTATGTTTATTTATGTTTGTTCATATATGAATTTTGCACAATTTTCCCATATTAAATACAACCAGAAATAAATAAATAAATGTTTTCTAACAAAGTTCACTCGCCAACTTTTTGTTGATCCAAAAACCATTTTTACATATGATACAGGTGAACAGGATGAAGCCAGGAAAACATAGGAATTTGCCTTAGAAGAAAAATAATGAAGTTTAGAAGGATGAATAGAACATGTTGTATTTGTTTGATATGATTGTATGATCTCTTTTAAATTGAAATAATAAATATGAAACATTATAATAAATGTCATGAGCTTTGATGATAACCCAATCATGCCCCGATCACCTATCTAATTCTTTTAATTTATTTAATAACCATTAATTAGTAATTATTTATTAATAGCTATATATTAATAACTCGTATTAGATGAATACGCATCGAGACTTAAATTTAATACTTGAATTATTCAACGAAGCGGGTTTTGAAAACCCGTTTTACAACGAATGTTACACTTGTGTGCTTCGGCCAACACAAGCTCTCGCAGATTCCCATAGAATGGAACCTATATTCACTCCATGAAATAACAAATACCGTCAGACTTGGTTACGAGTTGCTTCTTCATGCCCCGCATGGATTCAGCTTGAGAAGTTCTCGTCCTTCAAGCTTAATTTTGAGCTGAACGAATCTGGTCAGGAAAGTTAGAATGAATTGTAAGCTGTAAAACTCGAACACGTTTAGGTTTGGTTTCCTTCCGACTGAGGGCGTTAGCTACCACATTAGTTTTTCCTGGATGATACTTGATCGCACAATCGTAATCTAAAGAGTTCAACCCAACGACGTTGTCGCATGTTCAACTCTTTCTGGTCGAAAATGTGTTGAAGGCTATTGTGATGGTATAAATAGTGCATTTAGTACGCATACAAGTAATGCCTCAAGATTTTGAGTGCAAAGACTACGGCTCCCAGTTCCAAATTGTGAGTCGTGTAGTACTTCTCGTGAACTTTCAATTGTCAGGAAGCATAGGCTATCACTTTTTCGCGTTGCATCAAAACACAATCGAGACCTTGAATAGAAGCGTCACAGTACCCCCACGGAGTCATCCGTACCCTCGGGTAAGGACAATATCGCAGCACTGCAGAGTTTTTGTTTCAAAAGCTGAAAGGCATTTTCTTGGGTCGCTCCCCACGAGTAGGTAACACCTTTCTGAGTTAAAATGGTAAAGGTTGAGCGATTTTCGAAAATCCCTCAATGAATCTACGATTGTATCCCGCGAGACTAAGAAATTTTCGCACCTCCGTTGTAACACTCATGTAAAACGGGTTACAAAACCCGCTCCGTTTGAGAATCAAGTATTGATTAGAAGTTCGTTGTGTATTATTTAATTGTGTTACTTAATTTTGTTATTTATACATAATAAACAAATTACATAATTAAAATAAAAACCCATAAAAGAGTAAATGAAGTAATTAAACCTTAAAATAATAAAATTTAAAATAAAATAAACAAAAGGGGGTAGCCGGGAGTCGAACCCGGGTCCTCAACAAACTATCACACACCAAAACACCACTACACCACACACACTTTGGTGTTATAAGCATGAATTAATAACTTCTTATATGCGAAACAAGAAGTATGGCCTGCAAAATCAAAGTTTTAGTAACCGAAGTTAACCGACGAAACTTGATTCTCGCAATCATTGAATATAACGTTTTCTTATGATTAAGCATGCACGTAACTAATATCCAAGATCAGTATTAAAGCCAATTAAGCATAAAAACTGATCTCAATCAATGGTAGATTCAAAAACCGAAATGAGTTGATTGAAATCGATGATTGACTGAGTGTACCCTATAAATACCCAACAATTTCACCTTAAACAACTCGCTCAGAAATCTCTCCAACTCTCTAATCTCTCTGATCAAGTTCTTGTTCGCTGGAAAACGTCTGCACTCGCCGGAGAATATCACCGGAAAACGAGACCGTACTTCTAGTCGGTATAATCTTTTAAACTCTTATGATATCTATTATTCAGTATGTTCCAATCTTAAAACAATTACCCAAAATCGTTTAAAACAAATTTCAGTCAGGTTTAAATTCTGAGTTTAAGTTTGTGAAGAAGATGAAGTTAACTAATGCATATGTATAATTAAAAACGGGTTTGTAACCGGGTTAGACACACAGTCCAGTGGTGGACTGTGTGCAAACATAACACACATGTCCCGGGTTCGAGCCTTGAACATCATCGGTTTTTCTGAGATAAAATCTTTTTTTTAAAACTTAATTAGATCACTTTTCAACAAGTATATAAATATGTTATAATTTCGATCGTTAAATTAAATTAGCCAAGAGTTATAAAGTCCTCGCCGTCGGACGACCAGTGAGTCAACGAGTCAAACCACAATTTAATATTAGTGTTTTCTTTAATAATAAAATTATAGGTCGCCTACTCGTCGAGACACATGTTTTGGTTCATTGCTTATAAGTCATTGTGTAGGACATTTCTTTTGCTACAAGTTGTGAACTTGTGTGCGAATCTCTAACAAAGCAAATAGTGAGTAATCTCTTCCTTTTTCCCCTTATTAAATTTTTAAATTTTGGGGTGCATCAAGTTAAACTTTTTGATTTACTTAACATGCTATGATCGAGTTGTCACACCCCGACCCGCATCGGAATAAAAGTCGGGGCATAATTGGGTTATCACCAAAGCTCATGATATTTACTAATATGTTTCATATTTATTAAAGTCAAAATTACATTCCAAATAATCCAAACATGTCCATACAATACAAAGAAAATAACCAAACAAAATAATTCCAATCTCTAAATCATTTTATTCTTCTAGTCCAATCCTATGTGTTTCTGGCTGCAGCGGGTTCACCTGTATCATGTGTAAAAATGGGGGCTTTTGGGTCAACATAAGTTGGCGAGTGAACCTTGTTAGATAAACATTTATTATTGATTTACTTGTTAGGTTATCAATGAAAAATTGTGCATAATCATAAATGAGCAAATGTAAATAATCAGGCAGTAGCAATTTGCAATCACAACTATAACATACAATAACATATGATAGCATATATTAACATACCAACATCATACAATAAATAACATGAATGAAACTGTGCGATCAAGGCTCAATCAAACGGAGCCGATCGTATTGCATGTACTGAAAATGAAAAATGTCTGTGCGATCAAGGCTCAATCAAACGGAGCCGATCGTATGTGGGCACGCCAGGTTCACGCTCATAATGTAATGGGGAACATGCTCAACGCTCATAATGTAATGGGGAGCGGCGGCCTATGAAATTTCATGTACTGAAAATAATAAATTGCATCTAACGATAACCACACAACAGTTGAAACAAACTGAATACACATGTTCATGATATGATGTATGCACAATGATTTAAATATAATATATAGCAAGACACATGATACACCCCAAAACGTGATTAAAACGGGGAATTTGTAAGATTCACTCACATTGGGTGCGTTTGAATGGAGATGATGAGATGCGCACGAGTCAGGAGAGTTGAACAACGAGAATTACTAACCTAAATAATAACGGAAAAATATAGTAAATGAGTGGATTTTATTAAGAATTTTAATGGAATTTTAAGATAAATTTTTGTGAGTTTAAGGCTATTCTCTATCGTTGAAAATGTTATTTTTAAGTATTTTTAATTGATTTTTAAATTAAATTAAATAAATAAAAAATATAAAAAAATTGTTTATTTTGCGTTGACCGTTGACCGTTGACTTGTTGACCGGTTCGGTCAGTGTGCAAGTATGCGCTGGGTGAGACTCGAACCCGAGACCTCCCGTACGCGTGCACGCAGCTCTACCAACTGAGCTACGTGTCTAACCTGAAATAATCTTGTTTTTAATTATATTTATATATTAATTCGATTTATTCAAAATTCATTTGTTTTTAGAAAAAGATTTTAAATCATCGAACAGGTGCCGTTAACCAGACTCGAACGCGTGACGTGCGACTTCGTGTTGCACACAGTCCACCGTTGGACTGTGTGTCTAACCTGGTTAATATCTCGGTTTTTATTATACTTAACAACTAACGGGGTTAACCCGGTTCAGCTTTAATCAAAAAGGCATTTTATTACATAGAGAGTAAAGCTGGGACAGGATTCGAACTCGCGCCGTTGTGTATATGTTTGCACACAGTCCACCGCTGGACTGTGTGTCTAACCCGTTCATTATATCGATTTTTATTAATCTTATGTTATACTGCGTCTTCGTCTTCTTCGTTAATTTTACCCAGAAAACCAAGTCCATCTGTTTTTGAATGATTCATGTCATATTCGATTTTCAAACATTATAAGTAATTTAAAGGTAAAGAATGGAGAGAGTTTGGGGAAAAAGACGTACCGATCAGTGGTGTTCACAGAATTCCGGCAGAGGTCCGTCGGTTCTGGAAGTGAACTCTGGCTGTTAAAATCAATTAACAGTTTGTTCAATTAGTTGTGAAGTTGAGGCACTTAATCAAAGTTTAACAGAAGTTTGAAAGGTCATACCAGTTCTCGGTGTGTTTCCAGAAGTTTCAGAAGTTTTCCGGCGAAGGTAGGATTTTCGACAAACGTTGACTAGAATTGATTCTGATGGTGGAGTTGTATTAGTGACCGATTAATCACATGATTGAAACAGAAAGAGTCGAAGGAATTACCGTGTGGATGTGAGTCTCGGTTTTTCGGCGACTTGCAAAATTTTTCCGGCGAGTTGATTTAAGCTTCTCTGGTGGACTGTAAAGTTGCGGAAATGCAATTGAAGGTCTTGCAGAGTATTTTGAGTCGCAGGAGAGGTCTTGAGTTGAAGTAATTTGGACTTTGATTATTTTCGGTTATAAAAACCGATGATGATCAAAATTGAAGTTCATTCAATCTGAATTGATTAAAAATCATCGGTGCATCGGTTATAAACCTGAATGTGCGATTAATCAAACGATTAGACGGTTGAATTGTCGATTTTGATTTCTCAGTTGGCGCAACCGGTTTAAACTAGGTTTGTGTATAAGAGTTATTTGTTTCCCTAAGTTGACAGAAAACAACAAGTGGCGGAGTGGTGATGTGTGTGTGTGTTAAGTCTTTGGATTTCGGTTCCGGCTGACCCGGGTTCGATCCCCGGCAGCAACATTTCATTTTTATTTATTTTGTTTTCACTTTTTATCAAATATAATTTTTATAATTTAGTTTGTTTATTAATTATGTATCATTAAAAATTAAAATAATCATAAATATACAACGTGACATTTATAACTTGATATTCGATTACAAAACGGAGCGGGTTTTGGAAACCCGTTTTTGACAAATGTTACAGTATCCCTACTTTTAGGAATTTCGTCCCGAAATTTAAGTAGTTGAAGTAGTTGGAAAAAGACGCGGGTATTTTTCACGCATTGAGTCTTCACGTTCCCAAGAAACTCAGGTCCCCGTTTCGACTCCCAGCGTACCCTAACAATTGGAATGCGACTTCGTTGAAGAGGTTTTTCTCTGAAGTCCATGATCTCTACAGGTCTTTCAATAAAATGCATAGATTCATCAATCTAAATATCTTCCAGAGGAATGTGGAGGTTTTCATCAGCGAGGCACTTCTTCAAGTTTGATACATGGAATGTGGGATGAATCCTGTTGAGTTCTTCTGGTAGATCAAGCTTGTATGCTACAGGTCCTACTCTGTCGAGTATCTTGAAAGGTCCTACGTAGCGTGGTGCTAGCTTGCCTTTTTGACCAAAACGAACTACTCCCTTCCACGGTGATACTTTTAGAAATACATGATCACCAATGTTAAACTCTAAAGGCTTCCGTCGTTTACCTGCATAACTCTTTTGACGACTCTGAGCCGCTAGAAGATTGTTTCGGATTTGATGGATCTTGTCTGTGGTTTCTTGGATCAATTCTGGACCAGTGATTTGAGCTTCCCCAATTTCGTGCCAACATACTGGAGATCGGCACTTACGACCATATAAGGCTTCAAAAGGTGCCATGCCGATGCTTGAATGATAGCTGTTGTTGTACGAAAATTTAACTAAGGGTAGATGAGCGTCCCAATTTCTCTTGAAGTCTATAACACATGCTCGAAGCATATCTTCAAGAGTTTGGATGGTGCGTTCAGATTGACCATCAGTTTGAGGGTGATAGGCGGTACCGAGATCTAATCACGTGCCCATAGCGGCTTGTACTGCTTGCCGTGTTCGTGAAGTGAAACGACCATCACGATCAGAAATAATGCTTAACGGTACTGCATGTCGGCTTACGATTTCGCTGATATAAATACGAGCTAGCTTTTCGTTCTTGAAATCTTCGCGGATAGAATAAAGGAGCTGATTTTGTAAGTCGATCAATTATTACGCATGTAGTGTCATACCCACCAGAAGTGCGAGGTAACCTGGTAATGAAGCCCATGGTTATATTTTCCCACTTCCATATAGGTATTTCAGGTTGGACCAGAAGTTCTAAGGGTCTTTGGTGTTCAGCTTTCACCTTGGAACATGCAAGGCACTTAGAAACAAAAACAGCAATATCCTTTTTCATTCCAGGCCACCAATAGGTATATCGTAGGTCTTGATACATCTTATCGGCTCCTGGGTGTATAGAGTATCGCGTTTTGTGAGCTTCATTCATAAGAATTTCACGAAGATTGTTGTGGTTAGGAATCCATATACGATCTAGATAGTACAAAATACCGTCAGATTTAGTTTTAATTTCTAAGTTTAGCTCCACAAGACGGCTCCTTGCGTACGTCTCCTTTCTGTTACTGAAACATGCTGAGCCTCTCGGATTTTGATCTTTGATGTCGCTTACGATTTTATGTACAATAGTTTTGAGGGAACCGATACATTTGTACTGATAAGGTATGTATCATAAAACAAAAACTTCAACCATGACGATATTTAAACCTACACGGAACTTTTCATAACTTCCTGGTAACGCTTTTGATCCTTTGCCAAGAATACTTATATATAGGAAGTACCAGTGGCGTATCCACCATATTCTTGTCAAATTTTCGTTGGCTTTATCAGTAAATCATGATCAGTTCTATGTGACTCTAAAACATAAACAACACAACGAACAAAACTTGAGTCTCAATTCTGAAATGATACATGACTAAATGATGACAGTACCTCTCTCGTTGGTTATGATGAAGGGGTCAGTCTATGTAAAAGTGTGACACAACCCAACTTCTTTAAATGATGAGATTGAGATACGTCGAGATGTATGATGATATGAATGTTAAATCAATGAGTATAAAACAAAACTGTAATATCAAATCGCATTAAAATTCTTGGATACAAAATTTCCAAATTTTACAATTGGGATACGGAAAGATTTAGATAACATCAAGAAAACATTAAAACTAGACGATTGAAGTTGAGTCTTGATTCTGAGTGAGGAAAACTAGTTGGGTGTTTCGTTTGGGCCGTTATTATTTTCAACAGTATTGGCGTTGATGTTATAAGCTCTTCCTCTTGCAGGTGGTGGAGCTTGGTTAGCTTGATTCACCGGATTTGCTTGAGCTTGGGCATGAATGATGTTCACCAAACGTGGACAAGTGTTTCTAAAATGGCTTGGATCTCCACAATTGTAGCAAGCCCGCATAGGTTGTACCATGGGATAGTTGGGTTGATAGTATGTTTGGGCTAAATGTTGTGTAGGTGGTAGTAGTAGGGGTTGTTGGGCTTGACCCATTATTTGTTGGTGGGTTTGGGTTGAAGGCTGGTGGCGGTTCGTTCGCTGAGGTATGCGACAGGTTTGAACAGTATGACCTGCGCGACCACACCGGTGCAATATTGGCAAGGATGATCAGGAGAATGGTGGTATTGGCAACGGTTGCATTTTGGTAACGGGCCAGAGTATGGTCTTTTGTGTGGTGCGGGTGAAGGGGCGACTTGGGTAATGGGTGCAGCAGGAATAGGGTAATTGGTTTGTGTGACGGCGAAGTTTCTTGTGCTTCGATTCCTTTTACCAGTAAACTTCGAGGAGGAACCAGAATGGCTTGAAGTTTGAGCCTCAATGGGGGCTTTCTTCTTCTCCTCTTTGAATTTACCGTTTCGAATGCGATTTTCGGTCAGTTCAGTGGCTAGTTCCATAGCAGCTTCAAGTGTTGCTGGTGAAGTGCTGAGAACTGAATCTTGAATTTTCGAGGGAAGACCTCGAATATAATGCTCGATCAAGCGATAAGTTGGGGTGAACAAGTTAGGGACCATTTGGTTCAACTCTAAGAACCTCTTGTTGTAGATGGTATGATCTCCCTCCTTTTGCTTTAAAGAATGAAATTCGTCCTCCAACTTTTTAATCTCACTCCTAGGACAGAAACGCCTAGTCATGATTTCCCTTAACTCCTCCCAAGTTAAGGCCATTGCATCATCAATACCCCTCTTCCCTTTTTCAGTATTCCACCAAGTGAGAGCTACCCCAAATAGTCTCCCGGTGGCGTATCGAACCTTGCGATCCTCAGGACAATCGCAGTTGAGAAAAGTGTTTTCCATCTCCTCAAACCAGTGGAGGAGAGCAGTGACACCTTCGGTCCCTTCAAATTTAGGAGGATCACATGACTTGAAATGTTTATATGAGCACTTGCTGGTAGGAGGGTTGCCGACGTTCTAATCGTCTTGTTGGGGAGGGTTAGTAGGATTTGTAGCGAGGGCTTGTTGTACTTGAACCACAATGTCAGGAAGCACCGTGGCCATTTGTTTCGCGATTTGTGCGGCCAAGCGTTCGTGAGATCTTCCTGATCTTTTACCCCCTCTCTGGTGCCTAGCCGACATCTACAGGAACATACATAAGAAGATTGTGAGTTTATGGATTCTTTTAGGTGTCATGTGTCTTTAGAAAAATGAAAATAACATAAATATCAATAATGCAACTACATCCATAGGATGTCTTGGGTTTGCTCATGTTGGGCCTCAAATGTCCCCCATACCTTCACCTGTATAGTCATGTGGGCCCCCATGGCTATTGGCTTGGTAGGATTCACATTAGTATTGGCAATTTAACACTCGCATCACCCGAATGCAAACCACAAAATATGCTTACGAGATGTATGGTCAGAATGTGTCCAGGTGTAGACACAATGACAACTCAAAGTGGGGTTAGCTCACACGACGTTTGGTATAGCATGCTTTGGCCTAATAGGTACTTCGTACTCTCATAGTTAGTCCCCAGGTAGGCAAACTGGTCCTTTATTTTGGATTTATACGAATGCCAGCCTAGACAGGACGTTCCGACTACCGGTACTGGTACCCTTCCAGTTACTACATGCCCGTCATGAGAACTCACTTTGATGAGATTTGAAAACACGAAAATCATTGTAAAAGCAATCATGATGTGGTGTGTGCTTTCATGGATGTGATATGTTATGAGTATATGATTCATGATAGGCATTATATGATAATACATACTTATGAACATGCTTGCATAATATTGAATGTAACATTTAACATAAAACATATAAACATCATGAAATTTGGCATGTAACACACAAAAATCTTATAAGTTTCTAATCAACTATAGTATAGGCTCTAAGGGTCTAATAACCTATCCTATATCCCTATAGTCATGGCTCTGATACCAATCTGTCACACCCCGACCCGCAGCGGAATAAAAGTCGGGGCATAATTGGGTTATCACCAAAGCTCATGATATTTACTAATATGTTTCATATTTATTAAAGTCAAAATTACATTCCAAATAATCCAAACATGTCCATACAATACAAAGAAAATAACCAAACAAAATAATTCCAATCTCTAAATCATTTTATTCTTCTAGTCCAATCCTATGTGTTTCTGGCTGCAGCGGGTTCACCTGTATCATGTGTAAAAATGGGGGCTTTTGGGTCAACATAAGTTGGCGAGTGAACCTTGTTAAATAAACATTTATTATTGATTTACTTGTTAGGTTATCAATGAAAAATTGTGCATAATCATAAATGAGCAAATGTAAATAATCAGGCAGTAGCAATTTGCAATCACAACTATAACATACAATAACATATGATAGCATATATTAACATACCAACATCATACAATAAATAACATGAATGAAACTGTGCGATCAAGGCTCAATCAAACGGAGCCAATCGTATTGCATGTACTGAAAATGAAAAATGTCTGTGCGATCAAGGCTCAATCAAACGGAGCCGATCGTATGTGGGCACGCCAGGTTCACGCTCATAATGTAATGGGGAACATGCTCAACGCTCATAATGTAATGGGGAGCGGCGGCCTATGAAATTGCATGTACTGAAAATAATAAATTGCATCTAACGATAACCACACAACAGTTGAAACAAACTGAATACACATGTTCATGATATGATGTATGCACAATGATTTAAATATAATATATAGCAAGACACATGATACACCCCAAAACGTGATTAAAACGGGGAATTTGTAAGATTCACTCACATTGGGTGCGTTTGAATGGAGATGATGAGATGCGCACGAGTCGGGAGAGTTGAACAATGAGAATTACTAACCTAAATAATAACGGAAAAATATAGTAAATGAGTGGATTTTATTAAGGATTTTAATGGAATTTTTAGATATATTTTTGTGAGTTTAAGGCTATTTTCTATCTTTGAAAATGTTATTTTTAAGTATTTTTAATTGATTTTTAAATTAAATTAAATAAATAAAAATATAAAAAAAATTGTTTATTTTGCGTTGACTTGTTGACTTGTTGACCTGTTGACCGGTTCGGTCAGTGTGCAAGTATGCGCTGGGTGAGACTCGAACCCGAGACCTCCCGTACGCGTGCACGCAGCTCTACCAACTGAGCTACGTGTCTAACACGAAATAATCTTGTTTTTAATTATATTTATATACTAATTCGATTTATTCAAAATTCATTTGTTTTTAGAAAAAGATTTTGAATCATCGAACCGGTGGCGTTAACCAGACTCGAACGCGTGACGTGCGACTTCGTGTTGCACACAGTCCACCGCTGGACTGTGTGTCTAACCTGGTTAATATCTCGGTTTTTATTATACTTAACAACTAAAGGGGTTAACCCGGTTCAGCTTTAATCAAAAAGGCATTTTATTACATAGAGAGTAAAGCTGGGACAGGATTCGAACTCGCGCCGTATGTGTATATGTTTGCACACAGTCCAACGCTGGACTGTGTGTCTAACCCGTTCATTATATCGATTTTTATTAATCTTATGTTATACTGCGTCTTCGTCTTCTTCGTTAATTTTACCCAGAAAACCAAGTCCATCTGTTTTTGACTGATTCATGTCATATTCGATTTTCAAACATTATAAGTAATTTAAAGGTAAAGAATGGAGAGAGTTTGGGGAAAAAGACGTACCGATCAGTGTTGTTCACAGAATTCCGGCAGAGGTCCGTCGGTTCTGGAAGTGAACTCTGGCTGTTAAAATCAATTAACAGTTTTGTTCGATTAGTTGTGAAGTTGAGGCACTTAATCAAAGTTTAACAGAAGTTTGAAAGGTCATACCAGTTCTCGGTGTGTTTTCGGAAGTTTCAGAAGTTTTCCGGCGAAGGTAGGATTTTCGACAAACGTTGACTAGGATTGATTCTGATGGTGGAGTTGTATTAGTGACCGATTAATCACATGATTGAAACAGAAAGAGTCGAAGGAATTACCGTGTGGATGTGAGTCTCGGTTTTCCGGCGACTTGTAGAATTTTTCCGGCGGCGAGTTGATTTAAGCTTCTCCGGTGGACTGTAAAGTTGCGGAAATGCAATTGAAGGTCTTGCAGAGTATTTTGAGTCGCAGGAAAGGTCTTGAATTGAAGTAATTTGGACTTTGATTATTTTCGGTTATAAAAACCGATGATGATCAAAATTGAAGTTCATTCAATTTGAATTGATTAAAAATCGTCGGTGCATCGGTTATAAACCTGAATGTGCGATTAATCAAACGATTAGATGGTTGAATTGTCGATTTCGGTTTCTCAGTTGGCGCAACCGGTTTAAACTAGGTTTGTGTATAAGAGTTATTTGTTTCCCTAAGTTGACAGAAAACAACAAGTGGCGGAGTGGTGATGTGTGTGTGTGTGTTAAGTCTTTGGATTTCGGTTCCGGCTGACCCGGGTTCGATCCCCGGCAGCAACATTTCATTTTTATTTATTTTGTTTTCACTTTTTATCAAATATAATTTTTATAGTTTAGTTTGTTTATTAATTATGTATCATTAAAAATTAAAATAATCATAAATATACAACGTGACATTTATAACTTGATATTCGATTACAAAACGGAGCGGGTTTTGGAAACCCGTTTTTGACAAATGTTACACGAGTGTTATTATCTAAACGCTTTATGTGTTTCCATTCATTCTATATGCTATCTGATGTCAAGTCTATTGCATGCTATTGAGTCTTGTGGATCCACGGCTGACTAGGTTCCCCACGACCATTGGTTGTGGCCTAGAATCACCAACAGTATTAGACTCCCTCCTCGAGGCTTGAGACTAATGCACGCTATTGTCATGAGTCTATTATTCTATTTGTTACGTATTGTTAAATGGTGGTGTGATATTGATTGGTGGTTATGTGATTACTGCTTATCTTATATTATGAGGCGATCACTATCTAACCTTGAAATGTATGTTGAATTGTTTATTTTAAACTTTAAATACAAAAAATATTTCGGAAATAGAACGAGGAAATTACTCACCAACATGTTTGTTGATGCAAAATATATTTTCCTAACATGATGCAGGTAATCAAGGTTGATGATTGGATGAGGAAGTCACGTAGCATGGGCCTTAGGAAATAAATTGGGAAAATTTATGTTATGTTTGGTTTTGAGCATTGTATGAACATCTTATGAATTTTATATGTTATGTGACAATTAAATTGGTAGTGCTTTAAATATTATAACTTTAAATAATGTCATCAGCTATAGGCAATCATCATGCCCCGTACCAATCTGCTGCGGGTCGGGTGTGACAAGATCCATGAAAATCGTTGGTGCGTTGGTTAACCCGAATGGCATGACCAAAACTTGTAATGGCTATACCACGTTCGGAAAGTTTTCTTGGGAATATCCTCCTCCCGGACTCTCACCTAATGATAGCCCGATCTTAGATCGATTTTTAAGTAAAAGCTTGACCCTTGCAGCCAGTCAAACAGGTCGTCAATATGACGAAAATGATAACGATTCTTGACCGTCACTTTGTTGAGTTCGCGATAATCTGCGGAAAGACATGTTTTTCTTCTTCATGAATAGGACTGGGGCTCCCCACGGCGAAGAACTAGGTCGGATAAAACCTCTATCCAACAGTTCTTGAAGTTGATTTGGACAGTTCTTGCAACTCTCCCAGTTCCAAGACGATAAGGAGCACGAGCAATCAGAGTTGCTCTAGGTGTAAGTTCGATATAAAAGTCCACCTGTTGATGTGGAGGTAGTCCTGGAAGTTCCTCGGGAAAAACATCGGAGAAGTCACGAACGACTGAAATGTCTTCGATCTTCTTCTCCTCGAGTTGATTGCCGGTAACTAGGGCTAGAATAGCCGGATGGCCCTTTCGTATGCACTTCTGGGCTGTCATAGCTGAAATGATGCCAACCATAGCACTACTCCGTGACCTTGTACAGATAGAAAATCTCCACCAGGGAGAGGGATACGAATGATTTTCTCTTTACAGAGAATTTCAGCTTGGTGTTTGGTCAACCAGTCCATATGGATGACTACATTAAAGCTACTAAGAGTAACAGAAAGGAGGTCAATGTCAAACACCTGACCTAAAAGGTCGAGTTTGCACCCTACATGAACATGGGAGGCTTCAATCGGTTGATCATCAGCCAATTCCACAATGTGCTTGGTTTCGAGAGGTGTTGGGTTCGCTCATAACAATCTACTAAATTTCAAGGACACGTGACTCCAATCGACACCAGAATCGAATAAAACAGAATTGAAAAGATTCTTCGCAGAAAACATATCTGGCACTACATTGTTATCATTCCTGGCGTCACCCGGGCCAATATTGGATGCTCTCCCGCGAGCACCATTTCCACCATTGTTATTGCTGTTGTTATTCCAGTGTTGTTCCCATTATTGTTGGCGTTCTGGTTTAGCTGTGGGCAATCTTCTTGAAATGGCCCTCACTTCCACACTAAAAGCAACCCTTTCGATTACCCTGTTACTACTGTGGTTGTCGCCTCTGTTGTTGTTGTTGTTGTTGCTGATGCTGCTGTTGTTGCTTTGGGAACAGGGCTCTACAATCTTTTGCCATATGGGCTACCTTCTTGCATCTCTGACATGTTCTAGTGCACTGCCCATGGTGATGGTAGTTACACTTGTTACACTTCGGTTGTTTACCAGCGTATGAGCCTTGATTTTGACTAGCGCCTTGGTTCTGATTAGTAGAAGAAGACTAGTTGAAGTTGCGGTTGTTGTTGTTGTTGTTGTCGGCCCTCTTCTGTTGTTGACTGGAGTTGGAGTCTTTGTCTGAATCATTCCACTTACGTTTGTTGTCGGTACTAGGAGCAATCACAGCACCACGCTCTGGTAGTGTACCATGTTCAACTTTCTAGTCGGTGATCTTGTGAGCCAAACCAATGATCCGCGATAAGTTGTCGAGATTTGCAGAGGTAACCATACTTTTGATCTGAGGCGCTAGCCCGTTGAGATACAACTCGATTCGTTTATATGGTGGGTTTGATAGATTGGGCCACATCTCCGCCAGCTCTAGAGAACGCTTCGTGTAGGCTTCAATCTTTGATCCCACCATCTTCAGATTGTAATACTCGTTCTTGAGTTTTTGAATTTGATCGTGGGGACAGTACTCCTCCCGCATCAGTTCCATGAATTCATTCCATAGAGTAGCATTTGCCATGTCGATCCCAAGAATTTGAACTTCGGCATTCCACCACGTTAAGGCGTCATCCTCCAACGTGCCTGAAGCACACTTCACTCTGTCCTCGGCCAGACAGTTACACATTGCAAATGCTGATTCGGCTTTCTCAAACCAATGAAGGAGTCCCACCGCTCCTTCAGTCCTATTGAAAGATTGCGGCTTACAATCCATAAACATCTTAAAGGTACAGATGGGCTGATTATTCTGGTTCGGGTGTTGACCTGAAGGGAAAAGAATGTACGATGCACGGATGTGAGTTCGATACACGAATAAGGTACAAGAGTCATCTTGTCAAAGATGTCGTACCAGCTTGCTGAGCAGCTATAGCCTCAGCCACTCGTGTGTCAATGAGATCTGTTAACTTCGCCTGAGTCATGACAATGTTACCAGGTTCACCGTCGCGTCCACTCGTGATTCTACATCCACAAGATACCAACATGAGAAAAATATGTAGCGCATATTATTTCCGTATTCATCACAAGTAGATAAGAAAAGTAGAAAGAGTAAAGATCCAGATCGAGTAGGAGTCATCATGGATATGGCTCCTATGGACAGCTGAGTCCCTAATTATGTCAGATAATGGGTCAGATCCTTTACACATGCTAGGTCTCACTGGGACTCACATGCACCCCGAATTATTATTATGTGTGCACCCGTACTGATAATTCGATTTGCATGTTTACCCTAGTTCCTCCTAACTTGTGTCAAAAGATCCTCATATTCGAGTGTCAAAAGTTGTGTTGTCAAAGCGATAAAGTTCACAAAAGGTCTAGAGATAATGTCATACTAATGATCCGTCATAGCATAAATAGATAACACATGTAATCGTGTATGATGCTGTGTGTGTAACTATGTGCAATGCTATGCATATGTATATGCTAAATGTATAGTGTATACGATAATAAAAGACGAACCTTGCAATCTGGAGCGTAGTGTCACGGTCGCTTACAGAACTGATTCGGTTATAGTCTGGTTTTACAAAAGCTCTTTTTTAAAACCTAGTTCACTATAACTAGTGGCTCTGATACCAAACTGTCACACCCCCAAATTACCACCTACGGGGTTTTACCGCGGGGTGTGTGACGTACTAGGATCCAGCCACCAATCTCGTTGAACTAATTAATAAATATTAGAACATATATAATGTCCAATATAATTAGTGTATTTCAAATTAAACGTTTCCAAAACAAAGTATGTGTTCAGCGAAAGCATAAGTAATTGTTCAATCAATCAAAAACATATAATTTCGAAAACATAAGCATAATAGTAAATGTTTCAATAAGCAACATGACCTATGACATCTCTAGCTCCTCAGACTGCAAGTTCCAATCCATTGATATATCTAACGACCTACAAGCATGCAAAAAAGTGTGTCAACATAAAGTTGGCAAGTTCACAGTTTTGCTCAACATAAAATATGTAAGTGTTTACCTTAAAAACATATCAAGAATAATAAACTCGGTACCGATATGTTTGTTATGTTTGTTGTGCCCTCATCAATGTCTATCAGCATTGAACAAAAGTGATTAAGGTCCTTAGTTCACGTCAAGATTGGTCCTTATTTTGGTGATGCACCATCTTTGTTTACCATGGAAAATCTTGAGTGACATTCAATAAGGATTTCTCCAAGATGGAAAGTATGAAAACACAAAAAAAACAAGAAGAAGAGAAGGAGGTGAAAAGTTTCAAGAGGGTAGAAGAATTCTTTGAGAAATGATAAAGAAAAGTGGTAGAATGAGTGTGATATTTATAGGTGATGGATTAGGGTTTAAGGTAGTGAAAAAAATATGGAAAGTTGAAAATTGGCCCATTAATATATATATTTTTTATTTTTGGGCCTAATGTCATGGGCTTATTTATTTTATGTATTTCTTTTTTTGTTATTTGTATAAATTTGAGTTTCCAACATAATTTATGAACATAGTATGACACAATAGTTGATTGTTTGGGTCTCGAATTTACACACTATAATTTGGTTTTTGAAGGATTTAATCGTTGGATTGTATGAATAACACATATGTTTGATTGAACAATTATTGATAAAAAATAAAATAAAATAAAATAAAATGAAATCATAAGTCTCGGATTACAATGGTTGAATATGAAAAAAACACGGAAACGAATAATACAATAATTGCGGAATGTTACATTTTCCCCTACTTTAGGAAATTTCGTCTCGAATTTTATTCAAGAGGAAGACGCGGAGACGCAGAATGTTCGTTTTAGGCTTGGGGTTGAACTTGGGCTTGGTTGCCTTGTGGCACTAGGCCACTTCAGTATAAGTGGGCGAAATGCCCATACCGATTGCTTGGTTTGAGTTATGGGGAGTTGGTTTGGTGGTGTGACCAGGGTATAGTTGTGGTGTTGAGAGTTTCTTTTCTTGTCACTTGAGTTGGTTTTGGGGGTTTGAGGTTTGGTTTCTTTGGTAGGTTTGACTGTGGCTTGGTGAGCGGTTTTGGTAGTGGCTTGGGTGAAGGAGGAACTATCCCTCACATGGTTTTCATTGAGACCAGCAGCTATGCGGTAGAAAATGTCACACCCTCAATTTCCACTTGCGGAGTTTTACCGCGAGGCGTGTGAACAAACCAGAATCTGAAACACTAGTACGTCGAACGACTCTACATGATTTGATTATACGTTTTGCAAAACCGTTCATTGTAGATTTTATATCAATTACCAATATTTAGCAGAGCATTATTTTTAAGTTTGAGCGGAAGCATAAATAAGTAATGATGCGGGCGCCAACACAAACGCCAAAACAAATGAAAAATCCCAAAACAATATTAATAAATAAGACTCGATAAAGATGTCTTGTTCAATGCATGTGCGTGCACCTAGAGCTCCTAGCGTCCTGAGAAACATGTAAAGAAACAAGTGTCAACATTAAAGATGAGTGAGTTCACAGGTTTTCATAAATTCGTTTGTTCGGTTATAGTTTATTACTCCGTTATCCCCAACCTGGGATAACATATCAGTTCCATTATTCCAATCCCGGAATAATAAGTTGTTGCTTCCAATATTCCCAACCCGGAATATTAAGTTGTTGTTTCCATTATCCCCAACCCGGGATAATAAGTTGATGTTTCCAATATTCCAAACCCGGAATATTAAGTTGTTCCGTAATTAAGTTCAATGTTAATATATATAGGTAGCTAGCCTAAAGTCATGTCACGTAAGAGTTCGTGATCGAAGCTGACAGTTGTGCCTCCGTTTTGCCAGGCCTATCACATGACCATGGCGATGTTAGGCCAATTATTCACCCGTTGACCATACCAGGTCGGCTAGCGCGACTAGCTCGGATGGGCTCGTCAGACCCAGTAGTACTACTTATAATTCCCCCGCTATTTAACCCAAATACTAACGATCCGAGGAGATTGTCGAGGACTTAAGTGATAAAGCTGCTTAGTGACCATAACATTACATTAACATTAACTTAGTTACCGTATAGTTATGGGACGTTAAATTCGTATAACGTAAAGAGATTGAGTTTGAGAGTGTATACATGTTTCTCCCCCTGTTGTCTAAAAACCGGATAAAGTTAGGGGCCGTGAACTCACCTTTATTTGCTCGGTTAGTGTAGCAAAGATGTTATAAGAGATGGGACCGCTAGTTGCGTCCTAACAAACCAATTAATTTCCACGTCAGTGTGTAGTCACACCAATACAAATTCCACACACAATTTACTCACAAAGTGATACACACAAACAACATATCTAACACTCAAACATGCATGCAAGTATTCTCATGTGATCATGGTAATCAAACAACTTATCATGAACATATTCCAAATCCATGCAACACTTTAATGCATAAAATCACAAGTTATCAACTTTCTGCTTAACACTCAATTATTCAGCTGTCTTCTAGGATTTTTATAAAATAGTTCTATCATTCCAAAAATTCCCATATTTTTATATTAGGTGACATTTACACCATAGAAATTTATATAATTTTTCCAAGTCCTAAAACTTTACCAATTAGCCATAAATATTAATTCATTAAGCTGCAGTCAGATTTACCGCTTTCTGACTGCAGTCCACGGAAGAATTTATTTAAAAATCACTGATCGTCCGATTAACAAACTTCCAATTGGAGTTGCCCGGAAATTTCTATACCTAGTTTCTGTACAAAAATCATGACTCAACTCCCTACTGATTTTAAAATCTAGCTTGATAAACAACCAACAAAATTCCAGAATTTTCACAGCTTTAGCTACTGAACTTATTTAGCCCTTTAAAAATATCAAACGACTTCAGAAAATTATGAATCCAGCGCCATTAGATTCCTTATTCAAATCTCTACGTTTTAGACATCAGAAAATCCGTTTTTCGACAACTAACGACCGAGTTACAGCCAGATGAAGTCGGCTGTAACTATTATTCAGCAGACTGTTTCAGCATCTCTTTATAATAAACTCATGTAATCCCGTTCATGCGATTAATCTAGACGATCTAAAACCGATTTCTAATCCTAGATTAATACCAATATCTCATCCATGCAAACTCTAGTTCTTACTTCTAGTTATTATAAACAAAACACAGCCTATATGTATTCAACTTTAAAACTCATTCCAACTCTAAATCTTGTATTACCAATCCGAAACTATATCATCATGCAACCTGAGAACAGCAACAATCAAGACACATAACTTCGAAACAACTAGCCATTCGAGCATACATGTATCCGAAACATTTATATCAATTCTTTCAAGCATGTATATATATATATCCGAAACAATACAATCATCTATCTTATTCTATTATGCAAATCCGAACACAACACACTCAAAACACGTATAACCGAACATGATCTAGCAACAAAAGATAAATCCTAACCTTAAGTGACAAGGTAAGCGGCCGAAACTTGGATGTGAATGGATTTGGCTTGAAAGTAATTCGCGACCGAGAAGGGCTTGTTGATAAAGTGGCTGTTTGATCGGCCAGAGGTGAACAAAGACTGATCTCGCGATTTGAATGAAGGTGAAGATGGAGATTGTTGTTGCTGCTGTGACCGAGAGAATTAAACGAACAAGAAAACAGCTGATTGCGATCACAATAAGCGAGAACAAGCTGCGACGACTGTCTTGTTTGTTAGGGTTTTCGGATTGTGAAAGAGTATGTATGGGTGTTGTATATATATAAGCGCAACAATGATAGGGTTTACGGTTTGGTTTGGGGTTTATGGCCGAGGGACTTGGGTGAGTTAGTTGGGTTTGGATGTGATCTCGCGGTTTTTGAACTTGATCTCGGCCGAGAATGTTTTGGTTTAGGGTTTAGGTTTGCTCTTGGTTTGGATTCAATCTTGGCCGAGGACTTGACTCGAGTTAAAGTTTAAAACTTGTTAACTCCTAGGGTCACCATGAATCTCTTTGGTTCGTGTCGCGGTTCGGTTCGTGTACATATCTACAATAATTACTTTATAACTAAACAATCACACAAACACTCATCACGTATTCATTCCATGCACGTTTAATACTTAGCACACATATTATTCGACAAGTGTCACGTGTAAGTTATCCGAAAAACCCGGGATATCACAGAAAAGTTCTAAGGTGTCGGGTCTAGCGGCTTGAATGGCGTCACGAATCGCAGGGGGAAGACCCTTAAGGTATTTTGCGATCGCTCGCTCGTGTGTACTAACTAAGTGGGGGACGATAATGCTTAATTGTTTGAAGCGGGTGGTGTAGGCAAGGTTATTATTACCCTCTTGCTTGAGGTGCCAAAATTCTTCCTCGAGCTTTTCTTGCTCATGAGGAGGGAAAAATTCGGCTAACATAAGCTGCTTAACCTCGGGTCAGGATAAGGCGTAGGGTTCTTCGTTCCCACAAATGTTACGCTCGTTCATCCACCAGTCGAGAGCTCTTGACTCGAAGACTCATGTGGCGCTTCGGGTTTTGAGAAGGTCTAGCATCTTGGTGGCACCCTCGTTACCAGTGAAAGGCTTGGGATAACAAGCAACAAAGTGCTTATAGTTAAAGGTGGTATGTTTAGGGGTAGTGACTTTGGAATCAACCGAAACATTTTGGCTTGAGCTGGTTTGGAACTAGCTGACAATGTCAGGTATAACCTTGGCCATTTGCTTGGCCATGAAGGCTAACATTTTCTTGTTATTGCTTTGGTTTGAACCTCTTTGTGAGTTGGAATGACGGTTGGAAGACATCTACAGTATGACATAAGAGGGTGATGAGACTTTGATCAAATAGGTTTTTATTAAATTTATTCAATTTGTGACATCATGGTGTGTATAACATATGTTTGCATATTTCTCATAAGCATGTAGTGGTTCAAATATTGCATGTAGGCACGTGTGATTTCAAATAGTTTCACATAATGAATCATATAGTCATGTTGACATAAATAATGATACATGAATAAATTTAGTTTGTTCTCGATTGTTGTTAAGTGTTCTAGATTGTGGGAAACGTGATTTGTGTAATCGAATTTGAAATGAGTAACGATAAAATGTAAAACACGTTGAAATTGATGTAACATAATAGAGATTTCGATTCGTAAAACGTGGAGAGTCTCAGAACGAAACTATGACTAAGCCGAAGAATTCGAAAGTTCTCTCGAGTTCGGGAATACACTTTGGCCTATAGGTAGGATACTCTCGCCAAAAAGTCGGTTAACGGTATTACCCTTCCAGTTACTACGTATCCCTAGTCAATAAAAAATTTGAGACTTTAGTGAGATTGAAAATCGAGGAATGGAACTAATCGTCAAGATGTGGATTTCACTCCTAGCTTGACGATGACGTTCCTAAGTGTCGTCACCAAATGTGGGAATCACCCCTATTTTGGAGAGTCGTTTCTATTGTGGAATAAGAGTCTTCATGTAGTCGTGTCATTGTGTAAAGTACCTTAGAAAAGGTATGTAACTTGAGATAAAAGAAGAGAGAGAAGCAATTTAGAAAGAAAATTGGTAATTTTAACATCAGAATCAAGAATGGTCAAATAAGGTTCTTACTAGGTCAATCATAGCAATTTTTCCTAATTCACTATAGTTATGGCTCTGATACCAATCTGTCTCACTCCAACCGATGGCGGAATCATCGGGGCATGAGCGAATGGATGATTGCTCAAAGCATCAAAACAATTGAAAATGACAATATTTAAATAAACCATTTTTATTTAATAACTCAAATTCGTACATTGTCAAAAGAAAGGAAATTACATCAATTCAAATATTCAAACAAAAGAAAACTAATTTATTTATGCGTTTCTAATTCTACCTAAGTAGATTTCTTGAACATTATCAATTTTCTGCAATACATGAATAATAAAGGTCAACAAAATAGTTGGCGAGCATACAAGTTTGGTCTACATAATATAGAATAAAAGGGTCTCAATTTAACATGTCAATTTGTATACTACTAGCATGTGTAAACTATCAATCAAACCAAGTGTCCACTAGCATATCCTTTCCACATAAGGGAACAAGCCGTATAAGATTGAATACTTAACAATACCACATAAGAGTTGTGTGCTACTCCTATAGCGCTATAATCGTTAAGGTTGGTGGATTGAGTACACAAGATTGAATTCTAGCGTGTATGTATGACAAATAACATGTATTCATAGATTGAGTGTTTGAATAATATGATTGATTATGTGTATATGAGTTTTTATAATTTCATATGGTATTACAACCCAAAGTGTGTTTAAAGAAAAAAAGGCTCGAGTATACTCACAGTTTGCACGTGGTTTCCACAAACGCGAGATGATCGTCTTAAGAGGTTGAAGCACCAAATTATCCTAACAAGGATGGACAAGGTGTGTAAGTACAAAGATTTAGAAGTTGGAATGTAAATGTGATTTGAATGAGAGATAAATAATAATAATAATAATAATAATAATAATAATAATAATAATAATAGCATATGAAAATACATAAAAATATTATCTTGACTAAGCACTCACTTTGAACACTATTAATTTATGTGTATTCCGTGGGCACAAATTCACCCACTAGAAGTCCATGTATGAGGAATTTAGTCTAAGATAAGTGTTTTACTTTTGCATACAACTTTCCACCATAAATTGGTTGGTGTCATGGCTAGGTTTAATATTTATATATCTTTAGTACATAATAATAATAATAATAATAATAATAATAATAAATTGGCAATGATAATTAAATTGCAAGTCTAAATAAGTAAATAACAAAAATTAAATGAGTTATTACTTTTATATATTTTTAATATGTAATAATAATTAATGAATTAGTAATAATGATCTAATTAGAAGACTAAATAGGTAAATGACAAAATTAAAAGAGTTAGTTTTATACATTTTTAGTATGTAATAGTAACTAATGAATTGGTAATAGTGATGTAATTGTAAGACTAAATAAGTAAATTACAAAAATAAAAGAGTTAATAGTATGATTAGAAAAGTTAGTAGTTAGTAGCATGATAAAAGAGTTAGCATGGGTTAGTAATGTAAGACATTGTAATAATATGTGAATTAATAATGTTATGTAGGTTAGGCATGCATAATAATATAAGTTAGATAATATAATAGTAATTAGTAATGGGTTAGTAATGTAATGACCATGTATAGATGCATGATAAATGTCATCCATTGTACCCCTTTATTACATCAAGAATCATCAACTTAGGTGATGGTCTTGGTTGATCATGTATAAAATATAAATGACATACAATAATGAAATATTGAAAGTTATAGTAATAAACCCAAATGATCCTTATTTTGGTGATGCACCATCTTTGTTTACCATAACAAACATTGAGTGACATTTTATAAGGATTTCTCCAAAATGGAAAGTATGAAATCACACACACAAAAAAAACAAGAAGAAGAGAAGCAGGTAAAACAAGATGGAACTCACATTCAAGAGAGAAGAAAAATTCTTTGAGAAATGACAAAGAAAAGTGGTAGAATGAGTGTGGTATTTATAGGTGATGGATTAGGATTTAAGGTAGTGAAAACAATATGGAAAGTTGAAAATTGGCCCATTAATATTTTTGTTTTGTTTTTGGGCCTAATGTCATGGGCTTATTTGTTTTCTACATTTCTTTTTTTGTTATTTGTATAAATTTGAGAAAAAGGACAAGTGTAGTGCTGATGTAGGAGGCCGGGTTCGAACCCATGACCTCTGGCTCGCTTAACACATTCCACCCACTGGACCATGTTCTTCTTTGTCTTATAAGAAGTTCCTTTATTATTCTTAAACAGAGGTTAGGGTTTTTCGCTGATTTGGTTTTATTAATAATAAAAAAGAATGATGTTTAGCGAAGAATCAGGGCCGAGACTTGAACCCACACCCTGTCTGGTTGTGTGTTTGGTGTTGTGATGTTGAGTCGCTTACTGACCCGGGTTCAATCCCGGTGGTCAATATATATATATTATATATATATATATATTTCTTTGTTCTGCTTATTTACGTATTAGGATTTCAAGTTTCAAAATCTTACAAAGAGGCCCTTCCTCTTAAATTTTGTTAATTAAAATTATATTTTGATTACTATTATATTTAATCTAACTAACTAGGTTTTATCTCTTAACATTTCATTTATCATAATTGGGTTTGTGTGTGTATATATTTATGAGTATAAGAATTAAAATTTAAATAAAGTTCCATCCGCGTTTATTTAAAGAAAGTTAAATTTCAAAAGGGGTCGGATTTGGGAGCCCATTTTGACGGATGTTATATAGCAGCAATCATGCATTTATTCAATCTAACAACAATCACATATTCATCAGGCATGATCAATTAAACACAAGATCAATTGTTTGGATGTTTAGGGTTTTGCATGGAATCAACAGAACAATGATAACAACATATAACATAAACACTTACCTTAGATTCAATCTAGTGTTTACTCTTGATGGATTGAAAGATCAGAGCGTAGGTGATTGTGTGTGAGATTGTGTAGCCAAAATGACTAGAGAAACCAACTGCCATATAGTTAGATTATGGGGAGTTTTAGGGCTGCAGTAGTTTATTAGAGTTTCTTAACTAACCCTAACGCCCCTTAACTATATACCTTTACACAAAAGCACATAACATCATGCAGTTAACAGTTAAAACACATAATTCATGTATTTGTCATGCAATGTATACATTTCATATAAACCATCCGTTTATAATTATTGTTCGGGTTAGTCACCAACGTTCGAGAATTAACTTGTGTGTGTATTCCGTTAATTCCCTGAATTACCAACGTAGACTTATTCAACCAACCTTAGTTAAATGCAGTGCTATAAATGTATGCCACTGTGGTTAGGTTAAAGTACTAATCTGAAATTGCGGTTGTCACACTGTTACCCTCTATGAGAACCAACCATTCTTCCCCTTTTTACCAGCCACCAACACGCTCTTCTTGGCCCCCTTTTCCCTCTTAGACAACAGATCTGAGAACAACCACCACTCTATCTAAGAACGAACATATGTCACCTGATTCGCACCAATAACAACAAATCTAACTTGTCGGATTTCGCCAAAAACTTAACTCCTGGTCGAAATCATAGCCTACACCGGAACCCTAACTCGTTATCGCCAGAGAGTAGGTTCTTTCTTTGAGGGGAAGGTCATCGGAGATCGGCCGAAGCTTGACCTGAATCTACGGACCATCTCTCTCTCTTGTTCTCTCTCCTGTTGTGTATATAATGTGAGTATGTGTTTAGAGAGATATTATATATACTAAATCTTTTTTATTGATTATTATAATGTTTTTTGTAAATAATTATGTAAAATGACAAATTTGCCCTTCATTTAACAGTTAAAATTAATAAAATTAGGGCCAAATGACGTAACGTGTATACTTTGTAAATATTAAGTACAATTTTAAAAGCAAAGGACAACGCCTGAAATTTGGTATAAAGATAAAGGATAAAACTTGTAATTTACTCCTTTTAATTATTATAGATTGTAGTATTAAGTAATTCATAATATTACATGATTAATGGTTTAGTACACGTTCTAAAACATCTTAAATATACATGTTCATTGCACCACCTTTTGATTATTATAAATTATAAATAAATATGTAAGATTAATAGATTATAGAAAGTGGGTAGAGGAGAGTGGACAATAACTTGGTCTTGAAGCTTGATGAGTCAAATCTTTGTCAACTTCAATTCTTTTCTTTTACACCTTCTTTTGCATGGTATCTTTAATCAACATTACATTACTAGTCCCTTTACTAAAGTTTATTGAACATTTTTATCGCTCAATCCTTTTGTTTTGGATTTGACTTTGAGAAATGTCTCCTTTCATTTTGACACAAATTTTCAAGGGAGTTTTAATGACAATTAGGTTACTCCAAATAGTATTGGAAAATCAAAAAAATTATTTTTAACAAAAAAGTTTGGATTACTAATAAACTATTGGAGTAATCGTACCACCAGTAGAATCACCCGATCATATCTATCTTCATATTATTAACTTAATTAATATACACACTAGAATGATAAGAAACTTTCGAGTATAGGTATTTATTAAAAGAAGTGTAATAAAACGTAATAAGTTGTTTTCACTAAAATGAAGTAAACATAATAAGAAGTGATAATAAGTTGTTTCCATTAATAACTAAAGTGAAGTTATTTATCTTATTCTGTAGTTATAGTTTGAGACCACTACAAATGTGTAGATGTTACTAAATGTTCACATACTTGGTATACAATAACTTTATTATATAACACAAAATTTGAAGAATCATGTGAAATTTTATGATCCTCGTGGTTAAAATTTTAAACTTAGCATTTTGTAAGAAAAAAAAGTTTTTATAACTAACAAGTGAAAGAAACTTTTATAAATGCCAAATGAGTTTATAAAAATAATCATACAAAAATTAAGACTAAATCACAAAATGCATATAACTTTTTTTTTTCGCTTAGATTGGATTGGGCGTATCTTTTTCCTATTGTGTAGTTATTTCTTCTTTTAGAAAGGGAAAGTTATACTTTTTTCTTCTTTTTTTCTTTATATCTGTTGCAAAATTATTGTTTGTGCCATTGGTCACCATCCCTGTAAAAGTATATTACCGTATTCTATTCTATTTTTAAGATATTTTTAAATGATACAAAATTATTATTAGTATCATTTGATTTGAGGATAAATGTCACACATGTGTAAACTTAAAAATTCCTACAAATTTCATAGTTTTGTTAATCCCATAATGTTATGTAACACATGAATAGTTAATCAAAAGTGATGAACATTTAAGATACGGAATATTTATTTTCGACAATATTTCTTTGAATTAGTGGTTTAATCTCTCATGTACAAAAGAACAATTCTATATAAAGTGTAAAAGAGAATTACGGCCTTACACGAAATGTTTGTCTCACTATGTGTGTACTATTGGAACAATAGTTGTCCGTCGCAAAGAAACTCACTAGCTTGCCCGAAGTAACACCCGGGATGTGTTTGACCGTTTATAGAAAAGAACAGAAAGTGTAAAAGTTTGATGAAGAACAAAAATACCTTGGTTTAATTAATGGAACAAGATACTTTATTTATACTAAAAAAAGTTATATTAGCATGTTTATTTTTATAGCCAGAAATCATAATGGTGCAACACTTCTTAATTGTCATTAGTGAATGACAATTAATGAAAAAAAATTAATGTTTTTTAGTATAAGTAGTAAACCTTTAAGGAGTAAGCTAGAGAGGTTGTTGTTTTTTAATTAATTTTAAACTGGATATTATGGTTAGTATAGTTTTCATTTTATATAATCTGACGACAAAATATTTTATGCTATAAAGTTCGGTCATAAAGTTTTTATTTTTAATTTTTGAATAATTTTCATACGGCTCCATCAATTTTAATTTTTGAAAAACTACCATAGAGTCTCTCAACTTTAATTAAACTTATTAACTATCTCACTAATTGTTGGTTAAAGTAGTTGCGATATGCTTATGTTGAGCTACTTTCCAATCTAAATCTTAATCAAAACAGAGTTGCACGTAATAATGTACAAATCATTGAAGCACAAACGTACAAGTCGTCAGAGTTTTGCTTCGAGGTTCCGTTTTTATAATTATTATTTGTTTTCACTTAATTTTCTAAAATATGCTGTTTTATAACATTCTTAATATGTCATTGCGATACGCTTATTTTATTATTATTATTACATAATCATTTACAAACTTGATGAATAATAATGTACAATTCCTAAAATATAAGTTCTTAAAGCATAAATTTGTAAGTTTCAATTTCACCCTCATGCTATAATAATATACATCTTTAAGCCCTGTATTTTTATAATATTTCATTTATCATTTGATTTTATTTTTTAATAACTTGTGTTTGTTAACTTAAAAAAAACTAAATTGTGTTTACTTTTTAATCAACATTCCAATATAAAATTTATTGAAAACGAAATTGTATTCCAAATAAAGTAAATTTGGGAATCTACAACTATACCGAGTAAAGTATTATTTGCTTTTGTAAACGACCGATTAAAGTATTATTTGCTTTTGTAAACTATATCAAGTACTGGCATCGGTATAGTACCGTACCAAACTGATACTGACTGACAACATTAGTACCAATACCGATATCAATTTTTATGGTTTTCGGTGTCGATAGCATTTCATTAAAATTTATTTTTCTCTAAAAACTTGCAACCATAAGCTTCTTTAAAAAAATCTTAGAAACACTTATGTTTTATTTTATTAACCCATCAGTACTAGTTGAACAACATCGGTACCTGTATTCTTTTTTATGAATTTTGTTTTGCTACAAGTCATTTTTGGTGTTTTTGCACTAACAGTACCAAACCAATACGTAACTTTGTTGTTTTGTGTATATACCGAATTTTCGTTGTGGCATAATATCGTACGCCCATTGGCTATTTATCATTTTTTTCTGAACGACAAAGAATTTCATGTGTAAACCCATCCTTTTCGGGGCTATATATATCCAAGGTCAACTCCTTGACCACCATGAGACCACACCCCTGATGTGCGGAAACTAGATGAATCCGTAAACCCTCGCCCTTCGTCAGGTTCAAACCCGGAACTAAATCCCAGATTCATCCCTTCATCCAGATGTCTGTTGAAAATGCTTCAAGCAAGAATCAAACCTATCTCTTTACCACTAGACCAAATTTTCAGAACAATTTGTAGTTATGGATTAAAAAAAAATTATATCAAATGCTTTTGCCTGACACGAAAAGGACATATTTAAGTAAACTAACGTATAGAAAAAAATTAAGAATTGATATAAAAATATTACCAGCTCTATATAATTAAAATGCAAAACCTTTTTTTTTTTTTACATATATCAGATTTGTCTAAAGAAATCTCCCTTTTCGAAATTTTTATAATCTAGTTTAGTCTGTTAATAATGAAATACTACCGAAACCAGTTTGATAACAAGTTATGGAACCTTACTTTTCATATTTATGTTATTAAAAAGTTTTGTACGTTGGATTATCGGTTTGATGTTATGCTTATTTCTAAGAATAATCGTAAATACAAAAAAATGTATACTTTTTCCTCAAAAGGAATATATCATATTTTACATATATTTAATTGAATACGCAAACGAAATTTTCCACATGTAAGTTCGACATTATTTAAAGCATTTAATTTCTGAAGTCAATCATGCAGAAGCACCTAATATTGTTCTACTACTATTATCATATTAAGTAAAAGCATCCATCCCATTGTCTTTTAACCGTAAATAACTAAAATTTAAATATAATAATTATGAAAATGAAAACTCATGTTAAATCCTTGTTTAAATGAAAAAGAAAATAGAGTTAATTATATGAATGATGAAGTTTGCATCTTCTTATTAGAAAAGGTATATATGGTGATTATTTTTTACTGGTTGGTAATACTTTTGGTTTTTAGAGTGGATGACAGTTTCTTTTTGGCATAGTGTATTTTCATCTTTCCATGTCCCTTTTCAATTACAAAAAAGTTATTTTTTTTTTATAATGCAAGAGTTAGGTTGTTTTAAATAGTGCAAATCGGTATATTTCTATTTTTCTAATACCTGGAATGGATTTAGATTTATAAGTATTTGGAAATGCTCATGGTGTACTTGAAAATTAAACTGCAGCTAATTAATCATATAGTATTTGATGATTAGCTTTTTAGTACAGCTGCTTGATAAGCTTTATGGCTTGATGTTATTGAAGACAATTCTATTTTTTTGTTTGGTTTTGGTTTTGGTTTGTAAGTTTATGGACAAAACATATATGTATGATTTCTAATGTTATCTGATGTTTTTTAGTGGATGGAACCTCCAAGATTCCAATTTCATTAGTTTAGTTTATGTTGCATATTGCACTAGAATTTCACTACATTTTAGACATCAAACATAAATCATTACAGTTTCATTTGAAAATCATATTATTTACATTTAAAACTAGCATTCATTATAATCACATCCTCCATTTCAGGGTATTTACATTTAAAACTAGCATTCATTATAATCACATCCTCCATTTCAGGGTTCCATTTACAAAAAGAAACCATCAAAATTAAAACTACTAACATAAAAATTCTCAAACTATTCTTTCTTCGAACTTAAGCTTCAAGTAGTTTCATTTTGGCTTCAACATTTTTTTTACTTTAATAGCATATGAATAATCTCATATCAAAAGTAATGGACAATTGGAGCTCCGTAAAATGATCTCATATCAAAAGTAAATTTGGAATATTTACTAGCTTTCCAAATGATGGCAAGAGTAGAAGCGAGAATCCAGGTTAAGACCAATCCATGATCTTCGAATCACAACTTGTCTTCCACATCACTATGCGCACTGATGAAAGAAAACAGTTGAATGAAGAAAGAGACAAATGACTAAGAGTATTATAGAAAGAAAAAACAAAAAAAGACCTTCTGCAGTGTGATCTTTTGTTAAAAACAAACGACCATCCACTCTAAAAATAAGGTTGGTAAATAGCATGTAACTTTCGAAGACTAGAAGAATCAACCTTGCAACACGTGACCATTTGTGTAATTAACAAAAAAAAGTAATTCCATTTTAAAAGTAAATAAAACTAAAGCATCCATCCATCCATATCAAAATAAATAAATAAATAAAGATGGGTTTTGTTTTATTGCTGAGTGGGATTCTTACTCTATTCAACATTCAACTTGGCTTCACCAATCAAATCAAATCATATCATGCACATTTGGGAATTAGAACTTCTTCCATAATTTGAAGTTCCTATACCATTCCAATTCTTTGGCTAATGGTCTGTGTGTCCTCAACACTTAGAAACATCATCAATCACTTAAGCCATCCATCCATCAATCATGATTCTTCTTCTTCTTCTTACCACTATTATTATTATTATTATTATTATTATTCATTATTATTATTATTAGAGTTAAATGCCTGGTTAGTCCATGTGGTTTGTAAATATTGCAGATTTGGTCCTAGTGGTTTACTAATTACACACTTGATCCCGGTGGTTGTCATTTTTGTACTCTGGGTGATCCTTGTCACTAACCTATGTTAAATTTATCAGTTAAGTGTATACGAAATGACTAAATTACCCTTAACCAATTAAAAAATAAAAAATATATAAAGATAGGTGAGGCCCTCATCTTCTTCCTCCCTCCCCCTCCTCTCTTTGTGTAAAATCCACCACCACCTCCACCTCTAATTCCACTGCCAAACCACCACCGCCGTCTTCCTCCACCATCAACCATTGTACGCCGCCGCAGTGGTTCCCGTTTACGAGCTAATCTTTCTAGTCGTGAAATGTGAAGCAATTTCTGCATCCGTGAAATTGCAGGGGGCTTTTTGTTAGAATCCCGTGATTGGCTAAAGAAAGTAAAACCCTAGGTCGCCACTCGTCCTCCTTCATCGGAGTTTTCCAATCCCACCGCTCACAGCCCACAACACACCGTCGGCCGTCTCCTGCTGCTATTGTTCTTCAAATGACTCTGTAAGTTTTTGTGTAATTTTACACGACTGTTTAGATTTACATGATTATTCTTTAGATCCATTACATCACCCAAATATGTTAGTTTGTAACTGGAGCATGGGAAACCATGGACCTATAGTTGTGTCTTGTGTCTGGGTAAGGACATTTGACTTTCTTCAACTTTCTAACAAGTTTTTCAAAACTTTGCAATTGATGTTTAAAAGTTGGTGTAGATAGTTGTAATCAGTTAGTAGGTACTTCTCAAAACTTAATCATGATAAGTTCTCAACTTTCTCCACCAGCAACCATCGTACGCCGCAGTGGTGGTGGTGATGGCTTGACAGTGGAATTGGAGGTGGTGGTGGCCTGGTGGGTTTGAGGTGGAGGTGTTGGTGGATTTTACACAGAGAGAGAAGGGGGAGGGAGGAGAAGAAGATGAGGGCCCCACCCATCTTCCCTCATCTTTATTTCTTTTTTATTTTTTAATTGTTAAGGGTAATTTAGTCATTTCGTATATACTTAACTGATAAATTTAACATAGGTTAGTGACAAGGATCACCCGAGTGCAAAAATGACAATCACCGGGATCAAGTGTGTAATTAGTAAACCACTGGGACCAAGTCTACAATATTTACAAACCACATGGACCAACCAAACATTTATATCTTATTATTATTATTATTATTATTTTATTATTATTATTATCATTATTGGTTTCCTCAGTTTCTTAATTCACCCTCTTCTCCAACATCCATGGCTACTCCAAGTAAGCTTTTTTTTCTTTCTTTATATCATTTCACCAACAACACCCTTACCCTTTCTGTATGTTTTTATATTCTTAGAGATAAAGCTGTTGAATATGTGTCCTACTTTCATTATTATTATTTAGTGGGGTTTTCATGTCTGCTTTTTGGTGGCAGCTAGAGATAAGTTCCTATATGCTTGTTTTTGGAGTTGTTATGTTTCTTGGCTTCTATTTAATAATAAATTATCAGGGTTAGCTATAGAGGAAGTCATGCAGGAGCTAGTAGCCAAGCAAATAATCTACCAAAGTTATTATAAACTTTTCTTGAATAAAAAATATTTAATTGATGAATCATATGCATCATCCTGTTTGAAATATCAAGTTAATCATTTATCTTTTGTTTTTTTTTATGCTATTAAATGTTGTAAAAAAAACCTTCTGGTCAGCTTTGAAGTCCAAATTAAACTCAGTTGATACTTATATGTCAAGTTGGGCTTTTTATTTAGGACCAAAAAGTCAAATTGATGATCTTTTATGTATTATTACTTGAGCCTCTTCAGAGCTTGCTTATGTATTTTGAAATGGGTCTTAAAATTGTGCTACTTCAGAGCTAGAGTTTGTGTTGACTTTTGGTTGCATTAATAATAAGTTGACTTGCTTTATTTCATTTACAGATTCATCAAGAAAAGGCAAAGATATGGAATTTAAATCATGTTACTATTGTGCCATTATGCTAGTTTTGTTGTTGACCCCTTGTTGTTCTGAGGACGAACATGACGATCAAGGTACATTATCAGCTTTGCTAAATATGCTTTCGTGGTTAAATCTGAGGTTTGGACATCCCAAAATGTAAAAAAGCTCAAAAACAATCATGTTATCTAGACATAATGATGTTTTTTTCAGTTCATATTTTGATCAAGCTTTTGAGGGATCTAAACGACACCAATGGAAGAATTACGGATTGGAATTACTTTCTAGTTAGCCCTTGCTATAGTTGGTCGCATGTTATTTGTGATCATGAACAAGGAAATGTCATATCCTTGTAAGTTTCTTATTTTCTTAAAGAAATAAAATATATCGGAGAAGGTTGGCCAGGGTTGTCTTAGAGACAAGAAATGATTCCAAGTTTAACATGTAAAACTAACCTCGACTTTTATGTACTACCTTGCAGGAGTCTTGGTTCCATTGGTTTTTCGGGGAAACTATCAAGTTCGATAACCAAACTGAAGTTTTTGACCAACTTGTAAGTTTGATACTTGATTAATTTATATTTTTACTATGCATAACATGGTTACACAGTTGAGGACAACACATAAGTTCTAAATCATAAGTCCACATTTAACTTTTAAGGTATCACTTCATCAAAATCAGAATACAAATTAGGAAAAAACGATTATATATTTGAACATGTTGAAAATTAAGTTCTAAATCATAAGTCCACAGGATAGTTTAAAACTATGTTGACTCTCTAAAGTCAAAAGTGAGCCTTTTTTTTAAAGGTAAAGTACAACTTAAGGTGATTTATTTTCATATCCAAGCAATAAAACATCCTCAAAGTTTGTCTTTTAAGAGCAAATGACTTTTTGTTTATATGAGTGCAACGTTGTTAAAAGTCAACACAACGACCTTATAGCGTCGTTTTTTTATACATCAAACGACTTGGTATGAGGAAGTAACTTCAGTCTTCAATTTTATGCAGGGACTTACACGATAATAACTTATCAGGTGAGTTGCCCGATCTTAGTAGCTTGGTGAACTTGCAAACTCTGAATTTAGCACGGAATAAGTTTAGCAGATCTATACCAACCTCTTGGGGTCAACTCTCTAATTTAAAATATTTGTAAGATTTTCTGCATCACTATAACTGATTTCCTATACACTGAATGAATCACTCCGTTTTCTGGTCAATAATCCTAGTTTGGCTTTTGAAGGATTTATTTCTGAAATTTGAATCTGTTAAAGAATTGTCACTACAACTTTTGAATTAACACGTCCTAAACTTGATATACAGGCATAGAAAGTGGACATATCTGATGTCAATGAGTGGGACTGATATTGACTTTTAAATTTGAATCATCTCACTTTTTTTTTAATTTATTTTATTTTTATATTTGCATTTTGCAGGGATGCTTCTTCCAACAATCTAAGTGGAAAAATCCCTGAACAATTATTCTCAACGAGCGTATTCAAGTATGAAATCTTGTTTATACATTCGCATATCATTAATATCATTCAAGCTAACCATTTTATTTATATCAATGTGTTATTCAGTTTTACAGGAACATCTCTTGATTGTGGCACAACACTGCACCAACCTTGCATTTCGACTTCTTCTGTTACAGGTTCATTTTTTTTGTTAAAAAATTATCAATTTCAGATTTTCAAAATAAAAATAAAAAATTGGTCTTTGACTTCTTTTTAATTTCATAGGATCTGCTAAAAAGCCTAAACTAAAGTTCCTTACGGTTGGCACAAGCTGTGGTGCTCTGTTGCCAGCGATCTTTTTATACCGATTCAACCTTAAGCGTAAACTTAACCATGATTTGTTTGTTGATGTGGAAGGTTAGTTTGTACGTTTCCTTGCTAACTGTTGTTTGCATTTTCACAAGTTATTTGATTTTGATAGTTAAACTTATTACTTTCCTGATAGTCGAACTTATTACTTTCCAGATTATAGACTTTATACATTACATTATTCGGTTTTAAGTAAAATTTATACTTAAACAAGAAAAAATGGTGCTAAAGATGTAGAAAACTACAACTTTATACATATGTTGTAGTCAAAGGTTGACTTTTAGTTGCATAACAATTAACCTCCTAAGATATAAGACATAAAAGTGGGCTCAAACTAAAAAACGTTTTGTCCTCAACTCATTTTGACTCATTAGCCAACCCGTTAGTACTTACTACTAACCTTTTTCACATGTTATTTATTATAGGCGAAGATGACAGTAAAGTTTCCTTCGGGCAACTTAGACGATTTTCATGGCGTGAAGTACAGTTGGCAACTGACAACTTTAATGAGAGCAACATTATAGGACGGGGAGGGTTTGGTAAAGTTTATAAAGGTGTTCTTGCTGACAACATAAAAGTCGCGATTAAGAGACTCGCGGATTATCAAATTCCCGGTGGAGAGGCTGCATTCTTAAGGGAAGTTCAGTTGATAAGTGTTGCAGTTCATCGTAACCTCCTTAGGTTGATTGGCTTTTCAACCACATCATATGAACGAGTACTCGTATACCCGTTTATGCAAAACCTTAGTGTTGCATACCACTTACGCGGTATGTTACATGCATTGCCTTTTGGTTTTAACTAACGACTTGAGAGCTAAAATTCTAAAATCTCTTGTATTGTTGATAGATTTAAAACCGGGAGAGAAAGGTTTGGATTGGGCGACATGAAAGCGAATAGCTTTTGGTGCGGCTCGTGGCCTAGAATACTTGCACGAGCATTGCACGCCTAAGATCATTCATCGTGATCTTAAAGCGACAAATATCTTGTTAGATGATGATTTTGAACCGTTCTTGGGGATTTTGGGCTAGCAAAACTTGTGGACATCAACCTCACTCATATTACGACACAAGTACGTGGAACCATGGGACACATTGCTCCTGAGTATTTGTCAACGGGTAAATCCTCGGAGAAGACAGACGTTTTTGGATATGGTATTACATTGTTAGAGCTCGTAACTGGACAACGCGCAATAGATCTATCCGGCTTGAAGATGAGGAAGATGTTCTCCTTCTTGATCATGTAAGCATTATATATAGGCTTTTACCAAACATGTTATATCATCACTTAAAGTTATGCACATACACATGAAACCTACATACATAACCTTTATACTAACAAACATTAAAATATGTATGTGGTTTTAAGTATAGCAATATTCAAATTAAAGAGAAAGAGAATGAAACGCATATATATTTTTTAACTATAGCTATACTATAGTTATATGTGCTTGAAAATGATAGAAAATTAATATAAAAAAATTAACAATTGTGGCCTTTTCTTTTTTACCCGTTATTCCAGCTAATTATAAAATTTCCATCATACCTATTTTAGCCATTGGCTATACCTACCAATGGTACCACTTTATTTTCGAATTACGTATTTGACCAAATCTATATATACAAAAATGAGAATGCATCATAAGATTTAGTTGTTAATTGCTGGTGCAACTTCAGATTAAAAAACTACTCAAGGGGATGAGGATTAGCGACATCGTGGACCCGAACCTGATGGTTTACGATGCTAAAGAAGTGGAAACAATGATTCAAGTGGCCTTGTTATGCGCCCAAGGTTCACCGGAAGAGCGCCCCAAAATGGGAGATGTGATCCGTATGCTGCGAGGACAAGGTTTGGCGGAGCGATGGGCGGAATGGGAGCAAGTTGAACAAGTTAAAAGTCGAGAATCGTCCCGTATGTCGCATCAGTTTGCTTGGGGAGAAGACTCCACTCAGGATCAAGAAGCCATCCAACTGTCACAAGCCCGATGATTAAATCTGGATCGACATACTTCAAAAACTACTACACATGTAATAAGGTTTTCGGGTGTTTTGTAACATTTATATGCATGAATTGAGATTTAAATACTTGATATATATGCGTTGTTTGCTAACATTTACCTAGTTTTTGTTTATAAAAATGTTTTTGTAACATCACAATATATTGTAATTTCAGTATGATAAATAACTGAAGCGGGTTTGGTAAAATTAACTTTCCATTTTCATGAGGGAAAATCACATACTATATGTGATTTTCTTTTCTGGAGAGCCTTTTTATATATCTGTTTTGGACATTCTACATCTGAAATTACGAATATAAATTCTTCCCACGACCCGAAATCTAACAAGTTTAATGAATGTATTGTGCGTTTTGACATGCTTTTTAAACAATTCGTATATCTTGTAGTTAAATGGCCTATAATATAATATAATATAATATTTGCAACAAACAACTTGCATTTTTTATTACAGTTTTTTTAGTTTAAAAATACTCATGAAAGTATATTTGATCATTTAAAACCATGTTCAGACCTTTCTATTTTGGGTAAATTTCGGTAGAATTATCATTTTCTTAGGATTCATAACTTTTGCAAGTTAATGTTGAGTAAATTACATTTTTTTTATATGGTTTGTTAAAAATCACTATTTCAATTCCTTAATTTAAAAATTGCCAAGACAGTCCCTGTGATTTCATTTTCATAACAATTACTATCCACCTTCGTTAACCCCATCCACTTATTCTCTTAGTTTTATGTGAAATGAATGCCTTTGTTATTGTTAAAAGCTTACAAAAGGCCCACCTTCTTCATCAAACACCACCACTAACTCCGACCACCGCCAACTGAATCACTAAGTCGTTTTTGCTTGCCTGCTTAACACCACCAAAACCATAAAAATTCTTGATTTAAGTTCTTAGCATAATCTACTTATTAAAATTTTAAAGTTTTAGGTTTAAGCACACTCATTACACGGTTTAACGCTCACAAATTGACGATGATATCTTGTCGGAACTCTTCAATACATATGTTCTTCTGATACAATAAGCTAACAGAACCATTGAGCAAGATTGGCTTGTCTTGCACACTTCTTAACACAAATATACCATAAAGCAACAGGAAAGAGGCACAGTGCACACTTTATGCATGTACCAGCTCATAAAACAAAGTGCCACAAGTTTAAACAAACTAACTCAAATTCAACTTCCAATCCAAACAGAGCCAACACTGAGTATTAAAAATCAAGAACAAGGCTCTGTTTTTGCACTGAAAAATATGACAAATTGAGACCCATTTTAGTGTTTGATGATTTTTTGTATACAATTCCACTATTGATCTAAACATGATTCATGTCTGCTGATTTCAATAGCCAT
Source organism: Scalesia atractyloides (assembly GCA_947069175.1). Taxonomy (NCBI): domain Eukaryota; kingdom Viridiplantae; phylum Streptophyta; class Magnoliopsida; order Asterales; family Asteraceae; genus Scalesia; species Scalesia atractyloides. Next base: position 2,554,068 of record CAMTDV010000028.1, read on the forward strand.
GTTCCTACCACCGGACCACCACTGTGACAACTCGCATTTTCAGGTTATTACCATTGACCTTCTTAGTTAAATCTTTACGACTTTCTAGCATATACATACTTGCTTTCACTTTACACGTGTAGGTTATTACACACGAACTAACATAAACTAGTGGGCCTAGTTTCGTTGAGCATAAAGCTAAAATACTAACTCTTTATGTAAGTTCTAAAGATTCGTAACTTGAGGGACTTAATGAGTAAGTAATGAAAACAACACACAAATCCGGAAAACCTCACTAAACCTTCACAAATTCGGAATCCCCACATCCCACTCACCCGAATTCGGAACTCCCACCTTACACCCTTCACAAATTTGGAACCCCCCACATAAACCTCCACAAATTCGGAAACACCTAAACCACCTCTCAAACTGGAATCCCTTACATTCATACATAAAATCGGAAATCCTTGGCATTATACAAACTCAGAACTTTCAATCTTGAATATACAAACTCGAAACAAACCCTTAACTGACTCAAGCATCTGTATATATATTTACATGCAAACCCTAATTCGTAACACTGCTGCGATCTCTTTCTTTTTCTCTCTGAACTGCGAAGCATCACACCAGACTCCAAACCCTCTTGTTCTTCAAGCTTCTGCTTGATCTCCATTGCTTCTGGTTGTCACACCCCGACCCACAGCGGAATGGTACGGGGCATGATGATTGCTCAAAGCTTATAACAACTATTTAAAGGTTTTAGTAGTTAAAGCATCATTATTAACATGTCACACATAGAGATGGGCATAATAACCGGTTCAAACCCGACCCGGTGGAACCTACCTGGGACCGGTTCCGGTTCCTACCCGACATATAGTAGAACCGGTTCCGGGTTCAAAATACCTGATGGTTCCTACCCGGTTCCACATTTTTGGAAAAAAATAAGTTCGGAACCGGTTCCAACCCGTACCCGGGTTGTACCCGTAACCGGTTCTTATCATACCGGTTCCTACGGTAACCTTCCAGACCCGGCGTCAATATATTTTTAATGTGAGTTTTTTTTATAAGTCTTTGCTAGAACAAGGTATAATACATAAACATAAAACTATTTATTACGAGAAACAAGTACTCGGTTACACAAACAACCAAAACATGAAACGTTAAACAAAACACATAAAACACTAAACATACTAATCATAAAATACAAATGGGTTTACAATACATAAAACAAACTAAACTTTCAATGACCCGGTCCGGGATGCTTCACCTTTTTCATTGTTTTTTCGCCTTTGTCACCGGACAATGGCGGTCGATGTGTTTCTTGAGCGTCGAGTTGGCCGACGCCTTCATGAACTTCCCGCGCCCCTTGCATCTAGCCATTTCATGGCTATCTGACATCAAGCACAAGTCAAAGTGCTTCCAAATAGCGGGGTTTCTTTTGGTTTCCAAAACATCCACGACCTCATCGTTGCAAGCCATCGTTATCTCTTTGATAGTATTAGATTTGAAGTGGTTAAAGTGTTGACTTTTTTGTAGTAAGTAAATGAAATTAGAAGTGGTGTAGAGAATGAGGTTTAAATACAAGAAAAAACCGATTTTAAGAGTAATATTCAGTTTCAATTATTAGGAACCGGTTCCTAATAGTAAATGCAGCTTTTTATGACAGAACCGGTTCCACACAGAAGCTTGCAGCCTTTTCTTCACATATACGACAGAACCGGTTCCTACCCGTACCCGGTTCCTACCGTACCCGGTTCCTACCATACCCGGTTCCTACCATACCGGTTCCACGTTCCACATTTAAAAACTTATACCTGGGTAACGAACTGGAACCGGTTCCACAGAGGAACCGGGTCTACTGACTAGCATGAGGAACCGGGTCCGGGTATTCAAAAGACCCGATTTTGCCCATCTCTAGTCACACATAACATAGAATTCAAATATCAATACCAAGTTACAAAATCAAATAAATAAAAGCAAAATATCATAGCCGGTTTATTACTAAGGCAATCCTACGAGTCTTAAACTCAAATTCCGCCCACCCTTGTGTACCTGTATCACGCGTAAAAGGGTTTTGGGTCAGCAAACATGTTGGTGAATAGATTCGGTTATTTAAAAATGTTTTTGTTTTATTATTTTTAGAAAACCTAATTTTATAACATGAATTATCAAATGTGAAACTAGTTTTTTCAATATAACCAGAATTCAACACATATCCCATAAGCAACACAAATATAATAATATTAGTAACCATAGACACATAGAGATTCAAGCCCCAAAAGGCGATATGCGAAACAATGAAGGCGATACCGAGTTCGACCCATGGCCACCGGTCAGCCAGGTGGATCCACGCGAAACCTATGACACACAGCGAGTAACACATAGATGCACGTATAGAGAAAGAATAGAATTTAGCAACAAGTGACACACAGAAACACATCGAATAACATGTTATCAATTCAAATGATAAACTTGAAATCAAGCACGAGATACACCCCAAAAAGAGTTAATGGCATAAAGGGGAAAAGAGTCGAATCTACTCGCTGGTTGCGCAGAATTAATCCACGAGAATTACTGCACTAGTACATGATTCGTAACACAAGATGTACTACGCGATGGCTTATACGCAAGCAAGCAAACCAAGACAAGCCGTCTTCGATGAGTAGGCGACTTATAATTTATTATTAAGTTTAGTAACGTTAAACCGTTATATAATCCATTGACTCATTGATTGTCTGACTAAGACAATATAAATTTCTATAAATTCCTCTAATTCCATGTATCCAAAATATCATTTAATAATTTTTATGTTAAATGTCAAATCTTGCAACGATCCATAAGTTTTCAAATTACATGAGCTGTTATTTATAAAACACTTACTACATTCATTCACTAAAAGCATTTGCACATACAGTATCTTTTAGCTAAAATCATTTAACCAAAACAAAGACATAAAGTTCGTAGAATTAATTTGAAGATCTTTTCTTTTTGTTTTGCTTTTTTTTTCTTTTTACAAAATAACCTTGTAAATCTTGCATTGCCCATTTACTTATAATTAGTAACTTGATTCTAAAATCTGTAAAAATTATTAATACCACAATTTATTTTAAACAGTTAGTATTCTAATCATCTCATAAAAAAATCTAACAAATCTTTATGAAAATAGATTAACTGAATAAGACTTAACTAAAAAGAACGTTTGCATCCATGTATACTCTTATCTTTTTATAAGAGGGGTGGGGTTGGGTGGGGTTGTAACATTTGTCGTAAAACGGGTTTTAAAACCCGCTCCGTTTTATAAGTGTATGTCATGAATCTCTTATTTCGATTTCACGTTAGTTGTTGATAGTTATTTTGTAATATTAATAAATATAAACAGTAATGATATTAATAAAGTAATAATAATTAATACAAAATAAAATATAAAAATAAAAAGTTTATTAAATAAAAAACATAAAAAGGGTGGACCGCGGGGATCGAACCCAGGTCTCCACCCTAACCGCGTACACACCATACCACCACAACACCCGCACCACATTTGGTTTAAACCATCGTATAAATCTATTAAACCTTTGTATTCAAGTCATCTTTTTGAATCTTACCGCTTGGTAACAGTTGCGAGATATCCGGCAATCATCGCAATCCACTTCTACTCTGCAATTAACTACTGAAACCGTTTGCAGATCAACGCAATCACCAAGTCATCATATTCAAAACGGTTATGCAATCATCACGCTATTAAAATCTTTGACCAAAATTCTTGAAACAAAAATTCAAAGATATACGACTGAATTCAGCTATCAATAGAGATTCCCTGAACCCGTTTAGAACACACTCTCGCAAATCTCTCTATAAACTTCTGCTATCAAGAACCTTTGTCGGAAACTCTTGCAACTGACGGAATTTCATCGGAATATCAACCCAGCCCCATTCGGTATAATCTTTACCCATCTTTCTTTTTCCTTTTCCCTTGTTATTATGTGCAAGCAAATAGAACTGCAAAGAGTATAAAAGCAAAATTAAATTCAATGGATTCATTAGGTTCAGTCTGTAATTTTTAAGAATGTAGAAGATGAACTGGACTTGTGTTTAAAAGGAATTAAAACCGGTATTTAAACCGGGTTAGACACACAGTCCAGTGGTGGACCGTGTGCTTATTAACTAAATGGTCGCCAGTTCGAGTCTCGCATACGTTTCCGATTTCCATATATAGTTCAACCTTTTTATAACTAATATATAAAACAACTCAGATAGTTATATAAACTTAGTTAAAATCGTATATCTTTCGGGTTAGACACACATCCCAATTGGTCGGACTGTGTGCAACACGAAGCTAAGGTCTCGCGTTCGAGTCCGGTTCCACACGGTTCTTATAATTTAACAAACCTTTTTAATATAATCAGAATATGATTGATCTAGTATGTGTATATATATATATAAAAAATCGGATATATTTCGGTTAGACACGTAGCTCAGTTGGTAGAGCTGCGTGCACGTAAACCAGATGTCACGAGCTCGAATCCCACACCTGCAAACTGTTCGGCCGGTTCAAATGTGAATAAAAACATATTTTTTTAATTAAACTTTTGTTTATTTTTCTCCAAAAACTATAATAAAATATAATCAAATAATATCTTTTTAAGCATCTAAAAATAGTAATAAATATAATAAAAATCCTTAAAATGTTTAATAAGGGTAGAAATAATAAGTTTAACTAAAATATATATATTTACCGAATTATTACGTTAATATTTAGGTTAGTCTTTCTCGTCGGTTGGTATCTCTAACGCTAAAACGTGCGCACTCTTTTTCAAATAAAAAACGCACCCACTGTGAGTGTATTCTTACAACTCCCCTTTTTATTCATGTTTTTGAGGTGTATCATGTGTCGTTTTATTTATATTACTTATTCAACTCTCGTGCTATTACCACTATATGATCTAACGTGCTACATAATATTTTTGTTTATTGTTATTCGTGGTTATACTTTCTCATTTCAGTCAAGCTCTCACATTAGGCCCATTTGTTCTCTGTTACATACAAGTAGAGCGTCGTGTTGCCTAATTAGATCGGCTTCGTTTGATTGAGCCTTGATCTCATAGCATATCGCTTATCGTGCTCACATGTACATTGCTAGATGATTGTGTGGTTTAGATTACATATACGTTGCTCATATTTGGTTAATGCACTTTTTTTTATTAAAACAATAACCATACAAATTCTTTCTAACGATTAAACATGATTCACACGCCAACTAATGTTGACCCAAATCTCTACTTTTTACACATGATACATGTGATCAGGTTGAAGCAAGGAACATATAGGACTTGGGCCTTAGAAGAAAAATAAAGCGTTATGATGTATTGAATAATACATCCATTTATCATGTAGAGTTTGTATAGTTTTAGTATGTTTTTGTTTCGGTTTGTCAAGAATTTATCTACTTTTAATCCAAATGCGTTTTGCAGGGCTTGGTTCGTGAAAACAGTCGGAAGGATGGGAAAAACGAGCGAAAATGGTGAAAAGAACCGAGCCAGGACGTGATTGGATCGAATAAGAGGAAACGAAACGTAAATAAGGATTTTCAACCCGGTCGCGGGGCGCGACCGGCAAACAACATCTCTCGCGCGGCCCGTGAGGGAGGGATAGTTATCTCCGGAACTTCACTCGGTCGTGGGGCGGGACTGGTGGCCTTAAACCCTCTCGCGGCTGGCGAGAGGGTGTTTTATCCAGAAAGTTTCGAAACAAAGCTAGTTTGGGACTTGTTTGTTATTTAATCATTCATTATTGAAGTAAAATACAACTTGGGACCAACTTGAACGAACTAGAGGCTTTTGAAGCAACTTTTCTGGAGATTTTGAGCTTAAAGAAGGAGATCTAGGCTGCAAGAAGTGTTTGGGTGATCAAGGAGGTTCAAGGCAGGAGCTTTTAACGGTTTTATCATACCATTCTTTATCTTTGCACTGCCTTGTTTTGCTTGATAATGCTTCCTTGTTTTAAACCTTATTTAATTTGTTTTTCAAACATGTTACTTGGCTAGATTTGATTCAGTTGCCTAGGATTGGATGATGGATTTTATGAAACTTTGATTTGTTTTAATTTAATTATGGTTTGAATGTTTAATTGGTAAAGTTCACAACTTTATTTATCTAGTTTAGTGTATTTGCATGATTTTGCTTGATTTTGATTGTTTGATTGTTTTACATGAACTTAGGTGGATTTCTTCCATAGAATAGGTTTGTGTTGCTTTTCGTGTCTTTAGGGATTCAGGAAGTTGTCGGTAAAATTGGCCAATAAAACCGGGAAAACAATTGAATGAAATATAAAATCAGTTTGTCATTATACCTAAATTGGTTATTGAGAAATAACAATTAGTTGGCTGAATTAATTAGATAAATTGTTAGGTTTAGGTTTTGAGAAATTCCCAAATCTAATTTCCTTATCATAATTAGGTCAGTTAAGCTAAACTAGACGTTGTAGTTGGTCTAGATTAGTTATTGAGAAGTAATTAATTAATTAACACTTTACTAATTAAAAGATAACTGAAAAGAAATCTTTAGAACCGGTAAACAAATAATAATTGTAGGTTATCATAGGTGTCTTCCTGAGAAGGATCGGGGGTCCTGTTTTGTAAACCTGGAATTTAATATTTCAAGATCCCGGTAAAACATTCAACCTAATAAATTATTATTAAATCAAATGAGTAGTAGTTTAAAAATCCAACCTAGGTGACTAGTTCATTATTTCTTGATTTATTTCCAATTTTCCTAAAAAGTTCATAGTTTGGATTATTCCAATTTAGTAATTTTAGTTTAATTGATAATTTAGAATTAGTAGCAAACCCCCCTTAAAATATATAAAGTGTTTAATTAAGTCTAAGTTAAGTAGTCAGAGTAATTAGAGAGTCCTGTGGGTTCGATAATCCGGACTTGCTTAATGCTATTCTACAATGGATCGGTCCACTTGCCGGTTAGTAGTTTAGTATAGTTTAGGAGTCTAGAGTTTAATTTGAGTCTAGAATTAGGGTAATTTGAGTTGTTTTTAATTAACTACTTTTAGAACATCAAGTTTTTGGTGCGTTGCTGGGGACTCTCTCATTGGCAATTGCGTTGATTACTCGATTTAGGCTTTGTTATTTCACTTGGGTTTAATATATATATATATATATATATATATATATATATTTTTCTAATTGTTTTTGCTAACTTATTGTATTTGTCATGTTTCGGTTTAGTGGATGCCCCATACGCGCTCGCAAGGACCTCCGCCTAAGCCGCCGATGGATACGCCTTTCTCTCCCGCACCAAAGGTAAGTGCTTCTTCTTCCACTTTTTCAAGTTCATCCGTTCCTTTTTACCGCCCGATTTTGATTTTACACCTAAGCCTTCACCACCCGGTTCCGCATCACCCGCGTAGTCCATAGAAACGTAAGCCCACCACCGCCACCACCTAACTTCACATGGTTAATAACAATCAGACCATTTACCAACAGGCCACCACCGACTTCACCGGTGCAAACTCACCCATCACCTTACCCCCTATGAACAACGATCGAGCCTGGCAAATCCCTTCCTACATCATGACCGCTATCACTAACTCTTGCCAATTCCACGGTCGTGATGATAAGGATGCGCCCGTACATATCAACCGCCTTACCCGTCTATATCACACGTTCAATATGGAGGGTGCGGACAATGATGCCCGTTTCCTCCAAGTCATTCCTTTTTCTCTTGGGGGTCGAGCCGCCATCTGCTTGACTCTCAACCACCCGGTACTTTTTTACTTGGGCTGCTCTACGGGATGCTTTCCTAAAAAAATAATTCCCACCCTCTAAAGCATCCCGCCTTCGATCAGATCCACTCGTTCCGAATGGAACCTGACGAGCCTTACCATCTAGCTTGGGAGCGTTTCCAAACTTTAGTGTCCCGCTGCTCTCAACACGGTCTGTCAGGACTGGGCAGCTTGTAGGGAAATTCTACAACGGTCTCACCGCTGAGACCCGTGCTCGATTCGACACTTCTGCTGGTGGACACTTGATGGAAAAGAAAACAGTAGCCGAGTGTAATACCTTTTAGAGAGCTTTGCCCATTCCGATGTAGATTACAACACTGCCGGCAGGAATTCATTTCTTGTTTCTCGTACACCTCCGTTAACCGAGGTATACACTCAAGTTAGCTTGGAAACTGCGGTAACGACTGCCTTAGATAGCTTTAAGAGGGAGGTCACGAAGGAGATACAGGAACTGAAGAAGAAGGTAGACAGGTGTGAGGTGTGTAGAGGGGGTCATGACAGGTTAGAGTGTCCCACGCTCACTGTCGAGCAGGTAGAGTTTATCAGCGGTCAGAGTCGAGGTCTAATGAATCCCTTTAATAATAATATTTCCAATTATAATCCAAACTGGCGTAAAATTTTAATAATAATATAATAATAATAATTATCGATCTTCCGGTAACCCCCCTGGTTTCCAATCAGGTTCTTATCAAAACAGGGGGCAAGGTCACTACAATAGTGCAGGGTCAGGTCATTCTTGTCAGTTTAGTGGAGGGGGTTCGAATCAGGAGGATCAGACTAGGAGTGGAGGGTCAGGAGGTAGTCTAATAGGATCGAAGAGTTGTTATCTCAATTAGTTGTTAAGGATTAGGCTACTTAGAAAACTCTCGTGGAACATGATCTTCTCTTGATAACCAACAGTCCGTGCTCTTAGATCTGCAAAGGTCGTTTAGTAGTATCGCTAAACAGCTGCAAGAGCAGCCACACGGCCAGTTCGCGGGTAATACCCAACCCAACCCAGCGAACCAACACGCGAAAGCGATTACTACGCGCAGTGGTAGGACTCTGAAGGAAGTGGGTAGAGAGGGGGTAGAGGTAGAGGTAAAGGAGCGTGATGAGGAAGTGGATGAGGAAATATAGATGGAGGCTCCACCTAGGGTGCACACCAGGCTAGGCCCAGCAATTACCACCCAACTAGTGGACCTTCAGTTGAGAGTAGGGGAGAGAGAAAACCAGTAGAGGTTAGGCCATCACCGATTGTAGATACTTCACGCCTACCCTACCCAGCACGTCTGAAACAGCAAAAATATGCCAAGGAATACGGGAATTTCCTTGACATGTTTACTCAGTTAAAAATCAATCTCCCGTTTATCGAGGCTCTCCAGCATATGCCTAAATATGCTAAGTTTTTGAAGGATCTTCTAAAAGTAAAGATAGGCTGGGGGAGCTTTCGAATGTCCCGTTGACTGGAGGATGTTCCGCCGTGGTTTTAAACAAGTTGCCCGAGAAACTGACTAATTCGGGTATTTTTACAATTCCATGCCTATTCGGCGGCTCCATTGCTCCAGCTCATGCTCTAGCCGATCTTGGGGCGAGCATAAATCTGATGCCTTTCTCACTATACGAGCGATTAGGTTTTGGGGAGCTCACCCCTACTCGTATGTCTCTGTCGTTAGCCGATAGGTCTTTAAGTACCCGAGGGGAATCGTAGAGAAGTTGTTGGTTAAAGTTGATAGATTTGTCTTTCCTGTAGATTTCGTCATCCTCGATATGGAGGCCGATGAGAAGATACCCATCATCCTAGGTTTCCCAATTCTGCGCACCGCGAAAGCGCTCATTGATGTTCATGATAGGAAAATCACCCTTCCGTCGGGGACGAGAACGTCATGTTCGAAATCGCAAGGTCGATGCAACACCCAAGCGGTGGCGACAGCGATACTGGCCCTTGTCACTCCGTATACTTTCTGAATTCATTCATGTCGTGCGTTGATCAATTTTAGACTATATTAGCGGAGCCGACTTAGTGAATGAGAGTTTAGTAGCCGAGGAGAGTGACAGCGAGGATATAGGGAACGATTTCCTAGAGGTTACCGAGACCTTAGAGTTCTGTGGGTGAGTGCCGCTAGTGAGAGTACATCATTAGAGACCCCAGCAGCTGCAGAGCTTAAGGTCCTCTCGTCTCACTTAGAATACGCGTTCCTAGGTGACAATTCCAGCTTACCCGTGATCATTTCTTCGAAATTGTCAAAAAAGGAGAAGGAGGGGTTTAATTGAGGTCCTAAAGTCTAATAAGGAGGCCATCGCGTGGAAACTGTCTGATATCAAGGGAATTAGCCCTACCTTCTGTACACATAGGATCCTCATGGAGGACGTCTTTAACCCAAAGTGCAGCAACAGCGTGTCTAAACCCGAATATGCAAGAAGTTGTGAAGAAAGAGGTGCTCAAGCTGATGGAAGCTGGTCTCATCTATCCGATCTCCGATTCTGCATGGGTAAGCCTCACTCAGGTTGTTCCCAAGAAGGGGGGAATGACAGTGGTCATGAACGAGAAGAAGGAGCTTATCCATCGCGAACAGTCACGGGCTGGCGGGTGTGCATAGATTATCGTAAATTAAATCACGCCACCAGCAAGGACCACTTCCCGCTCCCGTTTATCGATCAGATGTTGGTGCGACTCGCAGGACAGCAATTTTACTGCTTTCTTGACGGGTTCTCAGGTTACTTTCAGATCCCGATTGCTCCAGGGGATCAAGAAAAGACAACTTTCACATGCCTGTACGGTACTTACGCGTATCGCCGCATGTCGTTCGGGTTATGTAACGCTCCGACTACTTTCCACCGATGCATGGTCGCTATCTTTCAGGACATGATCGAGACTCGATGGAGGTTTTCATGGATGATTTCTCTGTCTATGGACACACTTTCGATCAATGTCTTACTCACTTAGATGCGATGATGAAACGGTGTGTCGGGACAAGACTAATGCTCAACTGGGAGAAATGTCACTTTATGGTGACAGAGGGCATAGTGCTAGGGCACAAGATCTCGCGGGCAGGTATAGAGGTCGATCGGGCGAAGATAGATACTATCAGTAGACTCCCTCCACCGACTAGCATCAAGTCTATCCGTAGTTTTCTCGGTCATGCGGGCTTCTATAGACGGTTTATTAGAGATTTCTCGAAGATCACCCACCCCATGACACGACTCCTCGAAAAAGATGTACCGTTCGTCTTCGATGACGACTGCCTGAAAGCCTTCATGATCCTTAAAGAGAAACTGGTGAGTGCTCCTATCCTCGTCTCACCCGACTGGAGCTTGCCCTTCAAGCTCATGTGTGATGCGAGCGACTATGCTGTAGGCGCCGTTTTGGGTCAGCGACATGATAAACATTTTCACCCTATTTACTACGCTGGTAAAACCCTTAATGACGCTCAGGAGAACTACACTACTACATAAAAGGAGCTTTTAGCAGTGGTATTCGCGTTTAATAAATTCCGCTCCTACCTTTTCCTTTCCAAAACCATCGTCTTTACGGACCATGCGGCTCTACGCTTCCTTTCCAAAAGAAGAACGCAAAGCCTCGTCTCATTCGGTGGATTCTCCTCTTTCCGAGTTCGACATAGAGATTAGAGATTAGAAGGGAGCAGAAATGTGGCCGCTGACCATCTATCCCGATTAGAGGATCCTAGTAGATAAGAATTAGGGAAGAAGAGATTGGTGATAAATTTCCCCACGAGTCAGTGGAGTTTGTGGCAGCAGAGAAGGAGGGAATGTCGTGGTTTTCTGACTTTGCGAATTATCTCGCGAATGGAGTAGTGCTGAAGGGGTTGACCACGCAGAAGAAAAATAAATTCTTTCGCGACGTCAGGCGTTACATCTGGATGACCCGTTTCTATTTCGGGTATGGGGAGATCGGATTCTGAGGCGCTGCGTTAGTAGAGAAGAGGGGGCGAAGATTTTGAGGCACGTGCACGAGGGACTGACAGGAGGTCATCACAGTCCGCACGTCACCGCATAAAAGGTTTTCGATTGCGGCTTTTATTGGCCGTTAGTAGTTAAGGATAAGACGTGTCACCATTGCCAGCGCACCGGCAACATCTCATCCAAGGACGAGATGCCCCAACATCCGATCCAAATTCTTGAAGTTTTTGATGTATGGGGGATTGACTTCATGGGGCCGTTTCTCGTCTCTAGCGGGAATCGATATATCCTTGTGGCTATTGACTATGTTTCCAAGTGGGTTGAAGCTCAAGCTTTACCCACAAATGATGCCCGAGTGGTGGTGAGATTCTTGAAGAAGCTGTTCACCCGTTTTGGTACCCCACGAGCTATTATTAGTGACCGTGGCACGCACTTCTGCAATGCCGTCATGGAAAAGGCATTGGCGTGCTACGGTGTCACTCACCGCCTCTCCACCGCTTATCATCCTCAGACGAGCGGCCAAGTGGAGAATGCGAACAGAGGGTAAAACGAATCCTCGAGAAGACGGTAGGCAAAAGTCGGAAGGACTGGTCCGACAAGTTAGATAATGCTTTATGGGCGTTTCGCACCGCCTATAAGACACCGCTAGGCACAACGCCCTTCATGATTGTTTACGGTAAAGCCTGCCATCTCCTGGTTGAACTTGAGCATAGGCGTTGTGGGCCTTGAAAACTGTGAATTTGGACCTCATTGAAGTTGCCAAGAGACGCTACTTCCAAATTCACGAGTTGGAGGCACTTCGGGATGCGGCGTATGAGCGTTCATGGAGCATTAAGGAGAAAACTAAAGCGCTGCACGACAGGAGATTGAAGAGTGTGAAAGAGTTTCAAATCGGTGACAGAGTGCTCTTATATAATTCGCGATTGAAACTATTTGCGGGCAAATTAAAGTCAAAATGGTCCGGCCTGTATGTGGTCAATGAGGTATTCCCGTATGGAACTATCGAGCTGAAAGATGAAGCTGACGGAGGGACGTGGAAGGTCAATGGACATCGATTGAAGCACTATCTAGGAGGACCGCCAGATCCCACCAAGACGGAGGAAACTCCTCTCAAAGTTCCACCTCATACCGCATAGGTTCTTGGGTTTCGGCTCAAGTGTAGAGTATGTACATTTTGGTAGTTAATTGCATTTCGTGTTTTTATTTAATTAATGTTTTCGTATTTTGTGTGTTTGTGTGTGGGTCGGTTTAGCAGTTTTTGTAGGTCATATTACGCACCATTAATGGAGAGTGGAAAATTGCAGGTACGTTTGGTTAAATCCGGTCACGAGAGGGTGGTTCATTAAGCTATAATAGACAACATTAATGTTTCAAAAATTTTCTAAGGCATGAAATTGAAAAAATTTGAAACTTTCTGTGAAAACAGCCTTATCACGGGGCACGAGAGGCATCAGCCTCCTCGGTCGCGGCCTCGAGAGGCTAATAAACTCCAGAATCACCTCTTGGTCGCGGGGCACGAGAGACTTAAAGGCCTCTCTCGCGGCCCGCGAGAGACCCTAACTGCAGATTATAACCCTAGCCTCCACTTTTTCCCCATTTCAAACCATTTCTCCCCCACTTTCATTACGGCTCTTCTTTTATGTCTCACCAAAATTCGCCATTTTCCACCTACATTCACCCAAATCTTCCACCTTTTCATCCCTACATCAATCTTCACCCATTTGTAAGTGCATACCTCCGTTTTCCCTTTTCAACCGCTTTTTACCGGTGTTGCAACTTTTCAATTATTTGTGCACTAGTTCTTACAGATCTGCACCAAGGTATGGTTTTTCACAACCTTTATGCTTTCATTTTCATCATATATCTACTTGTTGCGTTTATTTTGGTGTTTAGTACAGTGACTGTTGCATGTTCGGTTAATTTGTGGGTTGGGATCAAATTGGTTTGATTTGAGTTTTGATGGTTATGGTTGCTACTTTCTGTGGGTAGATTAAGTATATGCATGGTATTTCTTACGGGCTTGGTGAGGTCCAACATTGAGTGTGGGGATGCGGGTTGGTTAACTTTGATAATAAAAATCAGATTTTTAAGATCGTCAACCCGTTATTTCTGCTATGTTCAAACTGTTTTATCTTTACATTTGCACTCAATTTTGGCTCATGTTTCGGCTCATCGGTTTAATTGAGGTTAATTAAAGTGTAGGAAAGGGGGGTAGTTGTATGGTTTTTGATATGTTTTCGAGGGGTTAGTAACATCTGGAATGTCATGCATATAGGATCCGGTCTCGCCCGTACTCAATATCCATTCGGGCGAGATTCAATTTTTATCAATTAATAATTTTACACACTGCTAAAATGTATCTAAAATTATGTGGTAAAATGTTTATCTTTTTCAGACCATGACCGCGAATGAAATGCTATACGGTCATTTGTTTTATGTGGTTGCCTCTTTCTAATGCCGTGCTTGTCTTACTTGTGCTTTATGCAGATGTCTGGAGAGGGTAGTTCGAGCAGGGCAGGACGAAAGTGGAGAGGGCCAACACCTCTCCATAGAGGTGACCCCGCTGATGCACCACAGCAGCCTTCATACTTTGGCCGACGCAGAATCAGATATAGGGGGGACGGTATTCCCCATGGGCAGAGTACGAGAATAGTGGACAGTCCCCTTCTCCAGTTTGATCTAGACTCCCACGAGTGGGAAAGGCTTTCTAAACTGGTCACTTGTGAGCTGCTACCCTATAGGAGGATCGGTTGGGATATGCTTGACCATCTGGGTCAAAGGGGTAGGATTGAATAGTTGTTAGGTGACAAGTACCGAAGGGTGTTGGACTGCGGAGCTAGAAAGTACAAAGAGATCACCTACGAGTTTCACTCTAAGTTTGAATGCCAGCAGGGTAAATTCAATGAGTGTGATGCTATCTTGTTTGCCTTGGGGAGGCAAGTTTTTGAGATGACGATTCCAAAGTTTGCGGTCGCCTCACAAATATACTCGTTAGAGGAGGTTCAGGCACTGGACTTCGCCACTAGCCTTCAGGGGGTCTTCAAAAGGAGGCACCCCCATAGTGTTCAGACGGATGAGCTGGCCAGGTTTTTGGTACAATTTCTTCTGCCCCATATTCAAACAATATGGTGACAAGTGACATTACTGATCCGGTCTACCGGTTTATCCACAAGATTCTTGCTGCTACACTGGTTGGAAGAGGGCAGGGGGACAACAATGTAAATCATGTAAGTTTGTTATGTCTGATGTGTATGGTGGAGGGACGGCCGTCAAACCTAGCCACGATATTTGCATGGTCGATGAAGCGACTGTGGAAGGGAGCCCCGGGGCAAGGGTGTATTACGGATCCTTGATTACATGCTTAGCCGAGAGTTTAGGGGTGTTCGACAGATATCCCCAAGACAGATTGAGAGAAGGCTCCCCCCTGCATCATGAGCATTAGAGACCTCCAGGCTGCCGGAATTCTGACGACCCAAGAGCCTGTTAGCTGGCTGCCAGTCTGCCAGGGACCTCAGGTGCAACCGCCTCCCAGATCTGAAGCTGTATCATCTATGCAGGCTGGCATCCCCACTCGATATCAGCGGCCGGTTATGCCAGGACGACAATATCCTCTTCGTGAGCCTCGCCCAGACCCACTGATTTTAGATTCTCTGTCTGACAGGATGGAGACGGGGTTTGGGGACTTGCGAGGCTTTGTTGACCAGCTGTTTGGTGGAGTTCGCTAGACCATGTTAGAGAGTAGGCGCATGCATGAGGCTAGCCAGGAGGCTAGAAGATGGGATGAGGTATATGATGCAGAATCTGAACATGGGGATCCCATCCTACTTTCAGCATCCAGGTGGTTAGTCAGGGTCAAGTCAGTTTGCGGCTATGGAGGACGTTCAACCGTATCAGGTATTCGAGGCGTCGGAAGAGTCGGAGGAGGACGATTGAAGCAGCAGCAGAGCTTTATCTTTATTTTTCTTTATGCTGCTTTAATTTATTAATGGTCTGTAATTTTAAACATTTTACTTTGTGTGTGGTGATGGCTGGTTTGGGTATTGTGGTGAACAATCTTTCAAAACAATCTTTTTATTTGCTTTATCATATTATGTTTTGTAAGTGCATGGTGATATGTCGATGTGGTATGCTGTTTCCGTTCGCAAGAGAGCTTTGAGAGTGGTACGTTGAGCGCGTTCGGTTTGGAGAGCACGAGTGGAGGCACATTGACAGTCTTGCACTACCAGCTAAGTCGCTTCACTTTTGTATTCTGTTTTTTCTTTCTTTATTTTATTTTGTTTTATTTTGAGTCATAGGTTGTTTCATCCTTTCATTGGGGACAATGCATAAATTTAAGTGTGATGAGATAATAGAGTAGTGTAGTTTGATTTATTTTGTTTTAATTTACAAAAAAAAAATAAAAATAAAAAATCCAAAAATGTCTTTTGAAAAAGAAGTTTGCATGAAATTAAACGGAAAATGATAGAAAAATTAAATTTTTATTCGGTTTCAAATAATAATAATATGAGAAATAAAAAGGTGAGTTTACGTCTAACTTGGGATATGTGAGTAGGCTCGATTCGGTTCTTATTTTCTTTGAGATTAATATACCTCCCTCGGTCTGCTAGTGGGTACTCATCTTGGAAAAATGGAAAACTGAAACCGCCAAAAATGTATAAGGAATGCCGTTATAAGCTAAAATTTTTAGAATTTTTAATCATGTAAAAAGAAAAAAAATAGAAAAAAAATGAGCTTGACTGAAAAGTAGACGAGAACTATGGAAACTCCCTTGGGGATGGTGACTCTGATCGAGAATCCCTCTAGGATTAGTTGAAATTTTAAGTATCGAAGCCCACATTGTCGCTCTCGGGGATGGTGACTCTGGTTGAGACAGCCTCTAGGTTAGATATGCAAAAAGAAATCAAATGCTCGAATGAAAAAAAAAGGAGAAAATTGCTTGGTTTTAAATTCTTTATATTTTGGTATAAAACGGTTAGGAAAGGGTTTAAATAATCCGTTCCTTTTGTTCCATAAGCTTGAGGTGGGATTAGGGGTACTGTGGACTCTAGTGTGAGACCCTAGGTAGATTGACTGCACTTAAACTAAATTCACATGATAAGAGGTTTGAACAAAATTTTGAGTTTAAGTGGATCCAATACTTGCAATCGCAGTTAACATAAATCTTATTTCTTAATAAAAATAACCTTAATTTTTGAAATCGAGTAATTGTTTGGTTATGATTCCGTTTATGCACAATTCTTTTTCGAGGGTGAAAAAAGAGCAAGTGTGGGGATATTTGATGTATTGAATAATACATCCATATATCATGTAGAATTTGTATAGTTTTAGCAAGTTTTCGTTTCGGTTTGTCAAGAATTTATCTACTTTTAATCCAAATGCATTTTGCAGGTCTTGGTTCGTGAAAACGTTGGAAGAATGGGAAAAACCAGCGAAAATGGTGAAAATAACCGAGCCGGGATGTGATTGGACCGAATAAGAGGAAACGAAACGTAAATAAGGATTTTCAACCTGGTCGCGGGGCGCGATTGGCAAACAACATCTCTCTCACGGGGTGCGACCGGTCGCGGGACGCGACCGGTGGCCTTAAACCCTCTCGCCGCCGGCGAGATGGTGTTTTATCCAGAAAGTTTCGAAACAAAGCTGGTTTGGGACTTGTTTGTTAATTAATCATTCATTATTGAAGTAAAATACAACTTGGGACCAACTTGAACGAACTAGAGGCTTTTGGAGCAACTTTTCTGGAGATTTTGAGCTAGAAGAAGGAGATCTAGGCTGTAAGAAGTGTTTGGGTGATCAAGGAGGTCAAGGCAGGAGCTTTAACGATTTTATCATACCATTCTTGATCTTTGCACTCCCTTGTTTTACTTGATTATGTTTCCTTGTTTTAAACCTTGTTTAATTTGTTTTTCAAACATGTTACTTGGCTAGATTTGATTCAGTTGCCTAGGTTTGGATGATGGATTTTATGAAACTTTGATTTGTTTTAATTTAATTATTGTTTGAATGTTTAATTGGTAAAGTTCACAACTTTAATTATCTAGTTTAGTGTATTTGCATGAGTTTGCTTGATTTGTGATTGTTTGATTGTTTTACATGAACTTAGGTGGATTTCTTCCATAGAATAGGTTTGTGTTGCTTTTCGTGTCTTTAGGGATTCGGGAAGTTGTCGGAAAATTGGCCAATAAAACCGGGAAAACAATTGAATGAAATATAGAATCAGTTTTGTCATTATACCTAAATTGGTTATTGAGAAATAACAATTAGTTGGCTGAATTAATTAGATAAATTGTTAGGTTTAGGTTGTGAGAAATTCCCAAATCTAATTTCCTTGTCATAATTAGGTCAGTTAAGCTAAACTAGAAGTTGTAGTTGGTCTAGGTTAGTTATTGAGAAGTAATTAAGTAATTAGACACTTTACTAATTAAAAGATAACTGAAAATAAATCTTTAGAACCGGTAAACAAATAATAATTGTAGGTTATCATAGGTGTCTTCCTGAGAAGGGTCGGAGGTCCTGTTTGGTAAACCTGGAATTTAATATTTCAGGATCCTGGTAAAACATTCAACCTAATAAATTATTATTAAATCAAATGAGTAGTAGTCTAAAAATCCAACCTAGGTGACTAGTTCATTATTTCTTGATTTAATTCCCATTTTCCTAAAAAGTTTATAGTTTGGTTTATTCCAATTTAGTAACTTTAGTTTAATTGATAATTTAGAATTAGTAGCAAACCCCCCCCCCCTAAAATATATAAAGTGTTTAATTGAGTCTAAGTTAAGTAGTCATAGTAATTAGAGAGTCCTGTGGGTTCGATAATCCGGACTTGCTTAATGCTATTCTACAATTGATCGGTCCACTTGGCGGTTAGTAGTTTAGTATAGTTTAGGAGTCTAGAGTTTAATTTAAGTCTAGAATTAGGGTAATTTGAGTTGTTTTTAATTAACTACTTTTAGAACATCACGTTACTTGAAAGTGTTATTTAGAACATTTTATGTTTGTATGGATTATGTGTTGATTGGAATACTTCTTTTTAATTTGAAATAATATATATGAAACTTGTATAATAGTAAATGTCATGTGCTTTGATGAAAACCCAATCATGCCCCGACTACCATATCCGCTGCGGGTCAGGGTGTGATAGATTGGTATCAGAGCTCTTGACTATAGGGATATAGGATAGGTTATTAAACCCTTAGAGCCTATACTATAGTCAATTAGAATTTAATTGCTTACGTGTTAAGTTGGTTACATACAAACTCATGACATTTACTTGGTTTGCATTTCTCTCATACAAATACATGCAAGCACACCCACTACTGAACAATTTGTGTGATATTTAATGTGATATACATATTGTCAACATAACGTGCTTACATACATACGCATCACGCACGTCTCAGTTCTCACATATTTAAATATTTTCATGCTTCTCTTCTCAAAATTTTGTGATGTTTTCATTTTTCAATCTCATCAAAGTGAGTTCTACGACGGGCATGTAGTAACTGGAAGGGTACAAGTACCGGTAGTCAAAATGTCATGTCTAGGATTGGCATTCGTATAAATCCAATATAACGGACCGATTTGCCTACCTAGGGACTAGCGATGAGAGTACCAAGGACTTATTAGGCCAAAGCATGCCACACCAAACGTCGTGTGAACTAACCCCACTTGAGTTGTCACTGTGTCTATACCAGGACACCTTCCGACCTTACACCTCGCAATCATGTTTTGTACACATCGTTGTTTCAAAGCGTAACAGATGGTACCGCACCTTTCTGTCCATTTTTTGTTAACGGAAGATATTACAGACGAGGCTTTCTTCTTGTGGATGGTATCTACCCATCATGGTCTATTTTTGTGAAAGCTCCTTCATTTCCTGTCGAGGTTAAAGAAAACACATTCAAGAAGTTGCAAGAATTGGCAAGAAAAGATGTTGAGAGAGCTTTTGATGTTTAAAGGGTAGATGGGGGATACTAAACTGAGCGGTTCGAGTGATGACTAAAAAACAATCCATAACATAGTATATGCATGTATATATTACACAATATGCTAATAAAATAAGATGGACGTGCAATATCTCTAGATTGGGTGCCGGATCCTCCCACACGAGCTCCCATTCCCGAAAATATCCAATAAGACTTGCGCAATGAAGATCTTCATTTCGGTTGAGATATTGTTAGGATCTGAGTTTTATATTGATGTGATTTTTTAGATGATATCAATGAAAGAAGATAATAATTAATGAAACATGTGTAAAACTTTGAAATCAAAACAATAGAAAGATTGTTTTCATTGACATGCTTTTGTAATATTAATCACGTATGCATGCAAATTACAAACTCCCCCATGCCTAAGATCACTCTAATTTGTTCGTACAGAATGTGTAGAAGAAGTGATAGATAGAATAGTGCAAGCATTGTTCTATTTATAGTACATTACAAACCACTGAGCATCTTTGGCTAACGTCACTATGAAAGTGACATTTAACAACCTAACAAACTCTAACCTCTGCTAGACCTAAACACTATTACATTAAAATACAATATAAAATCTGATGATAACAACTGTTGAGATATCCTCTGTTGGGCTTTATCCTTTGTTAGTCTTCAGCAGACTTTACTTCAACATATTTTATCTTCAACAGAGGTTCTCATCAGCAGACCTTAGATTCTAGCAGATCTTAGCCGTTGATTAGATCTTGTGAACAGTCTTTAAGTTTCAGGAGAGTTTGGAGTAGCAAATCTTTAGTATAAAGGATCAGATGTTAGAAATTGCTTTGGCTTTTCAATTATCTGTTCTTTTGTAAGGTTCAATAGATGCAACAATCTCTCCCTAGAACAACCTAACAAACTCTAACCTCTGCTAGACCTAAACACTGTTACATTAAAATACAATATAAACTCTGATGATAACAATTGTTGAGATATCCTCTGTTGGGCTTTATCCTTTGTTAGACTTCAGCAGACTTTACTTCAACAGACTTTATCTTCATCAGAGGTTCTGATCAGCAGACCTTCATTTTTTGATAATAGAGTTGGCTATCTCTGTGGCATCGATTGTACAAGTTCGTGAAGAGGGCTGGACGAGTGGAATGAGGGAGAGCGACTCGATCCTTCCACACGGGACTCCCGGATCACTATGGCCGACTTTCGTCTCTGTTCGACCAGTCAGTCTCACAGTCAGGCATAGCAGATCTTAGCCGTTGATCAGATCTTGTGAACAGTCTTTAAGTCTCAGGAGAGTTTGGAGTAGCAGATCTTTATTATAAAGGATCAGATGTTAGAGATTGTTTTGACTTTTCAATCATCTGTTTTTTTAGGGTTCAATAGATCCAACAATCTCCCCTAGAACAGATGATGCCAAAACTCTTCTTTATTTCTAATCTTTATTTCTCAACAAAAATTCCCTAATTTTCCCTTTGAACTGCAATTCAAAGTTCATAGAGAACATGTCTTCAAAATCCCTTTGTAATTTTAGGTTCAGTAGATCTTGGAGATCAGCTGCATCCAGACCATATGCATCCTCCATTTTCAGCTTTAGAATCTTGCCATTTGATCTGAGTAGAGTCAATTCATGGGTGTTTGGGGATGACTTCAATTTAGAACTTTTAAATCATCTGGCTTTTGCAGGGGAAGACTTATTGTTGAGCTTGGTGGAAGTGATTTGTTTACAAGTTTGGAAATTGTTTCTTTTAGTTTATTACTTGCAGCATAAGTGTGATAGAGTAATTGGTTTTTTATTCCCTCTTTTCTGTGTTCTTCAAACCTCTGTTCATCATCCTCATCCATCTGCTTTTGCCTTTTTACTTGATGTAAGGCAATTATGGGTAAGACAGAGGATAAGGGTTGCTTTTTAAAGGTTTGGGTCTGATGAGGGATAACATCTGTTGAGTAGTCTGGCTTTCTTGGAACTGTAGGATCTTTCTTTCTAAGCTCTTTCAGTTTTCTGTAGGTGTCTACAACCCTGGACTCAGACCATCTAGCAACTGACCTTGCACTATCATAGTTAGCAGCAACCAGCTCTTGTTTCATCCTTTTAAGCTTTAAAGCTCTGTTTTGATCTATCTGCATGTTTTTCTTCCAATTATGTGGTGTTGGCTTGTGTAGAGGATCTTTAAGCATTGCTTGTATTCTGTCAATTTCTTCTTTAAGATCATTTGTTGACCACTCTTTGAAGTGTGCTCTGGTAGCTTTGTAAGGTTTGTGTTGCATAATGTGGTCAAGGTAATCCCGTTTCAGTTCTTCATCCAGCTTAGCATTCACAAGCCTTTCTGACATAGACTTACTCATATCTTTGGCAAAGTATTCAATCTTTCTTACTTTGCTCAGTTCATAAGACAAAATGCCTTGAGTAGGCCTGCCATCTTTTCGTTTGCTCTTCTCTTTGGAAATATTCTCAGCCTGTTTAATCTTTCACTTGAGATATTCATCTAAATTTCTTGGCTTTCTGTAACCAAAGAGAGATGGAAAGTCAAGTTTTGTATTATCATCTGCTGTGAAGAATGATTCAATTTCTTTTCGCACAGCCATCAGTTCCAGAGGATATTTGGTAGCAAAAGTTATGATGGATGGTGGTTGATAAATGGTTGGAAGTGAAGTGGTTTTAGGTGAAGATAATGAGGATGGTGATGAAGTGTAGGTTTTGATGACTAAGGAACTGGTGATGGAATCCCTTCATCATCATCTTCAACAATAGAAGTTTTTCTTTTGTGTTGGAATTTGATTTGTGGTGAAGGTGGTTGTAATGGAATTCTTGGTGGTGTGGATAATGGTTGGGTTCAAGTAGGAATGTGATCATGGCAGAGGTTTGATTAACATCTGTTAGAACATCTACTGTTCCAGCATCTGTTGGCACATCAGTTGTACTAACATCTGTTGGTGATGAAGATGATTTCTTTGGTGAGGGTTTTTGTTTCTTTTGAGGTGGTGGTGTTGGTTTTGTTGGAGCAGAGGATACACTTGTTGTAGGCATGGCAGTTGTTTTAGAAGAGGTGGTTATTAGCTGTCTGACATTTCTTGTTGACTTTCTTCTTTTTGAAGTGCCAATGTCTTCTTTTTCCATCTGCTTGGCCTTTGCTTCTTCAATTAGTTTAGAAGCTTTGACTTCTAGTGTATCTTGCCTTTTTTGTGGTAATTTCTTCT
Organism: Scalesia atractyloides; assembly: GCA_947069175.1. NCBI lineage: Eukaryota > Viridiplantae > Streptophyta > Magnoliopsida > Asterales > Asteraceae > Scalesia > Scalesia atractyloides. The sequence continues at coordinate 2,576,879 of CAMTDV010000028.1, forward strand.
GTTAGTTTGTTCAGGGTCTCATCAATCCCTTTTTGACACCAGCATCTTATGACACAGCATAAGTTTGATTTGAAGCAGTGGTTGTAACAAACCCTGGCTTTTGTTGCACCTTTGAATTTGGCTGTAACTTTCTCAGATTATCTTTCTCCCCCTTTTTGGCATCATTATCAACTTCTTCTTGAAGGATTGTTGTAGGGGCAGAGCCAGTGGTTTTTATCAAATGTTCTTTGATGGCCTTGATGTCTGCTTGGGTATCTTTATATCTGGCCTCAACCATGTTTCCGATTAGCTTCATGTGAGTTTCATGGTGAATGTCAGCCAAATTCCTTTGAGCTATAATGATTGGTTGCACAGGTTTTCATAGCTCATTGGTAATTTGGTGTGTTGATGGTTGGCTTTGAGAATTTTGTAACATCTACTTCATCATATCTTTTATTTCAGTGATTGAAGACTCCATTGATGTCATTCTCTTTGTCAATACTTTGTATCTCAATTCATCACCTAATTTAATAGGATCATCTGAATTCCTACCAGAGGTAGTTGTATTTGGATCATCAATATGAGGAATCTCCATGTTATCATACCCATATGCCCCTTTGTCTTGGTACTAGGGAATTCCAACTAGAAAAGAGGTTACAAATGTAGCTTCAACAGTTGTTGCCTTTAAGGAAGTCTGATGGATGTAACCACTCTCCAACTAAAACAATGTTTTTTTATTAGTTGTAGTGGTTGCTTCACTTAAATTACCACCAAGATTTACTTGTAACTCATGGGGTGTAACCTTCTCAGCTGTTTCTAGGTTAGCAAAGAGATTTAACTTAGACTCAGTCACATGTGGAGGTGAACTCTCATGAACAGGTGATCGAGAGGAACTGATTTGTGTCTGAGTTATCTCAATTGCATGAAACAGAGGTATGATAGTAGGTGGAATTGAAGGTGATGGTTGTGGAGTAGAAAGAGAATTTTCCCTAGGAGAGGGGCTTAGAAACAAAGATTCAATTGAATCATCTGCTTCATAATGTGGGATCTCTGTGTTTACAACATGTTCCTTTTGTGAGGAAGCAGGAGGAGTTTGACTTTGAGGTGGAAACCGCTACTGAGAACCAGCAGTGGTTGAGAACAGTGGTCATGAACAGTTGTGATTTTACTCTATCAGAGGATAGACATCAGTGGAGAAGGCAAAACAGTGTTTTAGCCAAATAGTGGATGGAACAGTGGACAAGATAACAGAGGTTACATTTAGCAGTGGATAGATATTTAAGCCAAACAGAGGTTTAGAAATAGTGGTTTAAAACAGATTTTTAGGATTACTGAAATTTTCAATTTTAGCTATTTTTAAGGATGGATTTTTGATTTTCTGAAAACATTTTAATGCTTTTTATTCATGGAAAACAAAATTTTGCTTTTAATCCATGTTAAGCATGCCAATTCTAGATATCAAGCTTTCAAAAGTAGATGTATCTAAAGCCTTTGTTAGAACATCTGCTAGTTGATCCTTAGTTGGAACATGATGCAGAGAAATCAAGCCTTTTTCATAGCAATCCCTCACAAAGTGATGTCTGATGTCAATATGCTTGGTTGTTGAATGTAAAACTGGATTTTTAATGATGTTTTCAGCTGCTTGACTATCTAACATGAGAGGAGTCTTTAGAGCAGTAACACCAAAATCCAGCCGTTGTTTTGAAGCCATGGGAGTTGAGCAGTGCAACTTGCAGCAGTGATATGCTCATCCTTAGCTATGGATGTTGAAACTACAGCTTGTTTTTTGCTTTGCCAAGAACTAAGCAATTGACTAGAAATTGACAACCTCCTGAAGTTGACTTCCTTGTGGCATGCATCCAGCAAAATCACTATCTGAGTAACCTAAAAGCTCAATATTCCATTGGCAGGATACCAGATACCAAGTGTGGGAGCACCTTTTATGTATATGAAAATCCTATTCACAACATTAAGATTTGACTTCCTAGGTGCTGGACTAGCCAACATGATATCTGGCCTAGATGCAGTTAGGTACAACAAAGACCCAATCATGCTTTTATAAAGAGTTTGATCAACCAAGTCATCTTTGTTATCAATAGTGACCAACTTAGATGTAGCCATAGGTGTACTACATCGTTTACAATCATTCATATCAAATTTGGTAAGTAGTTCTTTGAAATCTTACTTTGATGAATAAAAATACCATTTTGCAATTGCTTAACTTGAGGACCAAGAAAGCATTAGAGTTCACCCATAGCATTCATTTCAAACTCTTCTATCACGAGTTCTCTAAACTCTTTACACATACCATTGCACGTGGATCCAAAAATGATGTCATCCACATAAATTTGGACAAGCATCAAATCCTTTCGTCTGCATTTTAAAAACAAAGTTTTATCAATTTTATCTCTTGTAAAGCCTATGGATAAGAGAAAGGTGGAAAGAGTTTCACCCAGGCTCTAGGTGCTTATTTCAAGCCATATAAAGCTTTGTGTAGATTGTAAACATGATCTGGATAAAAAATATCTTCAAAACCAGTGGGTTGGCATACATATACCTCTTCCTTGATCTTGCCATATAAGAATGCACACTTGATATCCATTTCATACACCTTGATTTTGTGGTTGGCAGCAAAGGCTAAAAGCAGTCTTATTACCTCTAGTCATGCAATAGGAGCAAAAGTTTCATCATAATCAATGCCTTCTTCTTGTCTATAGCCTTGAACAACAAGCCTAGCTTTATTTTTGACAACAATGCCCATTTCATCTGTTTTGTTCTTGAAGACCCATTTTGTGCCTACGGGACATACATCCTGAGGTAATGGTACAAGTTCTCGTACTTGTTGTCTTTTGAACTGTAGGAGCTCTTCTTGCATGACCTCTACCCAATTGTTGTGTTTTAGTGTCTCATGCTACTTGACAGGTTTGTGTGGGTAATAGAAAACCAGCAAAAAAACAAATGTTTTGGGATTGAATTCTTGTGAGAACCCTTCATTGATGTTGCCAATGATTTGGTCAGATGGATGGTTTTTAAGGTAGATTAGATCTCCCTTGTATGGAATGATGGCATTTTGAGTTGAAGGCTGCAGATGGGAATCATCTGGGCTAACATTTGTTGGCAATTTTGAAGAGCCAATTTGTTTGGAATGGAGGTGGAGGTATAGGTGGAATGGGAGTAAAGATATGTTGACTTTCATTGAACTTTACATTCAATGTCTCTTCCACACACCTAGTCCTTGAATTAAAGACTCTGTAGGCTTTAGCAGTGGTTGAGTATACCAAAAAATAACCACAATCTACTTTGGCTGCAAATTTTGAAATTGAATCTTTTAAGTTTAAAATGAAACATGGATAGCCAAAGATTTTGAAATATGAGATCAGAGGTTTAATTTTGTATAGAATTTCATTGGCAGTCTTTTGATGCTTGGGTTAATTAAAACTCTTTTCGTACATAGCAAGTAGTTTTTACAGCCTCTGCCAAAAAAGACAAGGGTAAACCTGAGTCTGCAAGCATTGTTCTACCAGCTTCAGTCAAAGTTCTATTTTTCCTTTCAACCACCCCATTTTCTTCTGGTGTCCTTGTGATTCTGTATTGCCTAAGAATCCTTTTTGGCTGCAAATTTTGAAGTTGAATCTTTTAAGTTTAAAATGAAACATGGACAACCAAAGATTTTGAAATATGAGATCAGAGGTTTATTTTGTATAGAATTTCATAGGCAGTCTTTTGATGCCTGGGGTTAATCAAAACTCTGTTATGTACATAGCAAGTAGTGTTTACAGCCTCTGCCCAAAAAGACAAGGGTAAACCCGAGTCTGCAAGCATTGTTCTAGCAGCTTCAATCAAACTTCTATTTTTCCTTTCAACCAACCCATTTTGTTCTAGTGTCCTTGTGATGCTGTATTGCCTAACAATCCTTTTTGACACACAGAAATCATCCAACGCCTTATTTTTTAATTATGTCTCATTGTCACTCCTGAAGACTTTTACTGGCAGGTCAAATTGCTTTTCAACTTGTTTTACAAAATTTTGCAAAATACCTGAAGTCTAATCTTTGGAGTGCATGAAGTCGGTCCATGTAAACCTTGAAAACCATCAACTATGACAAGACAATATCTCTTCTTTTAAGACTCATGATTCTTACAGGGCCAAACAAGTCCATATGTAGCAATTTCATACACTGACTTGTTTTGGACTCTTCAATTAATTTGTATGAACTTTTATGTTGTTTACTTTTTAAACAGGAACACAATGTTCATCACAGATGAATAGTTTTGATGGAAGACCTCTTACAATACCTTGTTTGAAGAGTGTAGTGATAGTTTTAAGATTTGTGTGACCAAGTCTTCTATGCCATAGTTCTGTCTCTTTTTAAGAAACAGTTGAGAATAGACATGCATTGGACATTGGATTATCTTTCAACATATCAACTACATACACATTGCTACTTCTGTGAGCAACACGTTGTGCTTTGCTCTCAGCTATGATCTGATCAATCTTTTTAACCACTTCTGGCCCAGCAATCTGACAAGTTTTCTTAGTGAAGAATGACCCATAGCCTTTGTCACTCATTTAAGATATACTAAGAAGAATAAATTTCAAATTGTCAATAAGATTGACATGTTCAAACTTGAGTTTCCCATCCTGGACAGTCCATGACCCTAACACCTTCTCTTTTGAATTGTTGTCAAAGGATATATCACCCCCTCCATGTGCCATGAAATCTTTGAGTAGGGCTCTACATCATGTCATGTGCCTAGAGCCTCCACTATCTAAATACCTTAAACTATCAAGGCAAGTAGAAGCTCCCTATACATTAGTAAACAATTAGTTTAGGTGAGTTTCCAAAGCCAGGATGGCTTTGGATGGGGTCACAGACATTTCAGCATCAAGTCTAGGAATAAGGTTAGTGTTTTGAACAGATTTTGATAACATCTGTTGTGGACCATTTCCTATAAACTGATCATAACCATGAAGATGCCTGTTATGTCACACCCCGGATTTCCAACCCCGAAATCCAAACACCGGTGGGCCCGGGTGGGGAGTATCGTGACGTAAGTTGATAACATCATTGTCAATTAAACATAGCACAACGGAAGTCTTGGAGTAAAATTACTATTACAAACCGAAATGTTCGAAATCTAAAATAATATACAGGCTCGTAATAGAAGATCCACAGGCGGATCGTAAAATGTACAAGAAAGAATACAAAACAGACTTTAGGCAGATCTAAGGATTTGCAAGATCCTCTTATTCTCTACCGAGCAGCTTCCGGCCTATTTCGTATTATACCTGCAGATTAGCCTTTGGAAGATACGTCAGCTTACTGCTGGTAAATACACCCAACTGACTCATTTTGGAAACATTAAAAATGTTTCTAAGTGCAAACGCACTAAAATCTTTTATTAACTTAGGAAAGTTGACCTTGCAATGGACCAAACGATAATAATTTACCGTATCCCAAGCCCGTATAGGGAAAATAAGTCGAGAGTATTTACCTGAGCTAGTCTTCTTCTTTTATTTTTAAATAACTCAGCCCTATACAAAAGTACCAAGTGCAGATAGCATTTACCGGCAAGGCTCTAGTCTGGGTTATGGCATAATCTAGCCAATTAAATACTAACGGTCTTGTAAACCGATAGTGTACATGATCATTACGTATAACACTTGATTAAACGATGATCGGATAGATGTAGTTTAAACCCGACAAGTACTTGATTTGTATAAATGGGTAAACTATAAACATTCTGGATTTTGAGGCTAAATGACAAGATTACACCCGTTACGGTTAAATTCCGTAAAATAGTTATATATACGTAACTGTGCGCATAATAGCGATATCGGGTAACCGGATAAGTCATGAAAGTTCTATATGCCATTATACTTTAAATAAGTTAAAATATCAGTAGGATATCAACTTATATGCCCATTAAGGTTTTAAAACGAAACTATGCCTCATAAGGGCATTTTGGTAATTTCATACCATATAAAAAGAACTTGAATATAATTTAATGTTACAATTATAAGTATTCTGGAAAAATACTTTATTTATAACATAATATTAGTAGGATGTCAATTATATGTGTAAATTATCTTTTATTACCAAACTATGCACCGAAGGGGCATTTTGGTCATTTTACACATAGTTTATAAATTATTTGGGATTCTGAGTTATAACATGTACCTACTGTAATTATGTTTAAAATAAGTTTTGAAATCAGTAGGTATCAAGTTTTGGTCAATAATATGGTTTAAAACCATACTATGCGCCGAAATGGCGCTTATGTCGTAAGATGACGTTTTTAAGCGATGTTTAATGAAAACTGACCTTAGGGTCAGACTTAAAATGTTTAAAATATGTTATTTAATATATAACATATCAGTAGATAAATAATTTACCTTGAAAAGATTGATTAAAATCATTTTATGAGCCACAAGGCTAAAACCGTCATTTATCGACATAGTTTAAGGACCTGCTTGGAAACTCAGTTTTACAACTTGTTTTAACATCCCAAATAATCCTACTTATAATATTACAACAGTAGGAAACTTATTTTCACGTTTATTATCATTAAAACCTTGTTTTGTTCAAAAAGGGCATTTTGGTCAAAATGGCATAATTATGGAACTTGTGCATAAACTTAGATTCTGATTATGATCATGTAATATAAAGTCAGAGGGTTATGCTACATTATATTATGATCATACTACAACTTTAGATCAGTAGGTAACTAATCTAAATCGGGTCAGAATCGAAAGTCAAAGCAGAAGTCAAACTTTGCGACTTTCGGTTGCGAACCGACCCTAGAACTGAAACTGACGAGCCGAACATGTTTATACATGTTCTAATAATTATTACCAACTTGTTTAAGTGTCAAAACAGGTTTCATAACATATATAAGATCAATTTATGATTTTTCCGAAAAATGGCCTGTTTGACTTTTTAATATCATAACTTTGACCCGTCAATTGGTCTAGCAAACGTGATCTTCGGAGGTGCCCTTTATAGGGATTAACACCTACCTTATTACGATCATTTAGCCATGTTCGTTTCGAACAATGGCTGGACCATAATGGTCTTGACCGAAAGTCAAAGCGTTTTACGAAAACGCTTGACTTTTGGCTATAAAAGCCTATAAACGAAAATGCAAGAGCAAGGAACACTTACAAGAGGTTCCTACAATGCAAGAGAACTAAGTTGGATGCTCCTTTCAGCTAGGAACTTCCAGAGGAGGGAGAATAGTTATGTTTAAGAAAGGTGCAAGTTGGAATGAACACTTGAACACCTATTTGTAGTTGGAGAACTCAAAGGAGGTGAAGCCAGGTGTTTAGGGGAGTAAGAAGAAGCTTACAACTGTCCCAAAACGTAGTTTAGAGAAGCCATGGTTTCATTTAAATGGTTTTGGAGCTTTGCTTGGCCTCCAAACAAAACTTTCTGCGTCAGACCTGTTCTCGCGGGGCGCGAGAGACTCAAGCCAGGTCTCTCGCGGCTCGCGACCGCCCTATGGCCAATTTCAAATTTTGACACTTTAGCCCCTAAACTTTAAGAAGCTTCTAAAAACCATTTTAAACACCTTTTTGGCACTTTTAGCCCTCCGTAATCAATACTTGGCACATCCGGGATTATGCCCGGACATTGTCAAGCTCTCGGTTCGTTAAAAGGTCACTCAGAGGTAAGAATTAACATGTTGACACTTTTAATCCCTCCATTATCAAATTTTCACATATTTACAAAATTGAACCCTCTCGTCCAACAAATGGCACGTATGAGAGTTAGGACTTCACAAAGGATCACTCAGAGGCTTATTACAAGCATGTTGATTCTGATGTCACTCAGAGGCTGGGCATGTTGACATATCAGTCACTCAGAGGCCAAGTTTTAAGCATGTTGACGTATCAGTCACTCAGAGGCTAATGATTTAAGCATGTTGACATATCAGTCACTCAGAGGCTATTATTTATGCATGTTGACATCGGTCGTCACTCAGAGGCTCAACTTGAGCATGTTGACGCCTTTATTCCTTATTGGTCTTTAATAGACTATATTAAAAATACAACACGTGTCATTTTACTATTGGACACGATTTTACAGGGTTTACATGTTAACTCTTGATTTGGATAGTCTTTTGTAGACCTCATAGCCAAGTGGTATACTCTTGTAAGCAGCTTGGCAATATTCCCTTGGAAATTTATTAGCTGGTGGTACATCTATTACCTGAACCTTTCTGGGAGCAGAGGTTTTATTCAATTGTTTAGTAACAGATGTTTGGAAAGGGACAAAGGTCTGATTGGTCTTTTTATTTCTTGAACTCTCAAGTGTTTTAGATTTATACTCATTTCTTTTAACATCAATATTTTTGAGATAAACACACTCTTGAGTTTTGTGGTTTGATCTGCCACAAATGGTGCAATTTGGTTAATCAATGATCACACTTGTTCTGTTTATATCATAAGCTTTTAGATTTTAATAGTTTTTAGTGGCATGATTCTTCTTTTCACAAAAGTCACAAAATAAGTTTGATATTTTCTCTCTTTTCTTCCTTTTTTCTGTCTTTTTGTCAACAGATGTTGTAACATCTGCTGAAAGATCTTTTAAGGGAATGATCTTGACTTGTGGTGCCCTTACACTTTCAGTGGTTGAAAAATTCATTGGCTTAAAGTTGTCAAGAATGTCACACTCATCTGACCAGGTAGGTTTGAATTGATATTTTCAATTTCCTCAAAAGTTGAGAATCCTGCTGGTCTTTCTAAAACAATTTTCTTACCATTTGGTTTAGTGACTTTAATTTCTTGACCAACCAAATTTGTTGGAATAATTTCAACCAAGTCACAATCATTTACAACCGTGTTTTGAGAAACTTGGTCATGTTTTCTAAAACCTACACCAAATTTTACATTGCTTTTGATTTGTGATTCTAACATAAGCTCATAACCTTTACAGGAATCTACCCACTTTTCACAAGTAATTTGGGTAGATTCAAGCTCCTTTTTACAACTTTGATATTCTTCTATCGTAGTTTGGAATTGATTCTTGGTTATGCTGGACTCATGTTTGAGTCTACTGATTTCATACTCTTTTTCAAACAGTATAGATTTTAACACTTTTTCAAGTTTTTTCAACTGAATTTCATCATCTAAAATTTTGTTTCTAAGGTTTTCATTTACCTCTTTTATGTTAGCAAAAGCAATAATACATTTGTCTGAACATAGGTCTTTAAGAACCTGAGGTGATACCATAGCAGCAGCCCATCATAGCACAGTCACATTCTCCTTCACAAACACTGGTTTCCCATGGGTCTGACAATGAGATCACAGTTTCTTCACCAACTTTCTCTTCTTAAACATCTGCCACACCATTTTCACAAACATCATTAGAATTTAACACTACCTCCTCAGACTCATCCCTATAAAGTATTGTGTCTAGTGCCATGAAACAAAAATCATCATGTTTCTTTTCAGTATTAGTAACTAGAGCAAAATGTTCATCAGTCAGTTCCTCATGTAAGCTACTCCAATCAACAAAACCTTATGTAAAGAAGCTCTTTTGACTAGTCTCTGTAGAAGCAGAGGTTTGTGCAACTTGTGGTGCAGGTTGCACTTGAACCTAAGGACTTGGGGCTTGAACATACTGTATCTGAGGAATAGTGGTTTGGACATATGAACTGGAATAGTGGTTACAAGATGTGCAAAATGAGCACTGTTTTGCATATGAGGAGCAGGGGTATATTGGGAATAATGGACAATGTTTTGAGGTCTAGGACTTAGGTGTGTGATAATTAGACCCTTTATTTGACTCCTACACTCCCTAACAAAATGACCTAACCTGTTACACTTGTAGCATTTAATCTTTGACTTATCAAACCCAACTTTTAACCCTCCATGCAACCTTTGGAATTTTCTACCAGTTCTTTTATAGAACTTGCTGGTCCTAACACTCAACAATGCAAGTTGGTGTAATATGTCCATTTCTTCTAAATCAGTTGGATCAAAATGTTGAAGATCATTAAGTTCAAATGATAAGTTGTCAGAAACTTGATTTCCCTATTTGGTGCAAAAGCAAAGTTGGGTGAGCAAGAATCAGAGTTGAAATTCCCACTAGATGTTATGTTAATAAAATGATCATAACTTTGTTCATTATTACTACCAGAGGTTTTTTCTTGACCAAAAAGTGTTGTACTACCAAAGAATAATCATCAGCCACTTTTCCTGACTCTTGTAGCTTCTTTTTCTGGTTAATCTCTCTCTTATAAGTAAGAAGCCTACCAGGAAGCTGAGTCAAACTCATCTCTTTGAACCCAACATCGGTTCTAGTTGCAAAGGCAATAGTGTCCTATTTTTCTAGTAGAGATCTTAGAAATCGACTATTCAAAGTGTAATTTGGATATTCGACTTTTACCAGTTTTAACTTACTAATGAGACAACTAAACCCTTCAAATCGTTGAGTTAATGATTCTCCTTTCACTTGACAAAATGTTTCATACTGTTAGTTCAAAACTTCTCTGTTATTTTCAATAACCTCTTCAGTGCCACCAAATTGTTCTTTCAGAGCATCCCATAACTCCTTTGCACTGTTGCAGTGCAACAGGTCAGCATAGATATCATTAGGCAAAGCAGTTGCCACGATACTAAATGTGTTTGCATCTAGCTCAAATCTTGCTCGGAGTAATGTTCAGTACTTTTTGGAACTTGAACTTTGGGGTCTTCGACCTTCGGTACCATCAGAACATGTGGTATGAAAATAACCAGATTTCTAGCAACCCGTATTTTGTTGTGCAAGTATGTAACCCATCCGTCGTTTCCAGATATTGTACTCTGATCTGACAAGTATCGGAGGTTTGTACATGGTGCCAGTGTTATGTGGATCTTGTGGATTTTGAGACATTCTAATTGTTTACAAACAGGTTTTTGTTTAAAATCTTTGAACGTAAATGAACTTTTACTCTATTTTCAATACAAACGTACAAACGAATAAGTAAAGAGAGCTGACTGTCACACCCCGACCCGCAGCGGAAAAGATGATCGGGGCATGATTGGGTTTTCATCAAAGCTCATGACATTTATTATAATGTTTCATATTTATTGTTACAATTTAAAAGGATTCATACAATCAAATCAAACAAATACAACATGTTCTATACATCTTTCTAAACTTCATTATTTTTCTTCTAAGGCAATTTCATATGTTTTCCTTGCTTCATCCTGTTCACCTGTATTATGTGTAAAAATGGTTTTTGGGTCAACAAAAGTTGGCGAGTGAACCTTGTTAGAAAAACATTTATTATTTATTTCTTGTTGTATTTAATATGGAAAAATTGTGCAATAATCATATGTGAGCAAACGTAATATAATCATAAAATAACAATAACAACAACAAACAATAACATACAATAACAATAACAACAAACATTCAATAACATATAATAACAAACCAACTTGCATAAATATATAACATGAATGAAACTGTATATGTTGGCAATGTCACGTTCATGCTCATAATGTAATGGGGAACGGACGGCCTATGATAAATGTCTGTGCGATCAAGGCTCAATCAAACGGAGCCGATCGTATGTTGGCAACGCCTGGTTCACGCTCATAATGTAATGGGGAACAGCTCAACGCTCATAATGTAATGGGGAGCGGCGGCCTATGATAAATGTCTGTGCTATCAAGGCTCAATCAAACGGAGCCGATCGTATGTTGGCAACGCCTGGTTCACGCTCATTATGTAATGGGGAACAGCTCAACGCTCATAACGTAATGGGGAGCGGCGACCTATGATAATGTATGTACTGAAAATGATAAATTTAATCTAAACAATAACCACACAAACAGTTGATACAAGTTGAATACACATTTGATCATGGATATGATAGATGCACAATAGTTTAAATGTGATAAATAATAAGACACATGATACACCCCAAAAACGTGATTAAAACGGGGAATTTGTAGAGATTCACTCACATTGGGTGCGTTCGGTTGATGATGTTGAATGCGCACGAGTTTAGAGGATTGATCGACGAGGAATAACTAACCTAATTAATAACGAAAAGGTACGGTAAATAAGCGGATTTTATTAATCAATTTTAATAGGATTTTTTGGATATATTTTTGTGAGTTTAAGGCTATTTTCTAACTTTAAAAACGTTATTTTTAAGTATTTTTAATTGATTTTTAAATTAAATAAATAAATAAAAATAATAATAAAAATTTTGACTTTTGACCGTTCACCAGGACTGTTGACCGTTGACCGTTGACCGGTTCAGTTGTGAATATTATTGCACTGAGTGAGACCTGAACCCGTGACCTCCCGTACGCGTGCACGCAGCTCTACCAACTGAGCTACGTGTCTAACCCGAAATATTTCTGTTTTTAATTATATTTATACACTATTTAAGTTAATCTGAAAATCATTTATTTTAAAAAGGATTTAATTGTATCGAATTGGTGCTCTCCACAGGTCTCGAACCCGGGACCTGTGGTTTATTTTGGCACACAGTCCACCACTGGACTGTGTGTCTAACTTGGTAAATATTACGGTTTTTATTATACTTAACATCTTACTGCGTGTGGATCCGGTTCAGTTTAAAAAAAGAACATTTTTATTACAGCTAATGTGATTGTGTCAAGGATCGAACTCGGGACGTATGTGTGTTTGTTTGCACACAGTCCACCGCTGGACTGTGTGTCTAACCCGTTCATAATACTGATTTTAATTAGACTTATAACATAAACACTTCGTCTTCTTCGCTCAAGAACACAGACAATGATAAACCAATTGTTTCATGTTTAATTCGATTAACGGACAATATCAGCGATTGAAATGCAATGGACAGAGAAAGTTTGGGGAGAGGATGTACCGGAACAGGTTGTCTTTTTCAGAACTCCGGCAAGGATCGTCGGCTCTGTTTTGGGAACTCTCTCTGTTCGGAACATTTAACAGTTTTGATTGATTAAATCTGAAATTGAATTACTGAACAACGCAGAAAGTTTAGGCGATTATACCGATCACAGCGAGATTCTGGAAATTCCAGAAGTTTTCCGGCGAGAACAGAATATTCGGCAACGTCGTCTGGAATTGATTCTGGGCGATGGTTTGATGTTAGTAATGGTCTAACAATGGATTGAAACAGAAAAAGTCGAGGCATTTACCGTGTTGATGAAAGTCTCGGTTTTCCGGCGACTTGCAGAGAATTCCGGCGATTATTTCTTGCGACAGAGATTCTTCAGGGGGTTTAAGGTGAGTGTGGGTAATGTCGGTATGAGCTCTAAAAATCTTATTTTAGAGTAAGCAGAAAGGATGGAATGAATTCGGTTTTCCGGCGATAATTTCCGGTTAATTTGCAGAGAATTCCGGCGACTACGGCGAGGTTTTCTGAGCGAAATGAAGAGTGTAATTTTGATAAACTCGCGAACTTAACTGATGAATAAGGCATAACTCAGATTTAATTGCATTTCCGGTTTCGAATTCAACATTTTTCGGTTACGGTTTGATGATTTGAATGAGTGACATTAAGGCCTTTCAGTTATAACCGGCGCTGCTGTAATTGCATCCGTTATGTCAAAAGAAAACGTCAATGATTGACGAATTCGTCGGGATTTCCGGCGAGAGTGATTTGGGCGCATTGAGTGACTGGGTTTGATTTCCAGTTTCATTATATGTATTAATTGTTTCAATAATTCAACAAGTAACACAAGTGGCGGAGCGGTTGAATGTTGGTGTGTTAAGTCTTTGAGTTCCCGGCTGACCCGGGTTCGAAACCCGGCATCAGCATAATATTTTTATTTCATTATTTTTAATAAATTTTCAATTATTAATTTTATATTCTAATATACTTATTAATTATGTATCGTTTAAAATTAATTTGAGCATTAAATACGCAACGAAATTTTTAACTGGATGTTCGGTTAATAAACGAAGCGGGTATGGTTAACTCGGTTTTTGACGGATGTTACAGTATCCCCTACTTTTAGAAATTTCGTCCCGAAATTTAAGTACGGGCATGTTTGACTCAAAAGGATGGTGTTTTAATTGACATTACATACTTAGAAGGGAGTAAGAGTTTAAATTTTGTTTGAGGCGGTAACGTTCCTTGTAAGGGTTGAGTACCCTGCTACAAGAATCGCTTTTTGATGCCTAAGATAAAGAATATTGATAAACAGAGTTGATTGACTAAATATGATTTCATGCGCAAGAGTTTTGATATGTTTGGAAAGATAAGGTTATATCCTAAAACAAAACTTCTACTACTAAAACTTACATGGAACTTCTCATAACCGCCTGACAATGCCTCTGATCCTTTGGCAAGAATACTTATATATAGGAAGTAACAGGGCGTATCCACCATATTCTTGTCAAATTTTCATTGGTTTTATCAGTAAGTTATGATTGGTTCTATGATGTGACTCTAGAAAATACACAAACACAACAACCAAAACCTGAGTCTTTATTCTGATAGTATACATGTTTGAATGATGACAGTACCTCTCTCATTTGTTATGTTGGAGAGGTTAGTCTATGTAGAAGTGAGACACAGCCCAACTTCTTTGAATGGTGAGATTGAAATACGTTGAGATGTATGATGATATGAATGCTAAATCAGTGAGTATAAAACAAACTTCAACCAAGACATTACTAAAATCCTACATGGAACTTCTCATAACCGCCTGACAATGCCTCTGATCTTTTGACAAGAATACTTATATATAGGAAGTACCAGCGGCGTATCCACCATATTCTTGTCAAATTTTCATTGGTTTTATCAGTAAGTTATGATTAGTCCTATGTGACTCTAAAACATAACAAACACAACAACCAAAGCTTGAGTCTTAATTCTGATAGTATACATGTTTGAATGATAACAGTACCTCTCTCGTTTGTTATGATGGAGAGGTTAGTCCATGTGGAAGTGAGACACAACTCAACTTCTTTAAATGACGAGACTGAGATACGTCGTGAGGTAAGATGATATGAATGTTAAATCAATGAGTATAAAACAAAATTGAGATAGTAATTCGCATTAAGATTCTTGGATTCAATTTCCGATTTATAAATGAGATACATGAAGATTGAGATTAACATAAATAAAACATAAATACGAAGCGGTTGGAGTTGAATTCTTGATTTTTAGTGAAGAAACTAGTTGGGTGGTTCGTTTGGGCCGTCATTATCTTCATCAGGATTTGCGTTGATGTTGTAAACCCTTCCTCTTGCTGGTGGCCTAGTGGTTAGGTTTTCTTGATTTGCTTGTTAACTGGGTTTGCTTAGCTTGGGCGTTTATGATGTTAACCAATCGAGGGCACGTGTTTCTAAAGTGGGTAGGGTCGCCACAATTGAAACAAGCTCGAACATATGGGAGCATGGGGTATTGTGGTTGTTGATATGTTTGGATCATGTTTTGAGTAGGGGGTAAGGTTTGGTTTTGAGAGGTGCGGCAAACCTTGCTCGAATGACCATAGCGTCCACAATTCGCACATAGTCGACAAGGTAAGGTAAATGGATGGTGATAAGAACAGGTATTGCATTGAGGGTGAGGTCCAAAGTAAGGTTTCTTATTTGGGTAAATTGAGTTGGGTGCTACTTGAGTGATTGGAATAGCTTGGAGGGGTATGGCTTGTGACGTTGGTTGATTGTGTTGGGGACAGCGAAAAGTTGCCCATCTCGTTTTCTCTTAGAAATGTGTTGAGAAGGGGATTCGGTTTGGATGGAGTTTGAGGTTTTAGTTGATGTTTTATCCTTCTTCTTCTCCTCCTTGAAGTCTTTATTCCGTATGCGGTTCTCGGTGAGCTCTGTAGCTAATTCCATTGCTGCTTCCAAAGTTAGGTGTAGTACTTATTACAGAGTCTTGAATTTTTGAAGGAAGACCTTGAATGTAGTGCTCGATCAAACGGTAAAGAGGAGTGAACAAGTTGGGAACCATTTGATTTAACTCAAGAAATCTCTTGTTGTACGTGGCGTGGTCGCCTTCATTTTGTTTCAACGAATAGAACTCATCCTCCAATTTCTTGATTTCGCTTCTTGGGCAAAACCGTCTTGTCATGTTTTCCTTCAACTCTTCCCAAGTCAAAGTCATAGCATCTTCAACACCTCGTTTGGCTTCTCTGTATTCCACCATGTAAGTGCTATTCTAAGTAAACGACCAGTAGCATATCGCACTTTGCGATCATCGGGGCAATCGCAATTTAGAAAAGTATTTTCCATTTCTTCAAACCAATGGAGGAGAGCAGTGACACCTTCAGTCCCTTCGTATTTTGGAGGGTCGCAGGATTTGAAATGCTTGTAGGTGCATTTAGTGGTATTTGGGGGAGGGTTGACAACATTTTGATCTTCTTGATTGACGGGATTAGCGGTAAGGGCTTGTTGAACTTGAACTACAATGTTGGGTATTACGGCAGCCATTTGTTGAGCGATTTGGGCAGCCATGCGCTCGCGGGCTTTTTCCTGCTCTCATCTTCCTACGAGCGGAATTAGAAGACATCTACAAGGGATACATAACAAGAGTATGAGTTGGATGTTTTTGGGATCATGTGTCGTATTTAGGAATGAACATTCATAAAATAAATATAGAATAATAAATCTACTACATCCATAGGATGTCTTGGGCTTTGCTCGTAATTGGGCCTTGCATGCCGCCATACTTCACCTTCGTAATCATGTGGGCCCCCATGATTACCGGGTTTTTCATATGGTTCGCATGTGTTAGTCTGGTTACGTACACTAAAACCCGGAGAAAATCGAGAAATATGTATGTAACGTATGATATTCGGAATGTATCCAGGTGTGGACACGATGACGCCTCAAAGTGGGGTTAGTTCGAACGACGTTTGGTGTGGCATGCTTTGGCCTAATAGGTCCTTCGTACTCTCATCGTTAGTCCCCAGGTAGGCAAACTGGTCCGTTATATTGGATTTATATGAATGCCAACCTAGACAGGACGTTCCGACTACGGTACTGGTACCCTTACAGTTACTACATGCCCGTCGCAGAACTCACTTTGATGAGATTTGAAAAATGAAAAATGCGACAAAATCTTGAATAACGGAAGTATGAAGATGATTTGAATAGGTGTATATTGAAATATGTATGATGAATATGTATGTAAGTATGTATGTTTGACTGTAAGTATAATTTACTATGTATCACAAAATGTAATATTGGAAGTGTTTGCATGCATCTGTGTATGTAATAAATATGAAATAAATAAACATCATGAGTTTGCATGTAACCACATAAACAATTAAAATCTAATCAACTATAGTATAGACTCTAAGGGTTTAATAACCTATCCTATATCCCTATAGTCAAAAGCTCTGATACCAATCTGTCACACACCCGACCCGCAGCGGAAAATGTGATCGGGGCATGATTGGGTTTTCATCAAAGCTCATGACATTTATTATAATGTTTCATATTTATTGTTACAATTTAAAAGGATTCATACAATCAAATCAAACAAATACAAATGTTCTATACATCTTTCTAAACTTCATTATTTTTCTTCTAAGGCAATTTCCTATGTTTTCCTTGCTTCATCCTGTTCACCTGTATCATGTGTAAAAATGGTTTTTGGGTCAACAAAAGTTGGCGAGTGAACCTTGTTAGAAAAACATTTATTATTTATTTCTTGTTGTATTTAATATGGAAAAATTGTGCAATAATCTTATGTGAGCAAACGTAATATAATCATACAATAACAATAACAAACAATAACATACAATAACAATTACAACAAACATTCAATAACATACAATAACAAACCAACTTGCATAAATATATAACATGAATGAAACTGTATATGTTGGCAACGTCACGTTCATGCTCATAATGTAATGGGGAACGGACGGCCTATGATAAATGTCTGTGCGATCAAGGCTCAATCAAACGGAGCCGATCGTATGTTGGCAATGCCTGGTTACGCTCATAATGTAATGGGGAACAACTCAACGCTCATAATGTAATGGGGAGCGGCGCCTATGATAAATGTTTGTGCGATCAAGGCTCAATCAAAACGGAGCCGATCGTATGTTGGCAAGGCCTGGTTCACGCTCATAATGTAATGGGGAATAGCTCAACGCTCATAACGTAATGGGGAGCGGCGGCCTATGATAATGTATGTACTGAAAATGATAAATTTAATCTAAACAATAACCAACAAACAGTTGATACAAGTTGAATACACATTTGATCATGGATATGATAGATGCACAATAGTTTAAATGTGATAAATAATAAGACACATGATACACCCAAAAACGTGATTAAAACGGGGAATTTGTAGAGATTCACTCACATTGGGTGCGTTCGGTTGATGATGTTGAATGCGCACGAGTTTAGAGGATTGATCGACGAGGAATAACTAACCTAATTAATAACGAAAAGGTACGGTAAATAAGCGGATTTTATTAATCAATTTTAATAGGATTTTTGGATATATTTTTGTGAGTTTAAGGCTATTTTCTAACTTTAAAAACGTTATTTTTAAGTATTTTTAATTGATTTTTAAATTAAATAAATAAATAAAAATAATAATAAAAATTTTGACTTTTGACCGTTCACCAGGACTGTTGACCGTTGACCGGTTCAGTTGTGAATATTATTGCACTGAGTGAGACCTGAACCCGTGACCTCCCGTACGCGTGCACGCAGCTCTACCAACTGAGCTACGTGTTCTAACCCGAAATATTTCTTTTTTAATTATATTTATACACTACTTTAAGTTAATCTGAAAATCATTTATTTTAAAAAGGATATAATTGTATCGAATTGGTGCTCTCCACAGGTCTCGAACCCGGGACCTGTGGTTTAGTTTGGCACACAGTCCACCGCTTGACTGTGTGTCTAACTTGGTAAATATTACGGTTTTTATTATACTTAACACTTACTGCGTGTGGATCCGGTTCAGTTTAAAAAAAGAACATTTTTATTACAGCGAATGTGATTGTGTCAAGGATCGAACTCGGGACGTATGTGTGTTTGTTTGCACACAGTCCACCGCTGGACTGTGTGTCTAACCCATTCATAATACTAATTTTAATTAGACTTATAACATAAACGACTTCGTCTTCTTCACTCAAGAACACAGACAATGATAAATCAATTGTTTCATGTTTAATTCGATTAACGGACAATATCAGCGATTGAAATGCAATGGACAGAGAAAGTTTGGGGAGAGGATGTACCGGAACAGGTTGTCTTTTTCAGAACTCCGTCAAGGATCGTCGGCTCTGTTTTTGTAACACCCGTAAAAAAAAACGGATTTTACCAAACCCGCTCCGTTTAATAACCGAACAATCAGTTAAAAATTTCGTGGCGCATTTAATGCCCAAAATAATTTTAAACGATACATAATTAATAAGTGTATTGGAATATATAATTTGTTTTTGAAAAATTGTTAAAAATGATGAAATAAAAATATAATGTTGCTCCGGGTTTCGAACCCGTGTCAGCCAACAACTTCAGCAAAGTCTTATCGCACACACACTCAACCACTGCGCCACTCATGTTCCTTGTTAAATATTGAAAACAATTAATACATAAAATAAATCTCGAATTCAAATAACGACGCGCCCAATTGCAGTCGTCGGAAATCCGGCGATCTCGCGAGATTGGACGGTTTCTTTTGTTCTTAACGTAAACATTTACTATGACATCGGTTATAACCGACGCCTGAACCCGCGACACAAGCTATAACCACCGGAAAACGTAATGACTTTGAATCAAGCCTGAAATCCGACTCTATGCATCTCGATTCCTTCCTATAAATTCACCCACAATCCACTGGTAGCCTTTTTGCTCAAAACCGCACCCTTTCTCGACGAAAACTCACTCACCGGAAAAGTTCTGCACCTCGCCGGAAAACCGAACCCTTCACCTCTGTGCCTTACTGAACCCCAGAGCTTATACCGAAGTCACCCACATCCATTTCAAGCTTGCTGAAGACTCTCTGCCGCAGGACACACGTCGCCGGAAGTTTCTGCTGTCACCGGAGTTTCGCCGGAGAAACAGAGGAGTCCAGTTTCGGTATATCTAACACTTAATTTTTCATTCTTTTATTTATCTCACCTGTAATTAACTGAAACACACTAAAGAACATGATTAAAATCTTGAATCAGTCAGTCATCGTTTCTGGTTAAGATCAACGAAGAAGACGAAGTTTCGGTAGTACATAAGTTTAATTTAAATCAAGAAATAACTCGGGTTAGACACACAGTCCAGTGGTGGACTGTGTGCACATTAAAAACGCTTACGTCTCGAGTTCGAATCATGTCCCACGCTCCCTCGCTTTAATAAAAATGTTCCTTTTTATTACTGAACCGGATTCATTTCATATAGTTGTTAAGTATAATAAAAACCGAATAATAACCAAGATAGACACACAGTCCAGTGGTGGACTGTGTGCGCGTTTAAAACGCAGGTCACGAGTTCGAGTCCGGACTACCGCATCGGTCCGGACAATTATCCAACTTTTTATATAAGGCAGAAATGGAACTATTTAGTTTGTATATAAGTATATAAAAATCAGATTATTTAACAAGTTAGACACACAGTCCAGCGGTGGACTGTGTGTTAACTCAACCCACAGGTCCCGGGTTCGAGACCTGTGGAGCGCACCGGTCCGACGCATTAAATCGTTTTTAAAAATGAATGATTTTCTGTTAAATCTAATTAGTATATAAATTTAATTAAAAACAGAAATATTTCGGGCTAGAAACGTAGCTCAGTTGGTAGAGCTGCGTGCACGCGTACGGGAGGTCTCGGGTTCGAGCCTCACCCAGCGCACACATACAGCATACGAACCGGTCAACAGTCAAGGTCAATGGTCAATGCTCAACGGTCAACGTCAACGTCAAAAAGTCAACATTTTTTTTATTTTTTATTTATTTATTTTAATTAAAAATCAATTAAAAATACTTAAAAATAACATTTTTAAGGTTAGAAAATAGGCTTAAACTCACAAAAATACACCCAACAATCCTACTAAAATGGATTAATAAAATCCGTTTACTTACCGAACCACTATGCCATTATCTAGGTTAATTTCACTCGTGGTTAAAACCAACTTCGCGTGCATTCAACATTATCAACCGAACGCACCCAAGGTGAGTGAATCTTACAACTCCCCTTTTTAATTACACGTTTTGGGGTGTGTCATGTGTCATAAAATTAACTCGTTTATTTAAACTTGTGCCATACCATATTGTGATCTAAACTTAGATTGTATACATTGCTTGTAGTTATGTATTTCATTTTGTCTATTTATATGCAATTCATTCATTAGGCCCATCAGTTCCTCGTGTGAGACGAGTTGAGCAACACGTGCCTCAAAACAAATCCATTATTGTTCGTGTGTGTATTATTGAGTTTATATTGTTTGTAGTTATGTATTTCATATTGTCAAGTTTATGCAATTCATTCATTAGGCCCATCAGTTCCTCGTGAGAGACGAGTTGAGCAACGCGTGCCTCTAAAGATCCATTATTGTTCATGTGTGTATTGTTTAATATTAAATTGATTGGTGAATAAGTTTACATCTATTTTTTACTCATGTGTGGTTGTGCACTTATTTTATAATCAATTAAATAAACTTGTTCAAATGTTTTCCATAGGATTCACTCGCCAACTTTTTGTTGATCCAAAAAACCCTTTTTACACATGATACAGGTGAACAGGATGAAGCAAGGAAAACATAGGAAATGCCTTAGAAGAAAACAATGAAGCCTAGATTGATATTTAGGACATGATGTAATATTGATTGTAATTTTCCATTAAAGTGTATTAATGAATATGAAACGTTAAAATAAATGTCATGAGCTTTGATGATAACCCAATCATGCCCCGATCACCTTTTCCGCTGCGGGTCGGGGTGTGACAGATTGGTATCAGAGCCATGACTATAGGGATATAGGATAGGCTATTAGACCCTTAGAGCCTATACTATAGTTTGCCTAAATTTTAATTGTTTAGGTGGTTACATACAAACTTATGATATTTATTTGTTTCATATTTGTTTATACTTACAGTCAAACATACATACTTATATACATATTCATCATACATATTTCAATGTTCATATATTCAATTCATCTTCATACTTTTGTTATTCAAAGATTTTGTTGCAATTTTCAAATCTCATCAAAGTAAGTTCTGCGACGGGCATGTAGTAACTGGAAGGGTACAAGTACCGGTAGTCGGAACGTCCTGTCTAGGTTGGCATTCGTATAAATCCAATATAACGGACCAGTTTGCCTACCTGGGGACTAACGATGAGAGTACGAAGGACCTATTAGGCCAAAGCATGCCACACCAAACGTCGTTCGAACTAACCCACTTTGAGGTGTCACCGTGTCTACACCTGGACACATTCCGAATCTCATACGTTATATACATATTTCTCGATTTTCTCCGGGTTTTAGTGTACGTTACCAGGCTAACACATGCGAACCATATGAAAAACCTGGTATTCATGGGGGCCCACATGATTACGAAGGTGAAGTATGGCGGCATGTAGGGCCTAATGACGAGCAAAGCCCAAGACATCCTATGGATGTAGTAGATTTTTTTTTCTATAATTATTTTATGAATGCTCATTCCTAAATGCGACCCACGAACCCAAAAACATCCAACTCATACTCATGATGCGTTTTCCTTGTAGATGTCTTCTAGTCTCGCCCGTAGGAAGATAAGAGCAGGAAAAGCCCGCGAGAACATGGCTGCCCTAATCGCTCAACAAATGGCTGCCGTAATACCCAACATTGTAATCCAAGTCCAACAAGCACTTACCGCTAATACTGTCAATCAAGAAGATCAACACGTTATCAACCCTCCCCCAAATACCACTAAATGCACCTACAAGCATTTCAAATCATGCGACCCTCCAAAATACATTGGTGTTTGAAGAAATGGAGAACACTTTTCTAAATTGCGATTGCCCTGACGATCGCAAAGTGCGATACGCTACCGGTAGTTTATTTGGAACAACACTTACTTGGTGGAATACAGAGAAGGCCAAATGAGGTGTTGAAGATGCTATGACTTTAACTTGGGATGAATTGAAGGAAATCATGACCAGACGATTTTGCCCAAGGAGCGAAATCAAGAAATTAGAAGATGAATTTTATCGTTGAAGCAAAAGGAAGGAGACCACACCACATACAACAAAAGATTCCTCGAGTTACATCAGATGGTTCCCAACTTGTTCACTCCCCTCTACCGTTTGATCGAGCACTACATTCGAGGTCTTCCATCAAAGATTCAAGACTCTGTAATAAGTACCACGCCTGCAACTTTGGAAGCAGCAATGGAGCTAGCAACAGAGCTCACCGAGAACCGAATCCGGAACAAAGACTTCAAGGAGGAGAAGAAGAAGGATAAAGCATCGACTGAAACTTCAAACTCCACCCAAACCGAATCCCCTTCTCAACCCACTTTTAAGAGAAAAAGAGACGGGCAACTTTTGCTACTACCCAACGTAATCAACCAGTTTTACAAGCCATACCAATCCAACTATCCCAATCACTCAAGTGGCACCCAACTCAACTTACCCAAATAAGAAACCATATCTTGGACCTCACCCTCGATGTAACACCTATTTTTATCATCATCCCCTTACCTTACCTTGTCGTCTATGTGCAACTTGTGGACGCTATGGTCATTTGAGCAAGGTCTGCCGCACCCCTCAAAACCAAATCTCTTCCCCTACTCAAAACATGATCCAAACCTATCATCAACCTCAATACCCCATGTTCCCATATGTTCGAGCTTGTTTCAATTGTGGCGACCCTACCCACTTTAGAAACACGTGCCCTCGATTGGTTAACATCAAAACGCTCAAGCTCAATCAAATCCAGTTAACCAAGTAAATCAAGAAAACCAAATCACTAGGCCACTAGCAAGAGGAAGAGTTTTCAACATCAACGCCAACCCTGACGAAGATAATGACGGCCCAAACGAAACCACCCAACTAGTCCTCTTCACCAGAAATCAAGATTCAACTCCAATCGTTTAATGTTATGTTTTTCTTTATCACATAGAACCAATCATAACTTAAGGATAAAGCCAATGGGAATTTGACAAGAATATGGTGGATACGCCGCTGGTACTTCCTATATATAAGTATTCTTGTCAAAGGATCGGAGGCATTATCTGGCGGTTATGAGAGGTTCCATGTGTAAACTGTTTGAGTAATTATTGTTTTTTATTTTCAGTACATGCAATTTCATAGGCCGCCGCTCCCCATTACATTATGAGCGTTGAGCATGTTCCCCATTTCATTATGAGCGTGAACCCGGCGTGCCCACATACGATCGGCTCCGTTTGATCGAGCCTTGATCGCACAGACATTTTTCATTTTCAGTACATGCAATACGATCGGCTCCGTTTGATTGAGCCTTAATCGCACAGACATTTTCATTATCAGTATCTTGTGGTTGTTGTGTTTGTTGTAGAGTCACATAGAACTAATCATAACTTGCGGATAAAGTCAATGAGAATTTGACGAGAATATGGTGGATACGCCGCTGGTACTTCCTATATATAAGTATTCTTGTCAAAGGATCGGAGGCATTATCAGGCGGTTATGAGAGGTTCCATGTATAAACTGTTTGAGTGATTATTGTTTATTATTTTCAATACATGCAATACGATCGGCTCCGTTTGATTGAGCCTTGATCGCACAGACATTTTCATTTTCAGTACATGCAATACGATCGCTCCGTTTGATTGAGCCTTGATCGCACAGACATTTTCATTATCAGTATCTTGTGGTTGTTGTGTTTGTTGTAGAGTCACATAGAACTAATCATAACTTGTGGATAAAGTCAATGAAAATTTGACAAGAATATGGTGGATACGCCGCTGGTACTTCCTATATATAAGTATTCTTGTTAAAGGATCGGAGGCATTATCAGGCGGTTATGAGAGGTTCCATGTATAAGCTGTTTGTGTGATTATTATTTAGATTAAATTTATTATTTTCAGTACATGCAATACGATCGGCTCCGTTTGATTGAGCCTTGATCGCACAGACATTTTCATTTTCAGTACATGCAATACGATCGTCTCCGTTTGATTGAGCCTTGATCGCACAGACATTTTTTTCATTTTCAGTATTTTGTGTTTGTTGTATTGGTTGTAGAGTCACATAGGACTAATCATAATTCACTGATAAAACCAATGAAAATTTGACGAGAATATGGTGGATACGCCGCTGGTACTTCCTATATATAAGTATTCTTGTCAAAGGATCAGAGGCATTGTCAGACGGTTATGAGAAGTTCTATGTAGGATTTAGTAGTTTCTTGGTAAAAAATCATAACTTGCGGATAAAACCAACGAAAATTTGACAAGAATATGGTGGATACGCCGCTGGTACTTCCTATATATAAGTATTCTTGCCAAAGGGTCAGAGGCATTATCAGGCGGTTATGAGAAGTTCCATGTAGGATTTAGTATTGTCTTGGTTGAAATTTGTGTTACATTCATATCATCTCGCCATTTAAAGAAATTGGATTGTGTTCTATTTCTACATAAACTAACCTCTCCATCATAACAAACGAGAGAGGAACTGTCACCATTCAAACATATATGCTATCAGAATGTGGATTCAAACATTAGTTGTTGTGTTTATTTATGTTCTATAGTCATAGAACCAATCATAACTTACTGATAAAACCAATGAAATTTTGACAAGAATATGGTGGATACGCCGCTGGTACTTCCTATATATAAGTATTCTTGTCAAAGGATCAGAGGTATTGTTAGATGGTTATGAGAAGTTCCATGTAGGTTGTAGTATTAGAAGTTTTGCTTTAGGATATAACCATAACCTTCCAAACATATCAAAACTCTTACGCATGATATCAAAGTTAGCGAATCAACTCTGCTTATCAATATTTTTACCATAGGCAACAAAAAGCGATTCCTGTAACAGGGTACTTAATCCTTACAAGGACGTTACCGCCTCAAACAAAAACTTAAACTCTTACTCTTTTTCTAAGCATGTAACTGTCAAACTAAAAATCATCATTTTTAGTCAAATATATCACTACTTAAATTTCGGGACGAAATTTCTAAAAAGCAGGGGATACTATAACATCCGTAAAAAAAAACGGATTTTACCAAACCCGCTCCGTTTATAACCGAACAATCAGTTAAAAATTTCGTGGCACATTTAATGCCCAAAATAATTTTAAACGATACATAATTAATAAGTGTATTGGAATATATAATTTGTTTTTGAAAATTGTTAAAAATAATGAAATAAAAATATAATGTTGCTGCCGGGTTTCGAACCCGGGTCAGCCAACAACTTCAGCAAAGTCTTATCGCACACACACTCAACCACTGCGCCACTCATGTTCCTTGTTAAATATTGGAAACAATTAATACATAAAATAAATCTCGAATTCAAATAAGACGCGCCCAATTGCAGTCGTCGAAAATCCGGCGATCTCGCGAGATTGGACAGTTTCTTTTGTTCTTAACGTAAACATTTACTATGACATCGGTTATAACCGACGCCTGAACCCGCGACACAAGCTATAACCGCCGGAAAACGTAATGACTTTGAATCAAGCCTGAAATCCGACTCTATAAATCTCGATTCCTTCCTATAAATTCACCCACAATCCACTGGTAGCCTTTTTGCTCAAAACCGCACCCTTTCTCGACGAAAACTCACTCGCCGGAAAAGTTTTGCACCTCGCCGGAAAACCGAACCCTTCACCTTTGTGCCTTACTGAACCCCCAGAGCTTATACCGAAGTCACCCACATCCATTTCAAGCTTGCTGAAGACTCTCTGCCGCAGGACACACGTCGCCGGAAGTTTCTGCTGTCACCGGAGTTTCGCCGGAGAAACAGAGGAGTCCAGTTTCGGTATATCTAACACTTAATTTTTCATTCTTTTATTTATCTCACCTGTAATTAACTGAAACACACTAAAGAACATGATTAAAATCGTTGAATCAGTCAGTCATCGTTTCTGGTTAAGATCAACGAAGAAGACGAAGTTTCGGTAGTATATAAGTTTAATTTAAATCAAGAAATAACTCGGGTTAGACACACAGTCCATGGTGGACTGTGTGCACATTAAAAACGCTTACGTCTCGAGTTCGAATCATGTCCCACGCTTCCTCGCTTTAATAAAAATGTTCCTTTTTTATTACTGAACCGGATTCATTTCATATAGTTGTTAAGTATAATAAAAACCGAATAATAACCAAGATAGACACACAGTCCAGTGGTGGACTGTGTGCGCGTTTAAAACGCAGGTCACGAGTTCGAGTCCGGACTACCGCATCGGTCCGGACAATTATCCAACTTTTTATATAAGGCAGAAATGGAACTATTTAGTTTGTATATAAGTATAATAAAAATCAGATTATTTAACAAGTTAGACACACAGTCCAGCGGTGGACTGTGTGTTAACTCAACCCACAGGTCCCGGGTTCGAGACCTGTGGAGCGCACCGGTCCGACGCATTAAATCGTTTTTAAAAATGAATGATTTTCTGTTAAATCTAATTAGTATATAAATTTAATTAAAAACAGAAATATTTCGGGTTAGACACGTAGCTCAGTTGGTAGAGCTGCGTGCACGCGTACGGGAGGTCTCGGGTTCGAGCCTCACCCAGCGCACACATACACGCATACGAACCGGTCAACAGTCAAAGTCAATGGTCAATGGTCAACGGTCAACGGTCAAAAAGTCAACATTTTTTTATTATTTTTATTTATTATTTTAATTAAAAATCAATTAAAAATACTTAAAAATAACATTTTTAAGGTTAGAAAATAGGCTTAAACTCACAAAAATACACCCAACAATCCTACTAAAATGGATTAATAAAATCCGTTTACTTACCGAATCACTATGCCATTATCTAGGTTAATTTCACTCGTGGTTAAAACCAACTTCGCGTGCATTCAACATTATCAACCGAACGCACCCAAGGTGAGTGAATCTTACAACTCCCCTTTTTAATTACACGTTTTGGGGTGTGTCATGTGTCATAAAATTAACTTGTTTATTTAAACTTGTGCCATACCATATTGTGATCTAAACTTAGATTGTATACATTGCTTGTAGTTTATGTATTTCATTTTGTCTATTTATATGCAATTCATTCATTAGGCCCATCAGTTCCTCGTGTGAGACGAGTTGAGCAACACGTGCCTCAAAACAAATCCATTATTGTTCGTGTGTGTATTATTGAGTTTATATTGTTTGTAGTTATGTATTTCATATTGTCAAGTTTATGCAATTCATTCATTAGGCCATCAGTTCCTCGTGAGAGACGAGTTGAGCAACGCGTGCCTCTAAACGATCCATTATTGTTCATGTGTGTATTGTTTAATATTAAATTGATTGGTGAATAAGTTTACATCTATTTTTTACTCATGTGTGGTTGTGCACTTATTTTATAATCAATTAAATAAACTTGTTCAAATGTTTTCCATAGGATTCACTCGCCAACTTTTTGTTGATCCAAAAACCCTTTTTACACATGATACAGGTGAACAGGATGAAGCAAGGAAAACATAGGAAATGCCTTAAAAGAAAACAATGAAGCCTAGATTGATATTTAGGACATGATGTAATATTGATTGTAATTTTCCATTAAAGTGTATTAATTAATATGAAACGTTAAAATAAATGTCATGAGCTTTGATGATAACCCAACCATGCCCCGATGACCTTTTCCGCTGCGGGTCGGGGTGTGACAGTTTTGGGAACTCCCTCTGTTCGGAACATTTAACAGTTTTGATTGATTAAATGTGAAATTGAATTACTGAACAACGCAGAAAGTTTAGGCGATTATACCGATACAAAGCGAGATTCTGGAAATTCCAGAAGTTTTCCGGCGAAAACAGAATATTCGGCAACGTCGTCTGGAATTGATTCTGGGCGATGGTTTGATGTTAGTAATGGTCTAACAATGGATTGAAACAGAAAAAGTCGAGGCATTTACCGTGTTGATGAAAGTCTCGGTTTTACGGCGACTTGCAGAGAATTCCGGCGATGTATTTCTTGCGACAGAGATTCTTCAGGGGGTTTAAGGTGAGTGTGGGTAATGTCGGTATGAGCTCTAAAATCTTATTTTAGAGTAAGCAGAAAGGATGGAATGAATTCGGTTTTCCGGTGATAATTTCCGGTTAATTTGCAGAGAATTCCGGCGACTGCGGCGAGGTTTTCTGAGCGAAATGAAGAGTGTAATTTTGATAAACTCGTGAGCTTAACTGATGAATAAGGCATAACTCAGATTTAATTGCATTTCCGGTTTCGAATTCAACATTTTTCGGTTACGGTTTGATGATTTGAATGAGTGACATTAAGGCCTTTCAGTTATAACCGGCGCTGCTGTAATTGCATCCGTTATGTCAAAAGAAAACGTCAATGATTGACGAATTCGTCGGGATTTCCGGCGAGAGTGATTTGGGCGCACTGAGTGACTGGGTTTGATTTCCAGTTTCATTATATGTATTAATTGTTTCAGTAATTCAACAAGTAACACAAGTGGCAGAGCGGTTGAATGTTGGTGTGTTAAGTCTTTGAGTTCCCGGCTGACCCGGGTTCGAAACCCGGCATCAGCATAATATTTTTATTTCATTATTTTTAAAAAATTTTCATTATAAATTTTATATTCTAATATACTTATTAATTATGTATCGTTTAAAATTAATTTGAGCATTAAATACGCAACGAAATTTTTAACTGGATGTTCGGTTAATAAACGAAGCGGGTTTGTTAACCCGGTTTTTGACGGATGTTACACTGACCAGTTTATATCAAACTGATTGTTAAATCAAATTTGAATTACCAAGGTCTGATACAGATTGTTAGGATCTGAGTTTGATATTGATGGGATTGTTTTAGATGAAATCAATAAAAGAAGATAATAATCAATGAAATAGAGTAGCGAGAATGTGTGAAAGTTTGAAATCACAACAATAGAAAGATTTTTTCATTAACATGCTTTTGTAATATTAATCACGTATGCATGAAAATTACAAACTCCCCCTCAACATAAAATCACTCTAATTTGTTCGTACAAAATGTTAGAAGAAGTCATAGATAGAATAGTACATGCATTGTTCTATTTATAGTACATTACAAACCACTGAGCATCTTTGGCTAACGTCACTATGAAAGTGACATTTAACAACCTAACAAACTCTAACCTCTGCTAGACCTAAACACTCTTACATTAAAATACAATATAAACTCTAATGATCACAACTGTTGAGATATCCTCTATTAGGCTTTATCCTTTGTTAGTCTTCAGCAGACTATACTTCAACAGACTTTGTCTTCATCAAAGGTTCCAATCAATAGACCTTGGATTCCAGCAGATCTTAGCCATTGATAAGAACTTGTGAACAGTCTTTAAGTCTCAGCAGAGTTTGGAGTAGCAGATCTTTATTATAAAAGATCAGATGTTAGAGATTGTTTTGGCTTTTCAATCATCTGTTCTTTTGTAGGGTTCAATAGATCCAACTAATATGATTTAATTAGGTTCTTTAGGTTTGGAATTTCTGGATTCGGACGAAGAGTAGGTTTTGTTTACGTATCTTTTTTTTTTATATGTTTATTTTTAAGTTGTATGTCTAGAAATATCATTTTCTATTTAAATGAAATTTATAATTTCATTGTTTTATTGTTAATTTATAATTAAAAAAACCATCATTAGTGATAAGCATTTTCACTAAAATTCATCACTAGTGATGAAATAAAACTTGATGACGTGATGAAACTTGATTAAATGTTGTGAGTGATGCAATTTCATCATTAATGGAATGTCGATATCACTAAGAAGAGGAGATAAAAAGATTTTAGATGTAAAGATACCCACTATTAAAGATCACACTATTAACAAACGCACTGATATTTGAAATTAAGATCAATAAAATGAGTTAAGAACATGTAATCTCAAATTCTTAATTCAACATAACACCACTAGTTTAACCGCATTAAAGAAAATTTCCAAGCTAACATATGCAGTGGCGGTGTGGAATATATATAAAGATTTTAGGCTCTAGTTATATAAAAAAATCAGTTAATAGTGGGTAGGTCATATAGGACAAAAGAACATCAAACTAAAATTTATATAATCATCAAAAATACTTCAAACGTCATTACAAATGTATTGAAAATTGTGCCCTACGATTTTCATTTTTTGAAATCTATCAAAAAAATCATCTAGAGATACTAAACACTCCATAAATTCATTACATTCTTACTCATGGTTCCTATCACATACAAATCGATCCATAAATTCATAAAACAACATTAAACTAGAGGGGTATGGTCCCAAAGAAAATTTCCAAGCTAACATATGCAGTGGCGGTGTGGAATATATATAAAGATTTTAGGCTCTAGTTATATAAAAAAATCAGTTAATAGTGGGTAGGGTCATATAAGACAAAAGAACATCAAACTAACATTTATATAATCATCAAAAATACGTCAAACGTCATTACAAATGTATTGAAAATTGTGCCCTACAGATTTTCATTTTTTGAAATCTATCAAAAAAATCATCTAGAGATACTAAACACTCCATAAATTCATTACATTCTTACTCATGGTTCCTATCACATATAAATCGATCCATAAATTCATAAAACAACATTAAACTAGAGGGTATGGTCCCAAAAACCCTGCGCCAGCGCAAGGGACCATACCCTCAACAACAATATACTACAAGAACAACCTTGCGCGCAATGTGTAATGGTGCACCATTCTTGAAACCAACAGGTTGCCTAACAACTTTGTGCGCAATACGCAATAGTATTGCATCCTTGATACATGCAGGTCACACAAGAAACCTTGCGCACTCAGCGCAACGGCAAGTTAGACCAACCCATGTAGGTCACACAACGAACCTTGCGCACTCAGCGCAACGGCAAGTTAGACCAACACATGCAGGTCACACAACGAACCTTGCGCACTCAGCGCAACGGCAAGTTAGACTAACTCATGCGGGTCACACAACGAACCTTGCGCACTCCGCGCAATGACAAGTTAGACCTGGAAATACAAGTCGCACAACGAACCTTGCGTACTTGGCGCCACGGCAAGTTAGACTTAGACGCGCAGGTCCCTTGACCCTGCGCGGATCAAACAACCCTCTAGCCGCGAAGTCCTAAAACCTTGCACAAGAACAAGACAAACATGAGAGCAACTCATAGTCTTGGGAACAAAAGGATTTAATCCCCACAACTCTGCATTGCTCAGAAAGCACTGAAAGCCACGCGGAAGGGAAAAGCGCAAAGAGGCGTTGACTACATACTTGCTCAGAAAGCACTGAAAGCCACGCGGAAGGGAAAAGCGCAAAGAGGCGTTGACTACATACAAGGGTACAAAGTGGTAGAGCTGTGACCCAATGGTCGCTCGACAGGTTGTGTCAGACTGCATCGCATGAACAGTAATGCAGAGGCCAGACTGTGCACCAACCACACTCACGCCAGTGACAGTCACACATTCTCCATTTTCGGCTGATGACAGGTCTGACACAAGGGACAGCTGCCATAACACGTGGCACCATTCACTATCCGACAAAGCACACCTCCTGCCAGAGATCATTAATGATCGATGCAGAGGGACAGAACGGATATCCCTGGTCATCTGGGCCGGGCCTAAGGCCCATCTACCAAACACACCTATTTTCGGCTATAAAATAAGGGTTGCACCACAAGGTAAAACACATGTTTTCCAGATCACTCACATACAAGCTTACTTATTACTTACTTGCTATTATCTTGCAATACGAAATACTTATTCTCACGCCGGAGCGTAGTCACAGAGAAAACCCTCCCCCTTTCTCTCGTGACGAGGCTAACGCCATTGCTAGTTTTGCAGATTAGCCTAAAGTGAGATCACCCAAAGAGCAACGAGAGACAACCTTTCATGCAAAAAACTAGCTGTAACTAAGATATTTCCGCCGGTGTTTCTTCATTGGCGCCTTCTGCTTTTTACTCACTCTCACATCTGTTTTCTCGTTTTGTTTTTTCACAAACATCACTTACAAATGGCTGATTTTCCATCAAACACAACACGAGGTCCTCGAACTGAAGGCAAGAACCCAGTTCATGCCTCTCGACTCGACTGACAAGTGGAAAAAGTTTCTTCCGGGAATACCGGTGCTCACCACGACTCTGGTCGTGTGAACGTCCCGATAACCCACGGAGTTCAAATGGAGACTCCCTCCGTACCTATCACTTCGGTTCTGCCTCCAGGTGAAACTCTGATGTCTTGGTACATCACGTCTCCAACGGCTCTAAATGTCGTCTACGCACAACTTTGCGCGCAAACCAACACTTTCGTGCCCTGATGCAGCCAACTACTCACGTGCATGCTTCGCCTGCACCACGAGTAATCAGCTATTACTCACCGGCTGGAGCAAGTGTTCCATCACAACTATGTACACGAGAAACAGAGTATTCTCAATCGCTGCCTAAACACGAGTCTCACACTCATAGGCGAGCGTCCATCCACTCACTGTTGGGCATGTGTCCTCTAGAGGGGCGGGACACCCAGCGTGAGGAGGATCGTACATATGGCGAGGGTGATAGCGCCAGTGTGTTTCACTGGCTAGCAAAAGATTATGCTGCTTACAAGTCTGCGCCATGGGTT
Organism: Scalesia atractyloides; assembly: GCA_947069175.1. Lineage (NCBI taxonomy): Eukaryota > Viridiplantae > Streptophyta > Magnoliopsida > Asterales > Asteraceae > Scalesia > Scalesia atractyloides. The sequence goes on from CAMTDV010000028.1 coordinate 2,610,487, forward strand.
GTTTACAACCCGGAGGCGGAGTACAACTATAACTTGATCTACAGGCCGGTTGAAGCAGCCGAACACTCAAAATTCATCAAGGAGATCGCGCTTGCACCACTTGAGCGCGCAAAACTTCCCTCCAACGTGGGAAAGTGCAATGGTTTGATAGACCCAGATGATCACCTGCGCTGATTCACCGGCGCAGGACTAATCGGAGGTTGGAAGCTGCCCATGTGGTGTTACTTGTTTGTCCAAACCCTTACAGGTGCTACGCCTATGGTTTGATAATTTACCCACGGGTAAGCTCTTGTAATGGAACGACCTTAAAGACAAGTTCCGGATGCACTTCAGCCAACAGCGGCGTTATGTTAGAGATTTCTCCGACGTAATGAATATCTGGCGGTGTGATGATGAAAGTCTCGAAGACTTCATCACCCGCTACAATAAAGAGGTATTGGAGATAGGGGTGTGCACGAAGACCTGATTCGTGCACAGTTCAAATATGATGTCCGCTGCGACGAGATGCTAAAGTCTTGTCAGGAACTACAGGCCTCCCAAAGAGCTGGGAGAAACTAATGGTGGCAGCAATGGTCAATGCGCAGACGGAGCGCAACCTAAATAACAGCAGACCTCCCCTACCCCATTACCGTCCCTAAGACATGAGCAAAAGTTTTGGGAAAAAGAATAAAAGTTGGAGGGAACCCAGTCATAACCCTCCCTACTCACCGGTCGACGCACGCGCGACCATCAATAAGATTGCTACCCAGAGAGCAATCAAGCAGGATAATCGTGATCGTTAGCGGACACCAGTGACGAAAACATCGGCGGAGGTACTCAGCACCGAAGACCACCAACCGTCGCCGATGCGCAATAAAAAAGGTCAAGACCCCAACCTTTTCTGCGATTATCATAAAGATACGGGGCATACAACTGACAAATGCATCTCCTTGCGCATGGAGATCGAGAAGGCGCTAAAAAGTGGGAAGCTCGCCCACTTACTTCAAAATGTGCGCAAGGAGGTTCGCCAAATTACTTGAGCCTGTGAGGGCCCGAGTAACAAGAAGATGAAGTCTTTTCATATGATCCAAGGTGGCCCGTCACGCAAGCGCGGCCATTAGAAGAGTTGCATGCCTCACTGGCGCGAGCAACAAGTCATCTTCACTGTAGTCCTCGGGGGCCCACAAGAGGAGCGTCCGGTCGTGATAACTGGCATCTTTGGCCATTATCGCACCGATTACATGTTCATAGACCTGGGACACTCTATGGACATCATATATGAGCAGTGCTTCCAACAGCTGGACCAAGAAGAAAAGGCGCGCTTGGAGCCGGTAAATTTCCCACTCACTGGTTTCTGCAAGGAAGCCGTCTTCCCGCTGGGCCAAATCTCATTTCCGGTGACTCTTTCCGATAGGCGACACTTGCACGGTTCCGGTCAATTTCATGGTCATGCCCGTGACTTCACGCCATGACGTGTTGCTGGGCCGGCGCACCCAAAGAGAGTTCAGCATGATCACTTCCACTCCTTATGCTGCCTGCGGTTTTCCAACAGAGATCGGGGTGGCCATCATGTACACGAGGAAGAAGATCATGTCCGTCGAAGAGGAACCACCGACGAAGCTACCGAAGTCATCATCAAACGGTGAGCCAGAAAAGTGGGTACTAAACAACATGTACCCGGAACAAACAGCGCTGTTAGGGCCCACCATGACCCCCGTAGTCAAGGCACGGTTAAAACAACTTTTGTTCCGCAATTTAGATATTTTCGCTTGGTTGCCGGCGGATATGACAGGGGTACCGAGGAAAATTGCTGAGCACGCGCTGCACACATTCCCTTCAGTTCAGCCTATCGTTCAGAAGAAGAGCAACTTTGGTCCTGAAAAAACCCGCACACTGAACGAGCAAGTTTCAGAGCTCCTTCAACCGGTATCATCCGAGAAGTACGCTATCAGACATGGGTAGCCAACGCAGTCATGGTCCAGAAGCACAACGGCAGTTAGCGCATGTGCGTCGATTTCAAAGATCTAAACAAGGCATGTCCCAAGGACTGCCACTCTTTACCAGAAATCGACAAAAAGGTGGACTCACTCGCTTCCTTTAGGTGGAAATGGTTCCTTGATTGCTACAAAGGCTACCACTAGATACAAATGAAGAAAGAGGAGGAAGACAAGACCGCATTCCGCACTGACAAGGGAATCTTTTGTTACACAAAGATGCCCTTCGGATTGCGCAACGCAGGAGCCACCTATCATCGTTTGATGGACCATGTCTTCGGGGACGACATTGGCGAAACCATAGAGGTGTACATTGATGTCCTTGTCATCATGTGCTCAGATGAGGAGAAGATGCTAACAAACGTTCAGAAAACGTTTGCATCCTTGCGCAAGGCAAACCTGAAGCTGAACCCTAGCAAGTGCTCATTTGGAATGGAAGAAGACAAATTATTGGGATTCATCGTCACGCGCGACAGTTTCAAAGTCAATCCCGAAAAAGTGGAAGTGATTCAGCGTATGCCTTCCCCTCGACCATCAAAGAAATGCAACGGTTGGCGGGGAGATTGGCTACGCTGAACAGGTTCTTGGCCAACCACGTAATGAAGTCCTTCCCATTCATCAGCACTTTGCGGAATTGTGTAAAGTAAAACATGTTTCAGTGGACTCCGGATGTGGAGAAAGCCTTCACACAAATGAAGGAGTACTTGATTCAGCTAGCTACGCTCACGACATCGCAAAAGAAAGAGCCACTGATTCTTTACCTTTACGCATTAGATATCGCTCTGGGCGAAGTCCTGGTAGTAAAGCGCACAGGAGCCCAAACTCCGATCTACTCGTCAGCAAAATGTTAACTGACCAAGAGACGAGATATCCAATGATGGAAAAGCTTGCTCTAGCTTTAGTCCACGCATCCTACAGGTTGCGTCGGTATTTTTCCGGCCATGTGATAACAGTTCTACGAACTATCACCTAGGCCAAATTTTGTCCAAACTAGACATATCTGGTCATCTAGCAAAATGGCAATTGAGCTTGGTGAACACAACATCGTGTACAAACCAAGTCTAGCAATAAAAGGCCAGATATTAGCAGATTTTGTTACAGAAATACCAATGAATAAATCACAAGAGTGTGAAGCTGTATAGAACCCAGCGCCGGTTACAGACGACCGCGCATGGATACTTCACACAGACGACGCATCCAATGATGATGGCGCAGGGGCAGGTCTCCGCCTAATAAGCCCCGACAACCAAGAATTAACCTATGCCATCAGGTTGAATTTCAAAAGCACGAATAATGAAGCTGAGTACGAAGCGTTTCTGGCAGGCGTTCGGTTAGCCATCAAAATGGGTCCAAAGAATTTGGAAGCGCACGTCAATTTCCTTTTAGTCGCAGGACAGGTCAACGACCTATACGACGCAAAAGGCGAAACGATGGCCCTGTATCTTGAGCAGGCGCAAGCCTTAATAACTAAATTCCAAATCTTCAAAATAACCCATGTCAACCGAAGCGAGAATAAACATGCCGACGCGCTAAGCAAATTAGCCGCTACAAGCTTCAAGCACCTCGCGCGTGAAGTGCGCATTGAGGTACTCAAGAACCCCTCTGTTCCTTTGCGTCAAGTAAACATCATCAAAATGGGGAATCCTTCCTGGATGTCTCCCATAATCATGTTCTTGCAATATGGGACCCTCCCCGAAAATAAGGCGGGAGCAAAGGAAGGTCCTGAACAAGGCACTCAACTACGAAATGGCGGACGGTATCTTATACCAGAAGTCATACCTTGGACCGCTCCTCCGCTGCGTTGAACACGCAAGACGCGCATTACTTGATCCGTAAAATACGTGAAGGTTATGCGGAATTCACGCCGATCCGCGCATGATCTTAGCAAAGATCGTAAACGCTGGTTACTATTAGCCTGGCATGCACCTAGATGCAGTCGAAACGCTGCGGAAGTGCGCATCATGCCAGCGCCATACGCAGAAGACACTGCGCCCCAAGAATCCCTCGATCCTAGTGACAACAGCATGGCCCTTTCAGCAATGGGCAATCGATATGGTGGCACCTTTCCCAGATGCCCCAGGCGAGTGAAGTTCATAATCATCGCCGTCGATTACTTCACCAAGTGGGTAGAAGCAAAACCCCTTGCATCCACCACAGCAACTGCAGTTCGAAATTCATTTGGGAGCACATCATATGCCGCTTTGGGTTACCCCTGCGCATAGTCAGTGATAACGGACCCAACTTTGCAGCTGAAGAACTACAGCAATGGATGAAGGAAATGCATATCAAACATATCTTCACTTCGGTCGCGCATCCCCAAGGGAACAGCCAAGTAGAAAGCATAAACAAGAGCATTGTCGATGGGATCAAGAGAAGATTGGGTACGACGCCGAGAGGTTGAGTAGATGAGTTGCCAAGCATCCTTTAGGCTCATCGAACCATGCTAAAAACCAGCACAAGCGAAACTCATTTTAGCCTGGTGTATAGGATGGAGGCAGTGATTCCCACAGAAATAGGCCTCCCTTCACCGTGCATGCTGGCTGCACAAAGCCAGAATAACGAAGACAAGCGCAGACTCGACTTGGACCTCCTAAAAGAAGGGGGTGAAAACACCGCAATCAACGAAGCAAAGTACAAGTCCAAGCTTGAAAAATACTACAATGCTCGAGTCCGCATATGTACCTTCCTACCTGGCGATTTTGTTCTACGCGAAAACGAGGCGTCTAACGTTGGAAGTCCTGGAAAATTCGCACCTAAGTGGGAAGGTCCCTACATTATTCATGAAGTCCTAGGAAAGGGCGCATACACCCTCAAACATTTGGACGACACAAACATTCCTAGGACATGGAATGCGCAACAGCTATGGTGGTGCTACATGTAAATTAGCAAACCTATTATCTTATTGTCTACTCTGTACATGGATCTTATGCCTTATTGATCAATAAAGACAATGGATATATGAATTTCCTTATCAAGATGTTTTGTTACAAATGCACGAAACCACTTGGGTCTACGCGAAAACACCATGGTACACAATGACTCATGAAAAAATTCACTGCCTACTGCATGCGCATGGGAGGGGATGTTCATATACGAGTTTATTACCAGTTTCATTCGCGATATCTACACAAAGTTGGTTCTTTTCACGCAAATATTATAACTTGGAAGAAAATTTCATTAAAAGAAGAAATATGTACATACATGCGCAACGCGCAGTTACATTCAAGATCTTACATCAAAGTTATGAGAATAAGGACCCTACACTACTCTTCACTCCCCGCGGCCTCGGCTTCATCCGAAAATATGTCTTTCAAGCGATCGACGTAGTCATCATGCTGGAGCGCCTCGCTCCCTAAATCCATCACTAGGATCTATAGACGGTCATACTCCCGAGTGGAAGTGCGGCTGTTGTCCCATTGTACCTCCAGCGCATGAGTGACATGATGTGCACACTCAGCGTAGCCCTGCGCATAACCATCATGGCGCGCAGTGACCATCAGCTTGGCCACTACGCCATCCAACTCCGTGGAATTCAGGATGGAGTTTGCGATTTGCAATACAAGAACAACAAGATTAGAATCAAGATACAAACGGAGTACTTACATTGACAACTCCATGTTGTTGCATCCATAGCATGTTGTTGGACACCAGAGACTCGGAGATGGCACGGACGGCTTCAGAATCTTCAAGTTTTTTCTCGCCCGCGCCCTACCTTGGCTTCCGCCAATTGTTGCCTCTCCTTATCCTCCAGGTGCCTGCGTTGTAATTCAGCCTTTTCCACCAAGGCCACCTGGAGATCCTTCTTTGCACCCTCCAGAGCGGCGCAAGCCTCAACCTGGTTACATACAACAATGTTAGTTTGAAAATTTATTGATCATACAAAATAAATAAAGAGGGAAAATTCTTACCTCCTTCTGCTCACTGCGTTCGTGGTGCGCCCTGGCCTCCGCGGCCGCAGCAGAAGCTGCCTCCCTCTCCTTCTTCATGCGTTCTACCTCTCCGCGCATCCGGGCCACCTCATCCCTTAAGGATTTTTTCTCGTTGTTGTCCCTCTCACAAGCCTCCCTCCACAACTTGCGCTCCTCAGCAAGTGTGGCAGCGGAGCTTTCAGCCCTCTTCTTCCACGCCAGCACGGACCACTCCTCAGTCCATTGAGTTTCGGCAAATTTAACTTTGTCCGCCTCCAACTCAGATTTTTGTGCAGCCACTAGGGCTCACTCTTGGACTAGTTTCGCTTGGGAAGCTTCAAATTTTTCTTGTTCCTTGTGCATGCTCCGCCATTCTCGAATAATCTTATGTGTGATCGAGGCGGAGCTAGCTACTGCCTGGAAGTACGCGCATATGTTTGTTGATGACCTTTTTTAGCGCGCGCACGCACCTCCGCTAGGGGGAAAGCTCCCTTAAACCACTCACGGCATGCCGACCAGTGAGAGAAGTCGTCTCCCTTCTTCAGCTTCCACACAGGGTGTGGATCTCTTAGCGCGACCTTCGTGATAAGACCTATAATAAAACTCACCCAGGGTTTCGTCCGGGCGGATTAGAGATGTGACAACTGGCATTTTCCGATTGTAATTACACGCATAACAAACATTAATACCATCGTAAGTAGTGTAATTAGACGTAAATTAACTTGATCAGGCTTTTGGAATGCCTAGGAATATCTACCCGACTTTTCGGTACGCGAATGGTGATTTGCGGGAAAACTGCTGAACGTCAAATGGAAACGAACTGACACCGGGCAAAATACTGACTACGCCGACAAATACAAATTTTTACATGTATAATTTATGCGTAAGAATTTGGTTATGATGAATTATCGTGCTTTTAAACGTCACAAAACGCTTACGTGAACGAAAAACGCGTCGGCAGGAACGCAATGACAACGAAACGGAAGCAACGGACTCGAATTACACCTCGATACTAATATATTATGATATATTTAGCTTCGTAATTGAATTTTATTATTCGTAGTCAAAATCAGATCAGAAAAAAGACAGAAACAACAACCGAAGCAAATTACGTATTTTAACGAAACCGACAAACGCACGCGATTAATATCAAATACCGACACCATTTTATATGTTTTTGAACCTAAAACAATGTTATAACGACATTACATGACGTTCAGGTTCGAAAACGGGCCTCGTAGACGCGATTGGCCGCTCAAAACAATAGAAACGGGCTTATGGGTCTACGGTCCAAACCCACTAAAAACCCTAAGTATATAAAGCCTCTTACACCTCATCCTCTCATTTCAAACCCTACCTCACACGCACACCTCACCTGCTCTCTCTCTCTCTCTCTCTGATGAACATCCTACCTCACTAACAACCGGCGGGTTAACGGCGGCAACCACGGTGCACCGAAGACGGCGTCGCGGCGGCGCCGCTGCTGACGCCGGCAGCGGCAGTGGATTTTTGCGGCGGAACCGCGGCTAACCCCCCCTAAATCATACCTCGCGAGTCTATTTTCGGCCTCCATTTTTCGTTTTGAGCAACATGGGTAGAAGTTTGAAGGTCGGCAGCCGCGGTTTTTCCGATAAACCCTTCGACTTCTTCTCTCTTTCTTCAAGATCTTTCTAGATCCACCTTTCTCCGGCTCGATGCTTGTTGTTTAAGGTTTGATGGGGTGTGGCGGCGGTGGTGGCTCCGCTAGAGACGTTGTTATCGGCGGAGGTGGTGAGTGGTTTACGCATCAGAACAGTGGCATAGTGGTGGTGTTATGCGGCGGCTGCGACAAGGGTTTACGGTGGAGATCAAATCCAGTCGTCGAGATACAACGGCACAGTGACAGAGGCGGTGGTTGTTTTGGTTCGGGTCGAATCTGGGTTGGGTTCGGTATCATCGGCAGCAAATAGCCGAAGTCGACGGCGAAGTGGCCGGCCGACGACGGCAGTGAAGGTGGTTATACTTGACTCGGATCTGGTTCGGTTCAAGTCAGTGTTTCGGGTTCACTTTGGTTCATGTCGGTTCACTCGGTTCAATCAGTCAACGGGTCACACTCGGTCAACACCGAGTCGACTCAGTCAACACGAGTCAACTCAGTCAAACTTGGTCAACTGGTCAAAGGTAGTCAGCGGTGGTCAACAAAGTCATATGTGGTTCGGGTACGGTTCGGTCAGTTTCGTCGACACCGGATTTGTTCCGGTCAAACTTGGTCAACTGTAGTCAACACAAGTCAACACAGTCAAACTCAGTCAACGGGTCAACCCAGACTCGGTAAAATTTAATGACATAAATTTTAATTATATTATTTTATACAAATATTAATGTTAATTACCGCGAAACCGAGCTCGATCTGACCCGCTAACAATTATATATCGTCAAAGTTAAAAAAATAAAAACCGAATCGACGCGACGCGACGCTACGATATATATATATATATATATATATATATATATATACATAGATATATATATAGTAGAGAGTTCAAATGAGAAGAAAAATTTTGTAAGAATAAAAAGAATAACCTTTAAACCAATATAACTTCTCCATTTACTTCACTTAATGTCTGTATTTAATATTATGAAAAAAAGGCATAGAGGTAAATCTATAATTGTCATTAGTTAGCTAATTAATTAAACTTGTAACTCATTTTTTTCATATACTCTTTCAAGATAAAATAATTTATGGTGTAGGAAAATTTTCGACATGTGTAGGATAAATTTTAGTATCTGTAGGATAAATTTTGAAATGTGTAGGTAAATTTACATGTTTGTAGGGTAAATTCCGGTAAATGTAAGACATATGTAGGATAAATTTTGAAATGTGTAGGATAGAATGTTTTTGCTTTATTAATGAGAGGAGTTATAAACCATTTAATGTTTTACCATTATACCTTTTCTTCTTTTTCTTCTCACATTAAATTTCTTCTCAAATGATCCTTCCCCTATGCATGAGTTTTATGACTAGTGACGGGATTGTCTTAGTCACAACAAGGGGCTAGGCCCCAATTTTATTAATAACATGTGTTACATAAATTGTTGCGTTTTGACAAATAAACAAATAAATCGACAATTTGTATTGTCAGGATCGTCTAAAAACAGAGGAAACTCTGTCCGTTTCTCGTAAAGATACATAATATGAAACGCGTTTATTTCAAAGAGTAAACCTATCCGATCCAAGTAATTGTTATGAAAATAAATATTTATGAAAATAGATATATATTTATTTCGGCGACACTATTATAACTTACAAAAATCAAGTCGATAACGTTTCAACGAGCGTGATTACAAGATAACAAGATTCGGCAATCTGTTATAAAACAAATATGGTTATTTTTTTACTTCTAAGTTCGGAATTCGGAAATTAGATTTCAAACATCGATAATACCTTCGAATACTCTTATAAAATAAATATTATTTTATATCTATTTCGAACATCAAGACTTCCGAACACAATAAAGATAGATTTAGTGTTTACGTTTATTCCAAACGCCTTCGGAAATCATATATTTAAGACATATAGTATTCGGAAATTGTATAAAATGAATACAAATATATATATTCGAATGCTGAGACCTTGAATAGTTTTATAAAATAAATATAGTTTTTATATTTATTTCAAACGTCGACGATTCGGGAACTTTCGAATCCTTTCATAACAATAATATACTTGTTGTATTCGATTCAATCGTCTAAACAAAGTACGACGCAACACCGTAAGATTATAACAAGCATACAGTTATATAATTATTTTATTAATCATAAACGATATGCAAGACTACTGCTCGGATCCGAAATGCTTTACATATATGGGTACATCTCCGAGTATATATGTATTACATCTTACGAAAACTACGAGGAGTCGTACTACCATTCATCTACGCCTTCTATTCGAGACGACTAATACGATTTCATGAAATATATTTATGTTTATATATAAACATATATTTCAAATCTCACGGAAACTAAGTCGTTTCCAAGGAAACCATAGATTGGTTATTCCGAGACAAGACAATAACACTTTCATATAATCGTATGGTTAACGATTCGGTAGAGCTCGGTGACACGTAGTTTAGCTATGTTATATTTAGAAACTTATAAGTTATTCTGTTTTAGGAATGTCTTAGATTGCATGCTAGCAAGCCACGTTGTGGAGATGACATTATGGAATCACATTAAGCTAGCTTTGCACAAGGATATCAAGGTGAGTTCATAACCCCAGTTTTTACCGTTTTACATTGTTATAAATGTTTTCGGGGGTGGAAAGACATGCAAGTTTTCGCAAAAGCACACAATGTTTTGATAAACAAAAACCACATATTTCTAAACCATGTTACAAACAGATTTCAACAAACCCGACGGTTTATGAATGGTTTAAGCTAAATTTACCGGTTTTCACAGCAATGCAAGGCTTTTCGAAACAGTGGAGAGTTCAAATGAGAAGAAAAATTTTGTAAGAATAAAAAGAATAACTTTTAAACCAATAGAAATTCTCCATTTGCTTCATTTAATGTGTTTATTTAATGTTATGAAAAGGACATATAGGTAAATCTATAAATGTCATTAATTAGCTAATTAATTAAACTTGTAACTCATTTTTTTTTCATACACTTTTTCAAGATAAAATAATTTATGATGTAGGATAATTTTCGATATGTGTAGGATAAATTTTAGTATGTGTAGGATAAATTTTGAAATGTGTAGAGTAAATTTACATGTGTGTAGGGTACATTCCGGTAAATGTAAGACATATGTAGGATAAATTTTGAAATGTGTAGGATAGAATGTTTTTGCTTTATTAATGAGAGAACATAATTAATGAGAGGAGTTATAAAACCATTTAATGTTTTACCATTATACCCTTTCTTCTTTTTCTTCTCACATTAAATTTCTTCTTAAATGAACCTTCCCCTATGCATTAGTTTTATGACTAGTGACGGAATTGTCTTAGTCACAACTAGGGGCTAGGCCCCAATTTTATTAATAACATGGGCTAGGCCCAGTAACACGAATAACATGGGCTAGGCCCAATAACACGAATGGCATGGGCTAGGCCCAATAACATAAATGACATGGGCTAGACCCAATATCAAAAGTATGAGGAACGAAAATCATATGAAGGGCGAGGCCCATTCATACACATTGAAAACACAGATTTCTAACAATTGGTATGTAGCTATGGGATTAGATGATGACAGATCACTGTGCGTAAGTAGGATGATGACAATAGTAACCATTAATCACGTAGTGACCAAGGTGCAAAAGGTATAGATCTATCGAGTTTGAGGCACACTCCACTCCTGGTTTGTTAACCCCTTAGGAGTGCTTTTGTGATCCCAATGATGTCAGAGTGGTCTCGGTTTGGTTACTTACTTATGGCACATATGTCAGTGTATTAGCTACACACCGATTGATCCTTGATTCCGTAGGTATCCTACATACTATGATTTAAATACTGGTTTACAAATGTAACAGAAAACATTTCATTACCGGGTTACAAACACAACGGTTACATGTATTGGTTTACAAACATAACAGAAAACATTTCAATACCGGTTTACTGATACGATAGAAAACATTTTATTACCAATTTACAAACATAACGGTTATATGCATCGGTTTATAAACAACAAAGAAAACATTTCTACACCGATATACGGATACGACATTTCAAACGCTTTGGAATACTATGATCTCACAAACCGGTTTTCACATGCAAGATTTTCAAATGTTTTAAGATTCATTTGATACAAAACAAACATACTATGAACTCGCCAACTTTATGTTGACTTTTCGCATGTTCTTTCTCAGGTGACAATTTCAAGTATGGCACGGTTGGAATAGGAGAACCCATGGGGTTTCGAGTACTTAGCGGGCGTTCACCCTCTAAAAGTCTTAGCACTCACACTTACTTCGGTTGTGCAATGAAGGTACCAGTTCAGTTCACGCCTAGCTCTGATGTAATCGATTTAACGGGGTGTGACAGGAGATCCTTCAGCGGAAGGGCTTCTACCAGATCCCCCGGCCTCACCCCCGGGTGCCGGCTCTTCTGCATGAACCCCATGTGGAGCATCTTCTCCAACCACCTCCTCACTAGCAACCAAAATCGGTTCCGTCTCCTCAACACCCTTACCAACAACTTCCTCCACCCCCACCACCACAGGCTCTACGGTCTTAACCTCCACATGCACCTCCGCCGCCCCGGCAGTTGACTCCCCACCCTGTGCGCTTAACGCTTGCGCGGGTTCACCCACAGGTGGGGGCATTGGATTATCATGGGCGAGGCCGGAGTGGTGGGAGCAACAAAAACTGGTTCACCTCCCCCTACGAGATGACAAACAGTTAGACAAATACAAAAGAAAAGTGGTGTGACAAACAAGCTAAAAGTTGTTTACCTAGGGAGATTTTGGGGCGAGAGCGTCCAAGCTCCCGTGCTTCCCTATAACCCTCCGCGCAGAGATATCACTCTTTGGAGCCCACTTCCGCTTAAGGGGCTCCGAGCTGGACTCGACCTCCACCGGGTCGTCCGGGTTGGCAGCTGGAATCACAACCGGCTCCAGCTTGGGTTTCCTCACACCTACAGGCGCAAGACCCTCCAAAGAGTTTAGAGATTACTACATAGTCTTTCCAATGATCTGGCATAAGACACTTACCTTTGGGCGGGTCTGCCCTAGGCTGAGTCACCCTCTTCTCAGCCACCGCGCTGGGCCCCGCGCGCCTTTTCGATTTTTTGGGTCTGGGCCAATGCCCAAGTCCTTTATAGCACCTGCACAATGGCGCAACACAATAAGTAATTTGCAAAGATGTTAACACTTCAAAAATATGAAGGCTTACCAGTCTCAGGTGCGGGGGCCAACCAATCTTCATTCTTGGGGAGTTCAAAATTCCCCAAGATCTGTGCATACCATGTGGGCTCCTTCGGGCCCAGGGCGATGTTCTCTATTCACCCATGTTCCCTTTGGAACGCCACAATATACAGCGCCACCCCTGCAAAGAAAGCGCACACAGTTAGTCTACACACAAGGAAAATTCAAGAAATAATACAAGATGAAGACAAAGGTACTTACTCTTCTCCCCCTCCATGTACACGGGCCTCTCCTGGTGGTTGGGTTTCCAAACTAAACTCATCCACGCTGCCACCAATGCCCTCTTAGGCAGTTGGACCACCGGGATCTCCTTCAAGTCCTTGTACCAGGACTCAGCCACCGGTACAGAAACCGTCTCAACAACAATATCATCCACCCTGGAAGTGCATCCGGAGGGGAATAACACCGGCCTTGATGTAAAAACATTTAGTCTTCCAATCATGGAAAGAATTGGGGGAGAAAGCAAAATCTTTTTCGCTTGGATGCGATGCTGAAAAGAATAAAACCCTATGGAGCAATGAGTTGATAAAAAATCCTAAACCGGTCGATGGTCGGGGTAACACCCATCGACCGACATAAAAACTCAAAGTGCTTGATCCTCAACATCCCCATCGGATTTAGTTGGGAGATGTAGAATCGGTAAAAGGCCAAAATTTCAAGAAAAATTTTGGTAACTGGCAACTGGAAGTTACCATCAGCAAAAAAATCAAAAAATAGTGTGATGTAACCGGCCGGAGTGTCGACAGCAGTATCACCCTCCGTCGAAACCGGGCATCCCAGTCCCTAGGGAACCGGTAGCCGGAAAACAAGCGTTGGAAACTGGCCTGGTTCCAATTCAAAGCGGTACGGAAGTCGAAGCCTCCGTAGTAGAAACAGTCTCAGTACCCCTGGTCGCCATGAAGATCAAAAAAGAGAAGAAGATTTGAAGACAAGAAAGCAAGAACACAAGAACTCAAGAAGAAAATTCGGAGAATTTCAAGTAAAAGTTTGAAGGTGTGAATGAAACCCTAGACGGTTCACCCCTATTTATACTCATCGCATTTATGCGATGGGGAACTGTGAAGCACGCGAAGAATTAACAACCAATCTGTGAAGGACGCGTGGCAACAAACGATTGTCACGCGCGCGTGGCCGGCACTTTCTCTGACAAGTATTAGTGAAAGAGAGGCTGCACTGTTAACAGCATGCCACATCTGTCAAACGTCACCTGCAGTGCACCCTTTTCTTCACCAACTCGCCTGCAACATCAGCATGATGAAGATTCAAATTTCGAAGAACTTATCATAAGGGTTTCCCTCACATAAAGGTTTTCTCCAACCCTTATTGATTTTTTGCCATTGAAATAAGCGCGCATACAAGAATTCTTATAGTCCAGCACTCCACCTAATTGCAAACATGCGCATAGGAGCAGTACTGGACTGGGGGGACTTGGAGGGGTATGGTCCCAAAAACCCTATGCCAGTGCAAGGGACCATACGCTCAACAACAACATACTACAAGAATAACCTTGCGCGCAATATGCAATGGTGCGCCATTCTTGAAACCAACAGGTTGCCTAACAACCTTGCGCGCAATGCGCAATAGTGTTGCATCCTTGATACATGCAGGTCACACAACGAACCTTGCGCACTCAGGCAACGGCAAGTTAGACCAACCCATGCAGGTCACACAACGAACCTTGCGCACTTAGCGCAATGGCAAGTTAGACCAACTCATGCGGGTCACACAACGAACGTTGCGCACTCTGCGCAACGGCAAGTTAGACCTGGAAATACAAGTCGCACAACGAATCTTGCATACTTGGCGCAACGACAAGTTAGACTTAGACGCGCAGGTCCCTTGACCTTGTGCGGATCAAACAACCCTCTAGCCGCGAAGTCCTAAAACATTGCACAAGAACAAGACAAACATGAGAGCAACTCATAGTCTTGGGAACGAAAGGATTTAATCCCTACAACTCTGCATTGCTCAGAAAGCACTGAAAGCCACGCGGAAGCGAAAAGCACAAAGAGACATTGACTACATACAAGGGTACAAAGTGGCAGAGCTGTGACCCATGGTCGCTCGACAGGTTGTGTCAGACGCATGCAGACAAATGCAGAGCCTATACTGTGCACCAACCACACTCACGCCAGTGACTGTCACACATTCTCCACTTTCGGCTGATGACAGGTCTGACACAATGGACAACTGCCATAACACGTGGCACCATTCACTATCCGACAAAGCACACCTCCTGCTAGAGATCATTAATGATCGATGCAGAGGGACAGAACGGATATCCCTGGTCGTCTGGGCCGGGCCCACGGCCCATCAGCCCATCTCCCAAACACACCTATTTTCGGCTATAAAATAAGGGTTACACCACAAGGTAAAACACATGTTTTCCAGCTCACTCACATACGAGCTTACTTATTACTTACTTGCTATTACCTTGCAATACCAAATACTTATTCTCATGCCGGAGTGTGGTCACGGAGAAAACCATCCCCCTTTCTCTCGTGATGAGGCTAACGGCGTTGCTAGTTTTGCAGATTAGCCTGAAGTGAGATCACCCAGAAGAGCGAACGAGAGACAACCTTTCATGCAGAAAAACTAGGCTGTACCTATGATATCTCCGAATACCTCTTGGTTCAGCCGGTGTTTCTTTATAAACATCTAAATAAATAAAAAATCATGTTCAACTATAGTCCATAATTTTTAATTTTATTTTCAAACATTCAATCCTTATTATTAAATGTTGATTGCTTGTAACTAATCACCTAAACAAAAAAATCTATAAATAAAACAACAAAATCATTTGGACTACAAGTCTAGAACAATAAAAAATACATCAAAAAATATAAAAAGATCAAACCCTTATACGTCTGTATTTTTCATAATCATCACATAAAACCAAAAAAAACCAATAAAAAATCATACTAGTTCTATATCGGAATTCTGGCGTAATATGGGTTGGTTTTGCCGCAATTTTGGGTTTTTCGGCAAAAAAAGTCGTCTGGTCATGAGCAGTGGCGTCAAGTCGCTGGGAGTTTTTTTGGGGCGGGATTTGGAATTGGAATGGGTGGATGTCTTTGGGTTATTTTATTTAGTTCAAATTTCTTTGGGTTGGGTTTGGCTTGGGTTAATAAAAATATATTTTAGATTGAGCTTTGATTGTGTTAAGTAATTAAGTGAATAAGTGGTTGAAGAATAATTATATAAAATTGCGTTATATTAAATAATAATCAGTGTTTATTTTTTTATAAATTCATAATACTTTTTTCTAAGTGGGCGGTTGAAAATTTTCAAAGAATACGGGTGAAAATTTCCAAAGGATACGATCAAAATTTACGGTGAAAAATTAACACTAAAAATTTTTCAACTGGTGCGCACGCCCACCCATGGCTTAGGGTGCGTACGCCCTTGAACATATGCATTGACTTAGACAACGTTATCGATGCAACAGGAACAAATCAATTATTCAATTTATCTCATGCAATGCATTGAGTTGTTGCAGAATTATGTTGAATAGAGATGGGTACGTTTAGTCGTCAGACGGGTCAACACATAGCAGATACAGTGATGGAGGCTCGAAGTCATTACCTCAATACTCGAACCGAGACGAATCAGAAAATGAGACGTCCATGGAGAAATCAGATGACCGAAGTCCGCACGGAGACGCCAGGAATACACATAATAGGTGGTAGCGGCGCACTCTGGATCGTGACAGACAGTGGCGCATCAAAGGCATGTGGCGGTGGCAGGAAGAACGGCACCGAAAGCTTGTGTTTGTGATCAGCGATGTGCTAAGCGTTTTCAGATGGGTTAATGAGACAAGATATATGAGGGTCAATTGGTTACTGATGAGTTAATTGCCCCGTTTTGGATCATGATAGACATTAAATCGACCGGTAACGGTTAACCTTGATGTGTTACCGGCTACCAGTAATCTATCGGAAAACGGAAACAACCATTTCATTCTCCAACTTCAAAGTATAACGGCAATTAATTTCATACTTCTTTTCTTTTAGTCTCTTGAGTTTTTGCCATTAAATAATTTAGACCTTGTTGTTGGATATGTTTTAAAACCATATAAAACTTAATGATCTAAAGAAAATTTATATCTTTTATATTTTATTACTTATTACAATAGTTTTGATAGTACAAGCTTCTATTTCTTTTATGGAAAAGTTAGATTATATATACATTAAAGGGTTCAAATAAGAAGAAATATTTTTAGTAAAGAATAACTTTTAAACTAATAGAAATTCTTTATTTATTTTATTTAATGTGTTTATTTAATGTTATGAAAAAAGGTATATGGTAATCTATAATTTATTAATTAACTAATTAATTAAACTTGTAACTTATTTTTTTAATATACACTTTTAAGATAAAATAATTTATGGTTAAAGACAATTTTTGACATATGTAGGATAAATTTTAGTATGTGTAGGATAAATTTTGAAATGTGTAGGGTAAATTTACATGTGTTAGGGTAAATTTCGGTAAGTGTAAAACATATGTATGATAAATTTTGAAATGTGTAAGATAAATATTTTTGCTTTATTAATTAAAGATAACATAATTAATGAGAGGATTTATAAACTGTTTAATGGTTTACCATTATGTCTTTTTTTTTTTCTTCTCATATTAAATTTCTTCTCAAATGAATCTTCCCATATGATACTATTATTTTTTTACCCTTGAATAATTGTTAATTTATTAATATAACAAAAATTCTTTAAATAAATAATCATAAAGATGAAACGACAATAAAAATTTCACTTTTATTTATTACGCTTCGGATCCGCTTTACAAAATGAGTCGGGTTTTCTGATATCCATTTTTAGCGGTTATTACACTGTAATCTATCTTGATCTTATTTATAGCTCTGACGCAAGTCTTGACTGAGATTCATTGATTACGTGATTTCTTGAATACATACAAATTAGGGTTGATTAGAATCTTGTCTGCTTCTTTTTGTCTTTTTCTTTCTGTAATCTTGAGTGGGGCACGACCCCATGCCTTGGTGGCACAGTCCCGTACTTAACTTCTGATTCGTTGTTTTTGGTATTGGGATGAAGCTCGAAGGGTCGGTATGATGTATCTATTTCTCTTCTTTCGTATTTATGTTGGCTTTTGCCGTTAATTTGTTACTTTTGTACATTTAAGCTATTTTAATCCTGAAAATCAAAAGTATACAAAGATATGCACTTTTTCCAACATTAGTACTAAAAAAGGTTGATTTTATACCTTATGATAAAATTTATAGGTTGCATTTGATGCATATCAAATCCCCCACACTTAAATATTTGCTTGACCTCAAGCAAAACTCTTTAATATTGCTTACAAAGGTTTTGGGTCTTACTTTAGAGTGTCGAGAATCCAAGTTTTATTTATTCTTGTTTTTATTTTATTTACAATCTTATTCGACATGATTTATTTAGAAATCTTTTTAAGAAAAATAATATTTTCAGGCATAACATGCTCTTTAAAATTTTTATTAAGCTATATACAAATTCAAGCACCTCACAAGTGATCACTCAACACTCGGCCGAATATTTATAAGTGAAATGCTCGGTCCCAGTATGGAACTTACTTCTACCATATGCATGGAAAGTAATCAAAACTCCTTCTTTCTGACATAATTTTGTAAATATCAAGAGAACTTTAAAGGGGTAGGTTTTGGCTAGGGGTAATGTAGTTTTATTTAAAAATTGGGCTAAAGGCGTAAAATGTCGTTTTTCTTTTGAAAATTATTTACTTGTGACTTAGGTACAAATTAAAGGTTTATAAGTAATAAGTTTTGTTTTTATTTCAAGCAACTAGGTATATATATATATATATATATATGTGTGTGTGTGTGTGTGTGTGCGTGTGTATATAGAGAGAGAGACTAAATATTCACAATAACTAGGTCACATATTTTTGTGTATTTCAAAAGAACCAAATTTTACTAAATAAAAGGCGTAAAAATAAAAAGGGTTTTTCGGTGATGGGTGATTGTTGTAAAATTGTATTCTTATGGGTTTTGAAATGAAAGTTTTAGACTCAAATGGGTTAACTAAGGGATTTTAATTTTTGTGAGAGATAAAAAAGGAAAATAAAGTTGAAGTAAATAAGAGTTTATAGTCCTAATACATCAATCATTTACTTACTTGGATTAGTCGGTAAGGATCGGAAATGTATTTTCTTGTCAAGTTCTAGATTTGTAAGAATCGTACGGGCTATTCACACAAAAAAAAATGAAAAGTGGCATTTAGTAAAGTTATGATATTAAATGCTCGGTAAAGGGTCAAAACTCACAATTTGTGAGAAAGAGTAAAAGTGTGAAAATGTATATACAATCAAATTTTAAAAAAAGATGGTCATGTCTTTTTATACATTTATCGTATATGGTTCTTTTTATTACGTCGCTATCGGTTGTAAATTTGTAAAAACAAAATTTTTAGAACTTTGTTTTTCCTAATATGAGTGGAATCTCGGTGTCTTCTTCTATGCCAAGGATTACAAAGTCGGCTGGAAAAACAAATTCTCCAACCTTGACCAAGAGATTTTCTACGACACCTTTAGGGTATTTTACCGATCTATCTGCAAGTTGGATGCTCATCCTTGTAGGATGTGGCTTCCCTAGTCCAAGTCGCTTGGACATAGAGGCAGGCATTGTCACACCCCGTATTTTCAACCAAACACCGGTGAGCCCGGGTGGGGAATATCGTGACATAAGTTGATACCATCATAGTCAATTAAACACAGCACAACGGAAGTCTTGGATTTTAAATTACTATTACAAACCAAATGTTCAAAGTACCAAAATAATATACAGACGGTTCGTAATAGAAGATCCTGTAACACCTTGTAAAATCGTGTCCAGAAATATAGTGACACGTGTCATATTTTATTTTTAAGTCTATTAAAGACTAACATGGACTAAAAGCGTCAACATGCTCAAACTAAGTCTCTAAGTGATCTTCTAATGTCAACATGCATAAATCGAGCCTTTGAGTGGCCATTAGTGTCAACATGCTTAAAAGATAGCCTCTGAATGACCAATGGTGTCAACATGCTTAAAAACATAGCCTTTGAGTGACCATTAGTGTCAACATGCTAAAACTTGGCCATGAGTGACCGTTGTGTCAACATGCCTAGCCTCTGAGTGACATTAGAGTCAACATGCTTATAATGAGCCTCAAGTGATCCTTTACAAAGTCCTAACTCTCATATGTCCCATTTGTTGGACGAGAGAGATCAAATCCATAATTATCTAAAAGTTGGACAATGGAGGGGTTAAAAGTGTCAACATGTTAATTTATACCCTGAGTGATCTTTTAACGAACCGAGAGCTCGACAATGTCCAGCATAATCCCGGGTATGCCAAATATTGGCTACGGAGGGCTAAATATGCTAAAAAGGTGTTTTAGGAGGTTCTAGGAGGTTTTAATAAGTTGAGGGGTTAAAGTGACAAACTTCAAATTGCCTATGAAGCGCTCGCGGGACGATAGAGGACTGCATCTGCAGAAAATTTGCTTGGCCTCCACACAAATTGCCAAAAACCATTGAAATCGAAACTATGGATTCCAAACAGCTGTGCCACGTTTTAGGGCACATTTAAGCTTCCTCTCACACCCCTTAACACCTAGCATCACCTCCTACAAGCTCTTCAACTATAAATAGGTGACAAGGTTCACCATTTGAACTTGCACCTTTCTTATTCACAACTCTATGTCCCTCCTCTGGAAGTTCCTATCTGAAAGGAGCATCCAACTAAGTTCTATTGCATTCTAGGAACATCTTGTAAGTGTTCCTTGCTCTTGCATTTTCGTTTATAGGCTTTTACCAAAAGTCAAGCGTTTTACGGAAAACGCCTTGACTTTCGGTTAAGAACATTATGGTCCAGCCATTGTTCGTAATGAACATGGCTAAGTGATCGTAATAAGGTAGGTGTTAGTCCCTATAAAGGGCACCTCCTGAAGATCACGTTTGCTAGACCAATTGACGAGTAAAAATTACGATATTAAAAAGTCAAACAGGCCATTTTTCAGAAAAAAATCATAAATTGATCCTATATATGTTATGAAACCTGTTTTGACACTTAAATAAGTTGGTAATAATTATTAGAACATGTAAGAACATGTTCGGCTTGTCAATTTCAGTTCTAGGGTCGGTTCGCAACTGAAAGTCGCGAAGTTTGACTTCTGCTTTGACTTTCGATTCTGAACCGATTTAGATTAGTTAGGTCCTGATCTAAAGTTGCATTGTGATCGTAATATAATGTAGCATAACCCTCTGAGATTATATTACATGATCATAATCAGAATCTGAGTTTATGCACAAGTTCCGTAATTATGTCATTTTGACTAAAATGCCATTTTTTCATAAAAAGAGATTTAAATGATAATGAACTTGAAAATGAGTTTCCTACTGATGTAATATTATAAGTATGATTATTTGAGATGTTAAACAGATTATAAACTGAGTTTATAAACAAGTCCTTGTATTATGTCCATAAATGACGATAAGGCCTTTGTGGCTTATAAAATGATTTTAATCACATCTTTTTGAATTAAATATTTTACCTACTAAATATATTATATTAAATAACATATCTAAGATATGTTAATCCAAACATCAGTTTTAATTAAACATCACACAAATCGTCATTTTAAGACATAAGCGTCGTTTCGGCGCATAGTATGGTTTTAAACCATATTTATCAACCAAGACTTGTTACCTACTGATTTCAAAACTTATTCTAAACATTTTTACAGTAGGTATATGATATGAACTCAGAATCCCGAATAATTTATAAACAATGTGTAAAATGACCAAAATGCCCCTTCAGTGCATAGTTTGGTCATAAAAGATAAATTACACATATAATTAATATCCTAATGATATTATATTATAAATAAATTACTTTTCTAGAATACTTACAGTTATAACATTAAATTATATTCAAGTTCCTTTTATACGGTATAAAATTACCGAAACGCCCTTATGAGGCGTAGTTTCACTTTATAACCATAATGGACATATAAGTTGATATCCTACTGATATTACAACTTATTTAAAATATAATGGCATATAGAACTTGTCCATGACTTATCCGGTTACCTGATATTGCTAATATGCGTATAGTTAAGCATATGTAACTAGTTTACAAAAATTAACCGAAACGGGTCTAACCTTGTCATTTAAGTCTCAAAATCCAGAATGTTTATAGTTTACCCATATTATACAAGTCAAAGTACTTGTCGGGTTTAAACTACATTCTATCCGATCATCGTTTAATCAATTTTGATCATGTACACTACTCGGTCTAAGTCTATGACTTAAATAAGACCGTTAGTATTTAATTGGTTAGCTTATGCCATAATCCAGACTAGAGACTTGCCGGTAAATGCTATCTGCACTTAGTACTTTTGTGTACGGCTGAGTTAATAAATCTTGCGTTTAACAAAGAATAGCTCAGGTAAATACTCTCGATTTATTTCCCCTATAGGGGCTTGGGTTACAGTAAATTATTACCGCTTGGTCGGAAATGGGATCAATCAAATGCCGATTTTGGCTAGTAAATCCGCATATTCCGTTTTAATTAGTTTTGTTTGATAACTTAAACATCGGGGGTTAACTACCGTGTCCTGGATATCCTCGGCTCATTACATTAGATAATGGCCACGACCTTAGTGCGAGGTGTAGGCATACACCTGACAAACGCTCAAATGCAACTACCCACACTTGTTGGGGATAACTCCTTTGTGAGTTCATAAATGGTGTGTACATTAATCATGTCTCGGTTTTTGTACTGGGCCCTGTATGTATGGACAAACATGTGAATCTGTTAACAAGGTTGCAAGGTCAACTTTCCCAAGTTATAAAAGATTTTGTGCACTAAAAATCATTTTCAAATATTTTCAAAATGAGTCAGTTGGGTGTAATTACCAGTGAAAGCTAACGTATTTTCAAAAGACTAAGTTTGCAGGTACAATACGAAAATAGGCTGGAAGTGCTTGGTAGTGATAAGAGGATCTTGCAAATCCTAGATCTGCCCAAAGTCTGTTTACATTCTTTCTTTGTACAATTTATGATCCGCCCGTGGATCTTCTATTACGAGGCTGTATATTATTTTGTATTTTGAACATTTGGTTTGTAATAGTAACTTAAATCCAAGACTTCCGTTGTGCTGTGTTTAATTGACTATGATGATATTAACTTTATGTCACAATATTCCCCACCCGGGCTCACTGGTGTTTGGTTGAAAATACGGGGTGTAACAAATCCACAGGCGGATCATAAATTGTATAAAAGAAAGAATGTAAAACAGACTTTGGACAGATCTAAGGATTTGGAAGATCCTCTTATATCACTACCGAGAAGCATCCAGCCTATTTCGTATTGTACCTGCAGCTTAGTCTTTTGAAAATACGCCAGCTTTCGCTGGTAAATACACCCAACTAACTCATTTTGAAAACATTTGAAAATGATTTTTAAGTGCACAAAGGCACAAAATCTTTTATAACTTGGGAAAGTTACTTTGTAACCTTGTTAGTAGATTCACATGTTTGTCCATAGATACAGGGCTCAGTACAAAAACCGAGACATGATTAACGTACACACCACTTATGAACTCACGAAGGAGTTATCCCCAACAAGTGTGGGTAAATGCATTTGGGCGTCTGTCAGGTGTATGCCTACACCTCGCGCTAAGGTCATGGCCATTATCTAACGTAATGAGCTGAGGATATCCAGGACACGGTAGTTAACCCCTGATGTTTAAGTTATCAAACAAAACTGATTAAAACAGAATATGCGGATTTACTAGCCACAATCCGGCATTCGATTGATCCCATTTCCGACCAAGCGGTAATAATTTACCGTATCCCAAGCCCGTATAGGGAAAATAAGTCGAGAGTATTTACCTGAGCTAGTCTTGATTTTAAAAATGCAAGATTTAATATCTCAGCCGTATCCAAAATGAACTAAGTGCAGATGGCATTTACCGGAAGACTCTAGTCTGGATTATGGCATAAGCTAACCAATTAAATACTAACGGTCTTTAATTAAGTCATAGACTTAGACCGAGTAGTGTACATGATCAAAAATGTATAACGCTTGATTAAACGATGATCGGATAGAATGTAGTTTAAACCCGACAAGTACTTTGACTTGCATAATAAGGGTAAACTATAAACATTCTGGATTTTGAAACTTAAATGACAAGGTTAGACCCGTTTCGGTTAATTTCCGTAAAATAGTTATATATACTTAACCGTACGCATATTAGCAGTATCGGGTAACCAGGTAAGTCATGGACAATTTCTATATGCCATTACACTTTAAATAGGTTGTAATATCAGTAGGATATCAACTTATATGCCCGTTAAGGTTTTAAAATGAAATTATGCCTCATAAGGGCATTTCGGTAATTATATACCGTATAAAAGTAACTTGAATATATTTTAAGGTTATGATCATAGGTATTCTGGAAAAATAACTTATGTATAATATAATATCAGTAGGATATTAATTACATGTGTAATTTATCTTTTATGATCAAACTATGCACCGAAGGGGCGTTTTGGTCATTTTACATATAGTTTATAAATTATTTGGGATTCTGAGTTTATATCATGTACCTACTGTAAAATTATTTAAAATAAGTTTTAAAATCAGTAGGTAACACGTCTTGGTTGGTAAATATGGTTTAAAACCATACTATGCGCCGAAACGACGCTTATGTTGAAAAATGACGATTTGTATGATGTTTAATGAAAACTGGTGTTAAGGTATGGTTAACATGTTCTAGATATGTTATTTAGTATAAGATATCAGTAGGTAAAAGATTTACTTTGAAAAATGTGATTAAAACCATTTTATAAGCCACAAGGGCCTTATCATCATTTATCGACATAATACAAGGACTTGTTCATAAACTCAGTTTATAATCTGTTTTGACATCCCAAATAATCCTACTTATAATATAACATAAGTAGAAAACTCATTTTCAAGTTCATTATTATTTAAACCTCTTTTTATGCAAAAAAGGCATTTTAGTCAAAATGGCATAATTACGGAACTTGTACATAAACTCAGATTCTGATTATGATCATGTAATATAACCTCAGAGGGTCATGCTACATTATATTACGATCATATGCAACTATAGATCAGTAGTTAACTAATCTAAATCGGGTCAGAATCGAAAGTCAAAGCAGAAGTCAAACTTCGCGACTTTCGGTTGCGAACCGACCCTAGGACTGAAATTGATGAGCCGAACATGTTCTTACATGTTATAATAAAAATTACCAACTTGTTTAAGTGTCAAAACGGGTTTCATAACATATATAAGATCAAATTAAAACATTTTCGAAAAATGGCCTGTTTGACTTTTTAATATAATAACTTTGACCCGTCAATTGGTCTAGCAAACGTGATCTTCAGGAGGTGCCCTTTATAGGGACTAACACATACCTTATTACGATCACTTAGCCATGTTCGTTATGAACAATGGCTGGACCATAATGGTCTTAACCGAAAGTCAAGGCATTTTCCGTAAAACGCCTCACTTTTGGCTATAAAAGCCTATAAACGAAAATGCAAGAGGAAGGAACACTTACAAGTGGTTGCTAGGATGCAATAGAACTAAGTTGGATGCTCCTTTAAGTTAGGAACTTTAGGAGCGAGATTGAGTTGTGAATGAGAAAGGTGCTAGTTCAATTGATGAACCTTGGCACCTATTTATAGTTGGAGACTTTGAAGGAGGTGATGCCAGGTGCTAAGGGGTGTAAGAGGTAGCTTACAAGTGTCCTAAAACGTGGCATAGCAGTTTGGAAGAACATGGTTTCGATTTAATGGTTTTTGGCAACATGTGTGGAGGCCAAGGCAATTTTTCTACAGATGCAGCCTTCTGACGGGCCACGAGAGGCCAGGCCTGTGCCTCTCGTGCCCCGCGAGCGCCTTATAATAACTTTCCAAACTTGTCACATTTAGCCCCTTAACTTATAAAACCCTGCTAAAACACCTTTTTAGCATATTTAGTCCTCCGTAGTCAATACTTGGCGTACCCGGGTTTATGCTCGGACATTGTCGAGCTCTCGGCTCATTAAAAGGTCACTCAGAGGTATAAATTAACATGTTGACACTTTTAACCCCTCCATTGTCCAACTTTTATATAATTATGGATTTGATCTCTCTCGTCCAACAAATGGGACATATGAGAGTTAGGACTTTGTAAAGGATCACTCGGAGGATCATTATAAGTATGTTGACTCCAATGTCACTCGGAGGCTGGGCATGTTGACACAACGGTCACTCAGAGTCCAAGTTTTAAGCATGTTGACACCAATGGTCACTCAGAGGCTATGTTTTAAGCATGTTGACACTAATGGTCACTCAGAGGCTTGGTTTATGCATGTTGACATCAGAAGATCACTCAGAGACTTAGTTTGAGCATGTTGACGCTTCTAGTCCCTGTTAGTCTTTAATAGACTTACAATAAAAATACGACACGTGTCCCTATATTATTGGACACAATTTTACAGGGTGTTACATGCATTAGGTTGATGCTAGCCCCTAGGTCGGCAAGCGCATTGGTTATTGGTGATCCTCCAATGGAGCAAGAAATGGTGAAACTTCTGGGATCAATATTCTTTTGGGGAAGTTTGTTGAGAAGTGCTGTCGGGCATTCTTCACTTAAGTTGACTTGTTGAATTGACTAAATCTTCATTTTGTGAGTGAGAAAGTCTCTCATGAATTTAGAATATTTGGTATTTTTGTGAGGACTTCAAGGAACGGAAGGTTGATGTGAAGTTATTTAAGTAGGCTTACAAACTTGGTGAATAACCTTTCCGTCTTTTGGCAAAATAAACGACCGGGGTAGGGGATCAGTGGTGGTTTGGTTGTTTTGGTTTTTGGGGTTGAGTATTTTCTTGGTTATTGGTTATTGGTGTGCTTGTGGGTTGTATAGTGATTTGGGGTAAAGTTGGTTCATTATCGGGCCCTACTTTCCAGTTTCTTAAATTGATGGCGTTTACTTAGGCTTTCGGGTTTGGTTTAGTGTTACTAGGCAAGGCTCCTTCTGGTCTTTCGAAGAAATTTTGGCTAAGTTGGCTTACTTGTTTTTCAATGTTTTAAATTCTAGCCCGTTGGTTCCTAATTTCGGCTTTGGTTTGTAGGAACCTTTTCGAATAGCGTTTGTCAGACTCGGAGAAAAGACGAGTGATGAGATCCGCAAGTCTTTCTCTTCCACCTTGTTGTTGTGGTTGGAAACGTTGTTGCTTATTTTGAGGTTGTTGTTGAAAGTTGGGTCGTTCATTTTGATTTTGTTGGTTGGTACCTTCCAATTCTCTCTAACCAAAGTTGGGATGATTTCCCCACTCGGGGGTGGAGGAGTTGCTTGGGGCTCATGGTGGTCGTGGACGGTTATTGAGGTAGTTTACCACTTCCTTTTGGTTTTCCGTATATTTCATACAACTCCATTTTTCATGTGGTTCACCACATCCTTAATAAGCCATAACCGAAATCGTTTTATTTAATTGAAGTTACTTTATTTTTATGGTTAGAGCTTCTACTTGGGCTTGTAAAGAGGTGGCTTCGTACACTTTACGCCATTCCGTATAATTCACAAAAAATACGACCTGGTGCATGACCTCCACCTCCGGCAAAGACATAAAAGTGCCACTAAAAGAACCCGGACGCTTTTTAAGAAAAAGACTTTTAAGTGGCATGTCCCTCATAAAAGGATATGTAAAAGATAAGTCGGAACCAAGTGATTCTATCTTGTTTATTTATTTCTTTTATTACTTATGTTCGTTTCTTTATTTTTACTTATTAAAAATATTTTCTCAAAAATTGGTTAGATTATACGTTGGCGACATTCCGGTATTAAAAGCTCTTGTGTCCTTGGACGACCTCGGTAACTTACCATCACTATACTACGCCAACGATGGGTGCACTTGCCCTAGCGTGTTGTAGAAGTGATAGTGTTATATCGTATTTTATAAATTTAAAGCTTGATAAACAAATGAAAAGTGCTTAAAAATATCTAAAAAAATCATACACCCTCACCTCACGTCAAGTTTTTGGCGCCATTGCTGGGGACAAAAGGATTTTAAGAAAGTTTAAAATCAACGGTCTACTCATTTTAATTTTTCTTTTTAGGTTTTTTCTTCATCTCTTCACTTTTTCTACTTTCTACAGGTATAAAACGGGGTCGTTTTTATCAACATGGGGTCGTGTCAGACCTATAGTACAGAAAAGAATTTGTTTTCTGGGTTACTGGAATAAAACCACGCGCCCGTGTTACAGGGCCGTGTCAAACCTCTAGTATCTAGGAACCTGAAAACAAAAGTTTTTTTGTCAACAGTAGAGGGTCTTTGCCTATATAGACACATGGCCGTGCTACTCTTCTGATGATTTCCGTACTTTGGGTTTGTTAAGATATTATCTTTGTTATAGTGGCATGTCCCTCTTTTGGAGGCAACGCTACCCTCAGACTTATGGTTCTGAGTCAGCAGGGATACGGTCCCGCAAGGCTGGAATATTGAAAGATAATTAAGTAAGTTATTAATGCAAAATGTGACATGTCCCTTTTTGGAGGCAACGCTACCATCGGCCATATTGGTATGAGTCAGTAGGGATACAGTCCCGCAAGGTCCGGTTTAAAGTTTTAATAGTAGTTTATTTATAAGGGATTCAAGCGTTCTTACTTCCCCCGATTTCATGTTATCTGCCTCAAAGAAAGTCCTAATAAGCTTGAATCAAGTTCTCGTAGAATCTATACACTGAACGAGGTAAGAACTTTACCCAAACCACCCTTCTAACCCTCTTCCAGGCAGTTAACTTGCATTATATAGACCGTTAAGACATGAATGAGTGAATCAACAAAACATGAAGAGATGATAGAATAAAGTTAGCTTCCAATATAAAAACTAGATATTAAAGTCATTAATACAAAGCCATTTAAAAGCTTAACCAAAGATTGGAAATCAAAAGTAATACATAAAATACTTGTCTTCACCAAGTGATGTAAAAGATTAACCAATCATGGCCTTTGTTTGACAAAAACTCTTACGATCAATCTTAGATCCCGAGACTACTACAAACTCTAAAGATGGATGATGTACGAATATGGTGGTATTGTGGTGGCATGTGTGAGATAAATAGTTTGCCAATGGACGGATTGCAATTGAACAAAACACCCCTATTTATAGTTGGAAATAGATGGTTTACATGGCCAGTGCCCCCTTCTTCTCTGTCTTCATTTAATGAGTTGTGTTAGTCCTATGCTTACACGGCCCCGTGTGTCAGCGGCCTGGTCCCGTGGCCCTTGTACTTGCTGTACGATACATGATTTGCATATCTGTGAGTTGACCACTATAATACCCGAAATTTATTAAAAACATGTGAAATATGTTATTTATATATCATTTATTGTTGAACGAGTAAATAACGAGTAGAATGGTTAATTGCAATAAGTAGTGTTTAGATGAGTATTTAGTATTATAGAAGACGTTTTAATATTAATAATAAAATACAATATATTTGACCTTACTTCGTTTTTAATGAAATTTAGGTCAAAATGTAGAGAAAAATATGTCCATTCTAACAATATTATTGTAATTTTATAAACCGTTATATTTTAGAAGTTATAAGCGATAAACACGTGAAGCAGCTGAATTAATTATAATAATATATTTATAAACAAACTAAGTATAGTATACGTGTTCTTATAAAGTATAGGTGTGTGCCTCTCATTTAAAACAAACAAATGAAGAAAACATAAATATTTAGGAAACTTGGTAACGAAGTTATCATGCAACGGAAGTTGTTAACTTACGAGCTGCAACATATGTTCTCCTATAAATAGATGTCTTCAAAGCCTACCAAGTATATTAAATTCTCCTATAAATAGATGGCTTCAAAATGTTGTAATATGCAATTATCGGTAGGGGTTATTTGGATCCTTATATGCTTAATGGGATGTGTTGGAACTGGCTGAAAAGAGGATAAGGTTCCTCGTATGCATCACGACACTACCATACCTATGCGATGGCCGAGGGGTTCAACAAGCCCATTGTTGGTGGTTGTGAAAAGGTCATGAATGTCACAGGGTTGCCCTTGGCCCAAAATATCACAACCCGTGTTGCATGCATGTCAATTATGTTGTTTTTATAAACTGTATAAAATGAGCTCACAAATATATAGCTAATGTCGTTTGAGTATACATGTCACAGGTAATCAATGAGACACTCTTAGGAATAGAGAGAAGACAACTAAGGTCTGAAGATCTAGAAGTTCCTAGATGTCGAATACTGTAAATAAACAAAGTGTTGTACTCCAACTAATATAAGTTTTAATGAAGTTCAGTTTGCTTCCATTGTAAGTGTATCAATTGTACATAATCACCTGGGTTACGGGTGTGGTGTTATAGTTGGTATCAGAGCTCGAGGTTTTAGCAGATTAGGTGTTAAGGAGTGCCTAAGCTTTAACCAGTAGTGCTCTAAAGGTTAATAGCACACTCAGACTAGGCCGAATAACATGTTCTTAGGAAAAGTACTTGCATAGTCAATTGGGTGACGCTAAAAGAAGAAAACTATGTTGTGCCTTTTTATGTGCTATATATAATTGTTATATTATATAATATATCATATATACCAGTAACTCTGTATAATCATATTTCTATAGGAAGGAGACAATGTTTGAACATAGAAATGAACAAGGGTCTAGAAATGAACAGAATGACAGAAGGAGAGAGGAAGATTCTCATAGGACTCAAACTCCCTCTCACAGTGTCAAATCCCGGTCTAGTATAACCATGCATCTAAATGCTGAAGATATCCACAATATAGCTGTGGAAGTGGCTAAGATAATGATGAATGCACAAACTGGTAATGTTAACCAGTCAGGGGAACGACCTGAAGAAAGCTCGGCTACCGCCTATACAAAGGGAAAAAATGGGCAAAAAGAAAAAGACTAGTGTAACTATGCCAATAGAAAGGAAAACTGAATCCAAGCAATGCACTTATAAGCACTTCATGTCCTGTAAACCTCAGTCCTTTGACGGAAGAAAGGGAGCAATAGAAGCCTAGGACTGGCTTAACCGAATGGAGTCAGTATTCGACATATGTGAGTGTGATGATCGCAACAAAGTACGATTCGCCGTACATATGTTTGAAGCTGAAACTCTTCACGGGTGGAACATTGTGGTTCGAACAAAGGGCAAAGAAAAAGTTAAGGAGATGAAGTGGGAGGAGTTTGTCCACAAGTTTCTTTCTAAGTTTTGTCCTCTCAGTGAGACTGAGCAGCTGGAAGTGGAATTCTTCTAGTTAAAGATGGGAAATAGAACATACCGAGAATATGTTTCTCGTTTCAACGACATAACCCGACTGGTTTCTTATTTAGCCCTAACTGAGAAACAATTGATCAATAGATTTCTCTAGGGCCTACCCTCCGAAATGAGGGTGTTTATCAAATCCAAATCCCCTAAGACCTTTGCAGAATCAGTTGAAGTGGGCGCCATTATGGCTGCCAAAATGATTATACGACAATCTGAATCTCCCACACCTAAAAGAAAGTGGAAAGAAAGAAAAGGGGATACCCGGAATAACAACTTCAAGAAACCTAGAGAAATCTCTCCATGTAAAATTTGTCAGAAGAACAACCTAGGGCCCTGTAAAGCAAGACCATGCCCCAATTGTAAGAAAACGGGGCACCTCTTTCATGAATGTCGAGAGAAGAAAAGGTGTTTCAAGTGCGGTGATCCGGACCACATGAGACAAAATTGCTCAAAGCTTCAAAAGGATAATACGCAGCTGCAAGCTAAGCCTAAGGGTCGTGCGTTCGTTCTCACCACTGAAGAAGCTAAGAACACTCCAGAAGTCATCACTGGTACGTATCTCATGAATGATGTATATGCATGTGTGTTATTTGATACTAGTGCAAATAGGAGTATAGTGTCGACTACCTTTAGACCTTAACTGAACCAGGCATCCCAAAGTCTAGGTCACACTTTTACAGTAGAAATGACTGATGGAAGTCAAAAGGAGATAGTTGACATTGTTAAGAATTGTATAATAAAACTAAACAACCATGTTATCCCTATAGACTTAATGCCTATGGAACTTGGGGAATATGACGTAGTCATAGGAATGGATTTGTTGGCACTATATCACACAGAAATTGTATGTGACAAATAGATAGTCCGACTCAAATTACTCAACAACAAACGACTAACTGTATCCGGAGACCGCACTGACCAGATTAGGAACCTTATCATGGTAACACAAGTGCAGAAGTGTCCAAGAAAAGGTTGTGTTGCCTTTTTGGCGTATGTCATAGACACAACAGAAAAGCAGAAGGTCGAGGACATGCCAATAGTACGAGAATACCCCGAAGTGTTTCCCGATAAACTCCCGGGACTACCGACCGGATAGAAAGGTTGAATTTCGCATTGACCTTGTCCCGGGTACATCACCGATTGCTAAGTCGTCATATAGACTAGCCCCAACAGAAATGCAAGAACTCAAGAAGTAATTGCAAGAATTGCTTGACAAAGGGTTTATCCAACCCAGTTCATCACCCTAGGGAGCACTCATCCTATTCGTCAAGAAGAAAGATGGGACGATGCGTATGTGCATCGATTATAGAGACTTGAATAAAGCCACTATAAAGAATAAATACCCTTTACCAAGGATCGGCGATTTTTTCGATCAATTACAAGGGGCAAACTATTTCTCTAAAGTAGACTTGAGGTCCGGATACCACCAATTGAAAGTTACACCAGAAGACTGCCTTCAAGACTAGGTATGGTCATTATGAATTTTTAGTAATGCCATTTGGGTTAACCAACGCACCTGCAACGTTCATGGACCTCATGAACAGGGTTTGTAAACCTTATCTCGATAAGTTTGTGATCGTTTTCATTGATGATATCTTGATCTACTCCAAGAATGAGGCAGAACACAAACAACACCTGAGAGCAGTTCTTGAATTGCTCAAGAAAGAAAAATTCTATGCAAAGTTCTCTAAGTGTGAATTTTGTATATGTGAGGTGCAATTTCTAGGCCACGTAAGAAATAAACATGGAATACAAGTTGACCCTGCAAAAATCAAGGCTATCAAGAAATGGGAAGTACCAAAGAATCCCACTGAAATCAGAAGATTTCTTGGGTAGCAGGATACTATAGAAGGTTTATTCAAAACTTCTCAAAGATTGCAATACCATTAATCACGCTAACCCGAAAAGCCTCTAAGTTTAATTGGGGATCTAAACAAGAAGAAGCCTTTAACACGTTAAAAAAAAGTTATGTAGCGCCCCAATACTGTCACTTCCCGAGGGAACTGAAGATTTTGTTGTCTACTTTGATGCATCTCATAATGGTATGGGATGTGTACTCATGCAAAGAGGCAAAGTAGTTGCCCACGCCTCTCGACAGTTGAAGATTCATGAACATAACTACACAACTCATGATTTGGAACTAGGTATCGTAGTGTTCGCATTGAAAATTTAGAGACATTATCTTTACGGTACAAAATGAACTATCTATACTGACATAAAAGTTTAAAATACATATTCGAGCAAAAGGAGCTCAATATGCGTTAGAGACGATGGATGGAGTTATTAAGTGATTACGACTATGAGATCCAATACCATCCAGGTAAGGCAAACACAGTGGCAGATGCTTTAAGTAGAAAAAAGAAACCACAACCAATAAGAATTCGGGCAATCAGAAAGAGGTTAAAACTAGTCTCTTAGATCAAGTTAAGATTATACAACAAGAAGCCTTAAAAGAGAATCATATTGTAAAAGAAAGAATGGTTGGGAGACTGAAGCTACTAACAGTGGGAAATGATAATATCCTTAGGTTCAACAATAGGATATGGGTTCCTAATTTTGGAGGACTGCGGATACAATCTTAAAGGAAGCCCATAAGTCTAAATATTCCAGTTCACCCTGGCAGTGATAAGATGTATAAAGATTTAAGGAGTGATTATTGGTGGCCAGGAATGAAGCGATCTATTGTCCATTACGTGGAAAAGTGTCTTACATGCCTTAAGGTGAAGGCAGAACATCAATGTCACACCCCAGATTTCCAACCCAAATCCATACACCGGTGGACCCAGGTGGGGAGTATCGTGACGTCAGTTGATAATCATCATAGTCAATTAAACGCGGCACAGCGGAAGTCTTGGAGTAAAATTACTATTACAAACCAAATGTTCGAAATACAAAATAATATACAGGCTCGTAATAGAAGATCCATAGGCGGATCATAAAATGTAAAAAGAAAGAATATAAAACAGACTTTAGGGCAAATATAAGGATTTGCAACATCCTCTTATTCACTACTGAGCAGCTTCCAGCCTATTTCGTATTGTACCTGCAGCTTAGTCTTTTGAAAATACGCCAGCTTTCGCTGGTAAATACACCCGACTGACTCATTTGAAAACACTTTATAAATTAGATTTAAGTGCACAGGACACAAATCTTTTATAACTTGGGAAAGTTACTTTGTAACCTTGTTAACAGATTCACATGTTTGTCCATATATACAGGGCCCAGTACAGAGACCGAGACATGATTAAATACACACCACTTAGAAATCACAGAGGAGTTATCCCCAACGTCTTGGGTAATTTGGATTTGAGCGTCTGTCAGGTGTATGCCTACACCCCGCGTTAAGGTCATGGCCATTATCTAATGTAATGAGCCGAGGAAATCCAGGATACGGTAATTTAACCCACGATGTTGAAGTTATCAAACAAAATTGATTAAAACAGAATATGCGGATTTACTAGCCACAATCCGGCATTCGATTGATCACATTTCTAACCAAGCGGTAATAATTTACCATATCCCAAGCCCGTATAGGGAAAATAAGTCAAGGTATTTCCCTGAGCTAGTCTGGATTTAAATATGCAAGATTTTATATCTCAGTCTTATCCAAAATGAATTAAGTGCAGATAGCATTTGCCAGAAGGCTCTAGTCTGGATTATGCATAAGCTAACAAATTAAATATTAACGGTCTTATTTAAGTCATAGACTTAGACCGGGTAGTGTAATGGATCAAAAACGGTGCGCTAGATTAAGCGATGATCGGATAAAATGTAGTTTAAACCCAACAAGTACCTTGACTTGGATTATATGGGTAAACAATTAACATTCTGGATTTTGAGTTTAAAATGATAAGGTTAAACCCGTTTTGGTTGAATTCCGTAAACTAGTTACGTATAATCAACCATACGCTTATAAGTGATAATGGGTAACCGGATAAGTCATGGACAAGTTCTATATGCCATTATATTTTAAATAAGTTTTAATATCAGTAGGATATCAACTTTTATGCCCGTTATGGTTTTAAATTGAAACTGTGCCTCATAAGGGCGTTTTGGTAATTTCATACCGTATAAAAGGAACTTGAATATAATTCAATGTTATAACTATAAGTATTCTGGAAAAATATTTTATTTATGATATAATATCAGTAGGATATCAATTATATGTGTAATTTATCTTTTATGACCAAACTATGCACCGACGGGGCATTTTGGTCATTTTACACATAGTTTATAAATTATTTGGGATTCTGAGTTTATAACATGTACCTATTGTCAATATGTTTAAAATAAGTTTTAAAAGTAGTAGGTGACAAGTCTTGGTCAATTAATATGGCTTAAAACCATACTATGCGCCGAAAGCGTACGTCTTATGCGATGTTTACGAAAACTGATGTTAAGGTTAGATTAAGATGTTTTAGATATGCTATTTAATATAACATATCAGTAGGTAAATGATTTACCTTGGAAAGATTTGATTAAAACCATTTTACGAGCCACAAGGGCTAAATCGTCATTTATCGACAAAATTCAAGGACCTGCTTGTAAACTCAGTTTATAATCTGGTTTAACATCCCAAATAATCCTACTTATAATATTATATCAGTAGAAAACTCATTTTCAAGTTCATTATTTTTAAAACCTTGTTTTATGCAAAAAGGGCATTTTTGTCTAAATGGCATAATTATGGAACTTGTGCATAAACTCAGATTCTGATTATGATCATTTAATATAACCTCATAGGGTTATGCTACATTATATTATGATCATAATGCAACTTTAGATCAGTATGTAACTAATCTAAATCAGGTCAGAATCGAAAGTCAAAGCAGAAGTCAAACTTCGCGACTTTCGGTTGCGAACCGACCCTAGAACTGAAATTGACGAGCCGAACATGTTCTTACATGTACTAATAATTATTACCTACTTATTTAAGTGTCAAAACATGTTTCATAACATATATAAGATCAATTATGATTTTTCCGAAAAATGGCCTGTTTGACTTTTTAATATCGTAACTTTGACCCGTCAATTGGTCTAGCAAACGTGATCTGTAGGAGGTGCCCTTTATAGGGATTAACACATACCTTATTATGATCACTTAGCCATGTTCGTTAAGAACAATGGCTGGACCATAATGGTCTTAACTGAAAGTCAAAGCGTTTTCCGTAAAACGTTTGACTTTTGGCTATAAAAGCCTATAAACGAAAATGCAAGAGTAAGGAACACTTACAAGAGGTTCCTAGAATGGAAGAGAACTAAGTTGGATGCTCCTTTCAGTTAGGAACTTCTAGAGGAGGGATAAGAGTTCTGATTAAGAAAGGTGCAAGTTCAAATGGTGGACTTGGACACCTATTTATAGTTGGAGAACTCAAAGGAGGTGATGCCAGGTGTTTAGGGGTGTGAACAGGGATCGAGCTCCCGAAATGAGCAATCGACCTGATCTCGCTCAACTAGCAGAGGCTGAATTCATTGCTAGAGAGGTAGACATGACAAACAAGATAGTACTTACTGTTTAACTTGCTGCTGATGTATTAATGACGTTCAAGTTACAGATGCAAGTAAACAAACTGACAGGGCTTCGCCATACTAATTGACAAATCACTTCTAGCTCTAACACAACACTTCCCTATTTATAGGTCGACATGACTCGTACCGAAGTGCATGCAAAAACAAACATCTATGTTTCGTACGAAATGGTATTTCGTACGAGTGACTCACTCGTACGAAACATGCTTCTGTTTCGAGCGAATCACAGTGAACAAACATATAAAATTTACATTTTTCTCAATTAAACATTAACTTGTAAACTTTATAAATATTATAGATATATCCTAGACGTAGGCAATAGACATTATGCACCAACAAACTCCCCCTTGGATCTTGCCGCAGTCTGGATAATCTTCAAAATCTTCAATTTGATTTGACTTTAACGCCCAAAGAACCTCTTAACAGGCTTTCGACGTTCCTCAGAAGCAATTGGCGTTTGATCAGTTAGACTACGTCGCTTCAAAAACTGAAAGCTCCTTAATGATGATATTCTTGAACGTTCAGCATTCCGAGCTTCTTTTTCTTCTGTTTTCTTTAACTCCTTCTTCTCAAGATTTCTCCATGTTGTTTTCCAATTCGATCCAGAATGAATATCATTCGCAAAGCACAGATTCACGATCTTTTGAAATTGAAGTGCTTGCTCTTGATCCTTTTCTTTGAAACTTATATTGCTATAAAATAAACATTCTATGTCTTTCTTCGAACAATTTACTAGCCATATGGGGTCTAGTACTCGAATGCCTCGCCACAGCCCATATATTCTTTTGTGTGCTATGATGGCTTCGGTTAATTCCTCCGTAATCTTCCATGAATCTTCATCTGGGTGCACACATATAACAGCCTCACTTGTATTCGAATCATAATGCCACCACTTGAAGATCGTATAAAAATCTTGCTCCATTTTGATCAGCGGCATGTTTTTCATCACCCGTGGTTTCTTTACAATCAAAGTAATATCTTTATCCTTTGTCACTGGATCTACTTTAAGAATAAGACGTGGATAATGCGGTTTCCAGTGGACAAAACCATGCTTGGCTTCAAACTTGATCAATCTCCACAGCTTTTGGTCATGGAACTTCATTTTTAGATTTATCATCTTGGTTTGCACAAGTTCCTTTATGTCCCAATAAGGCAGTGTTTTGATGTCGTTCAAATATCAAAAGTATTGAATCCCAAATTCTCTTTTAATCACATAAACATTTAGCTCTTCAATCCAACCCCAACTCAAAATATCCTCTAAAGAAATATCAGCATCTCTGGTGAAAAATGCTAGGGGTCTCTTAAACTTTTGCTCAGCTGAACTCTCCCGAAACCATTTCTTCTTTTGTTCAATAATTTCAGCTGTAGACATCTTCTCAGGAATTGTTCCTTCTTTTACATCTTCCGATACTTTCCTTTGTAATACCTCAGAGCTTTCCGCTGTAAATAAATCGATAACGTTGGGAAATCTTCTGTACCTAAACGATATCATTAGCATCTTAATCAGAATCACTTTCCATGACAACGTTATCATATACGTTTGCATCCTCTATATCTTCAAAAACATAAGCGTTCGGTTCGAAAACATCTATCTCATTCAGTTTGTCTTCAAAATCAAAATCGAACTTCTCTTTGCTAATACCGAGCATTTCTACTATCTCTTCTTTTGAATAACTATGAACAAACTCCCCTTCTTCAACATCATGCTCAAGATATAATACAAATGGCCTTTGCACGCCAGGAACAGAAGATGTAACATTCTCTGTGAAAATTCCTGCCTGCTGAGCATCTATTGACTCACCAGCTTTGTTCATTCTTTCTTCTTCAGTAGTTTGGTTCGCATAATCATCAAAATACTCGGAAAGATCAACTAATTCATTAACATTTGAATCTATTACACGAATACCCGATCCTTCAACATTATCATCATCATTATCATCATCTGAACTGCTAGGATCTTTATCATCAACATCAACATCTTTAGCATCCTCTACTTCTGCCTCCTTTTCTGTTTCTTCAGCGTTTCCTTACTGTCTATTCCTGTCTTTTTCTTCATCAACCAATCTCGATGTCTTTGGGAAATATCAAGAAAAGCTATATCCACATCAATAGGCTTTCCTATCAGAATAAAATTCTTCGGTTCTTCATACACTACAATATCCCAACATTGTACTGGCCCAGATTCAGCTTCTGGCACAGCTTTATCGGTCACAGAATCCTCCACTATCTTACCTTTTCCTTTCCCCTGCGCATCAGATTGTTGTTTAGCCAATCGTTCTCGTTCTACAACTCTTTCCCTCGCTTCTGCACGTTCAATTTCATCAATCGCTGCAGATATACTCAAACCTAACTTCTTTTCAAGAATCTTCTCAAACACATCCATTCTTTGATTATTTCTCAACCGTTCTTCTTCGTACTCAGTCATTCGCAGACGTAATCTTTCATTTTCATAAATAATACTCGCCATCATCGCTTCTAGTTGCTGTTTATCAACAATTAATCCTCCAATCTTTCAAGCATTTCAAACTTCTCAGCTGTTAACATGTTTATCTACTCTTGCAACTCAGCAATGCGCACAACGTTCATTGTCACCTGTATCTGCAAATCATCAACTCTAGGATCATCAAAACGAAACTCATCTCCTCCTGGTAGATCGTCTAAACCAATCTCGTCAAAAAATGCTTGTGAATCAAACGGCTGTGGTGTAGGACGAGATTGTTGAGCATGAGATGGTGGCGCTGGTTGCTGGACTGGTTCAGGATCAGGCATTGATTGTTGAACGGGTTCTGATTTAGGTTGTTGCGGTGTTGGTTGTTGTTGTTCTTGTTCTGGCTCATGAACTGGTGATTGTTGCGGAGGTATTTCTGGTTCAACTTGTTGTTGGACTGGTTCTGATTGCACATGTTGTGGAGGAGATGGAATATTCTGCGATGGTTCCTCCACATTTTCTTCAGTAATAGGATCAGCTCCAGCATCTGTTAGACCAACGTTTGGAGATGTTCGAGCTGCTGATCGTTTCATTCTTCTTTGCCTTTTCTTGACTGGAGTTCTAAATGAAGATTCAATCTCAGATTCAGACGGAACATAAGTTGTGTCGTCTTCGCCTGTCGCTTTTCACTCTCGTTCTTCAGCTTTGCGTTTCAGCTCATCTTGACATTTCTTTGCTAATTTTTCTGCTCTTTTCTTCTCTCCTGCTCTTCTATCTTCTGAATCAGTACTAGATGATAGTACTTCTTCAGCTGCCTTGTCAGCTCTGAAAGCCTGACGTTCTATCTCTTCTGCCAGTTGTTCAGCTGTTTCTTCAACTTCAGGTTCATCCCTCAACCCTGAGCTTTCAGCAGCAGATGCAGTTTTTCTCTTTCTCCCTTTGTATGTAGCTTTTCCACCCTTTTCTCCGTCTTTTACAAACCATGGACTTCTCTTTGCCACAAACAACGATAATTATTTAACTTCCTCTTCATCATCACCACTATCATCCTTCCTCCATTTTCCAGGTGCGGGTGAAATATAATCTTTATTCAGAATAGCACCAAACATCGGTTGAGCTACGGGAGCAGACTTCAAATGCACGTTCATCTTACGTAATGATTGAACATCCATATGTTCCAGTTTAAGAACATCATCTGGAGATTTCTTCAAGTCAGGATGTAAATACTTAACATCATCTGTATAAATCTTGGATACTGCAAAAATCTTTCCTTCTGAATATTTTAGATCATCTGAGTAAATATAACTTTTGAAAAGTTATAAGGAAGATTCAGTACTAGCGTAGTAATCATGCACATCTGATAATCCACCAAGTCATCAAAAACCACCCTTCCTATGACCCAAACTGTGAATAATAAAATGATCAAGATATCTGAACAACGCACTTAGATTTCCTTTCTTGTACGGAGCAGCATTCACAAACCCTGTATACCCCATCCTATAAAAACATCCTTTAACCATATATTCAGTGAAGCCTGTTGGATCGGCTTTATTATCTTTGAACTCCAACAAATTTCCGAATCAACTCTTTAGTAATCTTCACTTGAATATCAACATCGTTAATCTTTACTGCTGAAATAATGGCATTGTCGTCAATACTATACTCCGCAGCATTCCAGAAATATTCCACATGTGACAGATATGTCGTGTGTCTTTCTGTTATCGCTTTCGTCACTCTAATTCTTGTAAGAAAATCCAAGATACTTCGATACGCTGCTATCTCTGGGATTGAAGCATCTGTGATACAGCATATATTGTGCACTAGAGAAAATCCGGATTTCTTGGCCTGTTCAAGAAAATAACAATCAACCGTTAGAAAATTTTAAACCTTTAAAAAATTCTTCACTTATTCGTACTAAATACTATGTTTCGTACGAAAACACTATATTGATCAAAAAAATTTAAACTTTCAAAGTTACTTTCTCTTGTTTCGTTCAAAAACCTATGTTTCGTACGAAACATTCACTTGATCAATAAGTTTTGAACATTTTAAAATTTCTCTCTCTTTCGTACAAAAACCTATGTTTTGCACGAAACATTTACTTAGTCAAAATTGTTGAAGTTCATGTTATTTATACGATTCACTCATTTCGTACAAAAATTCTTCATTTAATTATTTTGCTTTGAAATCTTATTTCATGCGAAACAGTTCAGTCGTACCAAATCTTCGTCATCCCAAAATTTGTCCAAGTATAATCCGAACTTAAAACTTGTTGTTTTTAGCAAATTGATAGTTAATTTTTAGGTTATTAGAGCCGATTTTAAAGATTTTGTGATCAATTTTAAGTTTTATCGGTCAAATTTCCCTAGATCTAAGTTTTAGTCCGAATCGTACGAAATTTTGACATTATAACAGTGAGATCTTGACGAAATTACCTTGCCCATTGAAAGAGGTGTGCAAGTCAACCTCAACAATGTGAATAACAAGCACAAGAACCAAGAAATGAAGTTTTTATAGTCGAATCGCACAAAAACACTCTGAGTCGCTCAACAGTGCACGAAGAACAGAAACTTCATTTCTGTGCGAAACAAAGAGTATTTATACTCACCTTGTTTCGTACGAAATCAGTATGAATCGCACAATAGTTTAACTCTTGTTTCGTATAAAAATGACTTTCTCCGCATGAAAGTCGATTTTGTGCGAATCAAAACTAAAAAACTTAAACTTTTCAATTTCAATTTTATTTTTGAATTTTTTACTTAATTTTTCAGTAATTTTATCTGTTTCAAAAATCCACTTGACTAACCAAGTCCAAGTTAATGGCCCTGGTTATCCAATTTGCCTTCAAAGTCCAAGTTAATGACCTTGGTTGACCATGTTTGACCAAACAGATTTATTTTAACATGTAAAGTTTCAAATTAATGAACTTTCTTGACATTTTAGTAAACGTTTTTTACAAAAATTAGCTCCCAACCCATAATTCCAAGCTTTCCTCAGCAAGATGTTGCTACAAATCCAACCATTAGTGTTTTTATCGTCGGTAAACAAAAAAATAAGACTATCAGGCTAAGAAAGACTGAAAATCTTTTTGATTTTTTAAGAAAATTTTCAATGAATAATAACATTTTTGTGAATTTTGTGTTTTTAGAGGATCATTCAAGCATTCATATAAGTCATCAGCACGTTAGTCTAGAAACACCCTTTAAGCTTTTAAACAAATTTACCTAGATTGCCAATATATTTGTCCATTTAAACCTCTTCTCGTTTCTCATTGTTTTCAAGATATGTTAATGTATTATTAATAAACATGAAAATAACTGTGTTTCTCATCTCAGAATATACTCCCGTATCAAGATTCGCAGAATGTCATTTTACAGGTGAATATATCGAATTAATATCTGTATATAGGGTGAACGTGAGACCTTGAGAGCTCAGGTTAATACTACCGTACAGACAAAGAGATGAAGACTCGTCTTTAGGTGGTGTTCCATTAAGGAATCTTTTGTACTGCAAATGTCATAATTGCTTAAGACATCACCATATTTTCATGCAGCTTTTGGGAAATAATGCGAAAGTATTATATGAGTTCTAGGCCATTGCTTCCACAAAATCAAAAGAACTCAAATAATACCCCAGATATCAATCAAATATAAAGACCTAGTATCTCAGAATCTGGCATTCTCTCAAACGAAATTTCGGAGTACTAAGTCCATATATCCGAGAGATGTTAACCCACAAGTTAATCAGTTTTGTGTTTTTTTAGGTTTATATCTCAAATACAATTTACTGAACGATTGAAGTCTATTGGCATATCCATAGTAAGACTTGCTTAATTACTTTAAAACAATACAATTCTGTAGCATACTGTGACTATCATTTTTGATTTACTATGATCACTCTTTTTACACAAAACTTTTTTTGGCTTTCTTTTAAATGTTTTTGTATTTTCCTCAAATATTCTCCCCCTAAAATCAAAAACATATTTTTGTATTTTTATGAAGCTATAAGAAAGAATGTATAAAAAAAGTTTAACCGATGACAAATTCACATCAAGTCTTCATCATCCTCAAACTCAACCTCAAATACATCCCCTGAGATCATATTTTTTAAACCATTAAGCTTTAACAAATTTTGAACTTTGTTTTATCAAAAGCTTTGGTATAAACATCTGCTTTTTGGTCATCAGTGTGGATTTTCTCAATTCGTACCAACTTTTTCTCGTAGCAATCACGGATAAAGTTGTAACATCTGTCGAAAAACGGGTTTTCAAAACCCGCTTCGTTTATTAATCGAATAATCAGTTTCAAATTTTCGTTGCTCATTTAATGCTTATTTTAATTTTAAACAATACATAACTAATAAACATTTTAGAATATGGAAATTAAAATTGTTAGAAAATAAAAATAAAGCAGTTAAAAATAAAAATGGGCTGCCGGGTTTCGAACCCGGGTCAGCCGAAAGAATTAATCTCCAAACACATAACCACTCCGCCACTTGATGTCTTTGTGAAATCTAGGAAACAAATAAAACATAAGTTCATCTGTGAAGTCATCTGTTTTGCGCCAAACTGAAACGGTAATCGACTTTCAACTTTCCAGACGTTTGAGTGTTGATATTACTGGTTATAACCGATGCAAACATTACGACGCACGATCTCAATCAATTCGGTCTTTATTATTTCGATTCATATGATTTGGGAGTTAGAAACCGAAATCTTTTACTTCCTGAATTACTCTATCAATATCATCGTTCGCGACTCAAAAACACTCACAGAACTCTCAATTTCACTTTTGCTCTATTTTTCTGATCGTCGGAATCGCTATCTGTTATCGCCGGACTTTCGCCGAAAAACCGTGTCCTCATCAAAACGGTAAATTTCTCAATTCTTTCATCTTCTCCCTGTTGTTAGACTTTTACTAACTCAAACCCTCCAATCAGAATCGGTCCAGACGATGATATCGGATAATCTGCAGTCGCCGGAAACTTCTGAAAATTTCTAAATCACGCTGTGAATCGGTATGAGCATCTAAACTCTCTGATAACTCTTGTTTAGTCATTCAAATCCTCAATTTGTTAATCAAGACTGTTAATTGGTCCGCTCAGACGGAGTTCATAAAACAGAGTCGACGACTTCGCCGGAGTTCTAAGAAAAGTCATCATTCCGGTACGTTCATTCCCAAAACCTTCCCTATCCATTTCGTTTTAATCATTTATATGTCCGTTAATTGAATTGAACAAGATCAGTCGAATAAATCGTTTGTCTGTGTTGTTAACGAAGAAGATGAAGTTTAGACTGTGTATATACTTAATATAAATCGGGTTATATCTC
This sequence comes from Scalesia atractyloides, assembly GCA_947069175.1. Lineage (NCBI taxonomy): Eukaryota > Viridiplantae > Streptophyta > Magnoliopsida > Asterales > Asteraceae > Scalesia > Scalesia atractyloides. Next base: position 2,654,878 of record CAMTDV010000028.1, read on the forward strand.
GGGTTAGACACACAGTCCAGCGGTGGACTGTGTGCATTTGAATCATAGAGTCCCGGGTTCGAATCTGTCCTTGTTCCGATTCGTCACAATATTCAGACTTTTTATAAAACCCAAATATGGAAACTTCCAGTTAGTATATAAGAGAAATAAAAACAAGTGTTTTAACCAGGTTAGACACACAGTCCAGCGGTGGACTGTGTGCAACGTTAAACAACAGGTCCTGGGTTCGAGACATGTTACGCACGCCGGTTCGATAGAATTAAAATCCTTTTTAAAATAAATGAATTTTGGAATAAATTAAATAGTATATAAATATAATTAAAAACAGAAATATTTCGGGTTAGACACGTAGCTTAGTTGGTAGAGCTGCGTGCACGCGTACGGGAGGTCACAAGTTCGAACCTCACTCAGTGCAAACAAATACACGACCGAACCGGTCAACAAGTCCAAGTCAATAGTCAACGGTCAACCCAAAAAAATCAACATTTTTTTATATTTTTATTTATTTATTTAATATAAAAATCAATTAAAAATACTTAAAAATAATGTTTTTAAAGTTAGAAAATAGCCTTAAACTCACAAAAATATATCTAAAAATCCTATTAAAATCATTAATAAAATCCACTTATTTACCGTACCTTTTCGTTATTATTTAGGTTAGTTATTCCTCGTCGATCAATCCTCTAAACTCGTGCGCATTCAACATCTTCAAACGAACGCACCCAATGTGAGTGAATCTCTACAAATTCCCCGTTTTAATCACGTTTTTTGAGGTGTATCATGTGTCTTATTATTTATTACATTTAAACAATTGTGCATCCATCATATCCATGATCAAATGTGTATTCAATATGTATCAACTGTTTGTGTGGTTAATGTTTAGATTAAATTTATCATTTTCAGTACATACATTATCATAGGCCGCCGCTCCCCATTACCTATGAGCGTGAGCCGTTCCCCATTACCTATGAGCGTGAACGAGGCGTTGCCAACATACGATCGGCTCCGTTTGATTGAGCCTTGATCGCACATACATTCATCATAAGCCGTCTGTTCCCCATTACCTATGAGCGGAACCGTTCCCCATTACCTATGAGCGTGAACGTGACGTTGCCGACATTTACATTATCATTCATGTCCTATATTCATGCAAGGTGGTTTGTTATTGTATGTTATTGTTTGTTATTGTATGTTATTGTTTGTTATTATTATTGTTGTTGTATGTTTATTTACGTTTGCTCACATATGATTATTGCACAATTTTTCCATAATAAATATAACAAGAAATCAATAATAAATGTTTTCTAACAAGGTTCACTCGCCAACTTTTGTTGACCCAAAAACCCCCATTTTTACACATGATACAGGTGATCCAGTTGCAGCAAGAAACATATAGGATGGCTTAGAAGAATTAACCGGTTTAGACTTTGGATTGTTTAGTTAGTTATTTTTCTTTGTAATTGTATGAACTTGTTTGGAATATTGAGGATGAAATTTTGAATTTAATAAATATGAAACATATTAGTAAACATCATGAGCTTTGGTGATAACCCAATTATGCCCCGACTCTTATTCCGCTGCGGGTCGGGGTGTGACAGATTGGTATCAGAGCCATGACTATAGGGATATAGGATAGGTTATTAGACCATTAGAGCCTATACTATAGTTGATTAGAAATTTTAAATTATTTGTGTGTTACATGCAAAATTCATGATGTTTATATGATTTATGTTTATTGTTACATTCAATGTTATGCAAGCATGTTAATAAGTACATATTATTATACAATGCCTATCATGAATCATATTCTCATAACATATCATATCCATGAGAGCACACACCACACAATTTCCATGACTTTTGCAACGATTTTTGTATTTTCAAATCACATCAAAGTGAGTTCTCATGACGGGCATGTAGTAACTGGAAGGGTACAAGTACCGGTAGTCGGAACGTCCTGTCTAGGCTTGGCATTCGTATAAATCCAGAATAAAGGACCAGTTTGCCTACCTGGGGACTAACGATGAGAGTACGAAGGACCTATTAAGCCAAAGCATGCTATACCAAACGTCATGTGAGCTAACCCCACTTTGAGTTGTCATTGTGTCTACACCTGGACACCCTCCGACCATACATCTCGCAAACATATTTCATGGTTTTCATTCGGGTGATGCGAGTGTTAAACCGCCAATACCAATGTGAATCCTACTAAGCCAATAGTCATGGGGGCTCACATGACTATACGGGTGAAGGTATGGGGGACATTGAGGCCCAAACATGAGCAAACCCAAGACATCCTATGGATGTAGTTGCATTATTGATGTTTATGTCATTTTATTTTTTTTAAGACACATGACACCTAAAAAGACTCCTTAAACTCACAATCTTCTTATGTATATTCCTGTAGATGTCGGCTAGGCAACAACGTGGGGGTAGAAGGTCAGGAAGGTCAAACGAACGCTTGGCCACCCAAATCGCAAAACAAATGGCCGCGGTGCTTCCTGACATCGTAGTTCAAGTCCAACAAGCTCTCGCCGCAAATCCCAACAATCCTCCCCATCAAGAGGACCAGAACGTCGACAACCCTCCCTCCAAAAAATGCTCTTACAAACACTTCAAGTCTTGCGATCCCCCGAAATTTGAAGGGACCGAAGGTGTCACTGCTCTCCTCCGCTGGTTTGAGGAAATGGAAAACACCTTCCTCAATTGCGATTGTCCCGAGGATCGCAAGGTACATTACGCAACCGGGAGACTATTTGGAGTAGCCTGACCTGGTGGAACACAGAGAAGGGTAAGAGAGGAGTCGAAGATGCTATGGCCTTAACATGGGAAGAGTTAAAGGAAATAATGCCAAAACGCTTCTGTCCAAGAAGCGAAATCAAGAAGTTGGAAGATGAATTCCACTCGTTAAAACAAAAGGAAGGAGATCATACTTCCTACAACAAAAGGTTTCTAGAGTTGAACCAAATGATCCCCAACTTGTTCACCCCAGTGTACCGCTTGGTTGAACACTACATTCGAGGCCTCCCCTCAAAAATTCAAGACTCAGTTCTAAGCACTTCGCCTGCGAAACTTGAAGCCGCGATGGAACTAGCTACCGAACTTACCGAAAATCGCATTCGAAACGGTAAATTCAAAGAGGAGAAAAAGAAAGCCCCCATTGAGGCTCAAACTTCAAACCATTCTGGCTCCTCTTCGAAGTTTACTGGTAAAAGGAACCGAAACACCAGAAACTTTGCTGTCACACAAACAAATTTCCCTATCCCTGCTGCACCCATCACCCAAGTTGCCCCCTCACCTGCACCATATAAAAGGCCATACTCCGGCCCATACCCAAAGTGCAACCGTTGCCAATACCATCACTTTCCTGATCATCCCTGCCAACATTGCACCGGCTGTGGTCGCGCAGGTCACACCATTCAAACCTGTCGCGTACTTCAGCGAACGAACAGCCATCAGCCCTCAACCCAAACTCACCATCAGATAGTGGGTCAAGCCCAACAACCTTTACTACTACCACCTACCCAACATGTAGCCTAATCCTACTACCAACCCAACTATCCCATGATAGAACCTATGCGGGCTTGTTACAACTGTGGAGACCCAAACCACTTTAGAAACACTTGTCCACGCTTGGTGAACATCATTCATGCCCAAACTCAAGCAAATCCGGTGAATCAAGCTAACCAAGCTCCACCACCTGCAAGAGGAAGAGCTTACAACATCAACGCCAATCCTGTTGAAAATAATAACGGCTCAAACGAATCACCCAACTAGTTTTCCTCACCAAGAATCAAGACTCAACTCCGATCGTCTAGTTTTAATGTTTTCTTTATGTTATCTCAATCTTTCCGTATCCCAGTTGTAAAATTGGGAGTTTATGTATCCAAGAATTTTAATGCGAATTGATATTACAGTTTTGTTTTATACTCATTGATTAACATTCATATCATCATACATCTCGAGTATCTCAATCTCATCATTTAAAGAAGTTGGGTTGTGTCTCACTTTTACATAAACTGACCCCTTCATCATAACAAATGAGAGAGGTACTGTCATCATTCAGTCATGTATCCTTTCAGAATTGAGACTCAAGCTTTGGTTGTTGTGTTTGTTTATGTTTTAGAGTCACATAGAACTGATCATGATTCACTGATAAAGCCAACGAAAATTTGACAAGAATATGGTGGATACGCCGCTGGTACTTCCTATTATAAGTATTCTTAGCAAAGGATCAAAAGCATTACCAGGAGGTTATGAGAAGTTCCATGTAGGTTTAAATATCGTCATGGTTGAAGTTTTTGTTTTATGATACATACTTTATCATGTCAAACGTATCAATTCCCTCAAAACTATTATGCATAAAATCATAACCGACATCAAAGATCAAATTCGAGAAGCCCAACATGTTTCAGTAACGGAAAACGACGTACGCAAGGAGCTGTCTTGTGGAGCTGAACTTAAAATCGAAACTAAATCCGACGGTATTTTGTACTGTCTAGATCGCATATGGATTCCTGACCACAATAACCTTCGTGATTTCCTTATGAATGAGGCGCACAAAACACGATATTCTATACACCCAGGAGCCGACAAGATGTATCAAGACCTTCGATGCACCTACTGGTGGCCTTGGAATGAAAAAGGATATTACTGTTTTTGTTTCCAAGTGCCTTACATGTTCCAAAGTAAAAGCTGAACATCAAAGACCCTCAGGACTTCTGGTCCAACCTGAAATACCTGTATGGAAGTGGGAAAACATAACCATGGACTTCATTACCGGGTTACCTCGCACTTCTGGTGGGTATGACACTATATGGGTAATCATTGATCATCTTACAAAATCAGCTCCCTTCTTTCCGATCCGCGAGGACTTCAAGAACGAGAAGTTAGCTCGTATCTACATCAGCGAGATCGTAAGCTGTCATGGTGTACCGTTAAGCATTATTTCCGATCGTGATGGTCGTTTCACTTCACGAACATGGCAAGCCGTACAAGCCGCTTTGGGTACACGATTAGACCTCAGTACCGCTTAACATCCTCAAAATGATGGACAATCTGAACGCACCATCCAAACTCTTGAAGATATGCTTCGATCATGTGTCATAGACTTCAAGGGAAATTGGGACGCTCATCTACCATTAGTTGAATTTTCGTACAACAACAGCTATCATTCAAGTATCGGCATGGCACCTTTCGAAGCTTTATATGGTCGTAAGTGCCGATCTCCAGTATGTTGGCACGAAATTGGAGAAGCTCAAATCACCGGTCCAGAATTGATTCAAGAAACCACAGACAAGATCCATCAAATTCGAAACAATCTTCTAGCGGCACAAAGTCGTCAAAAGAGTTATGCAGACAAACGACGAAAGCCTTTGGAGTTTAAAATTGGTGATCATGTACTTTTAAAAGTATCACCATGGAAGGGAGTAGTTCGTTTTGGCCAGAAGGGCAAGCTAGCACCACGCTATGTAGGACCTTTCAAGATACTCGAAAGAGTAGGACCTGTAGCATACACGCTTGATCTACCAGAAGAACTCAACAGAATTCACCCCACATTCCACGTATCAAACTTAAAGAAGTGTCTCGCCGATGAAAACCTCCATATTCCTCTAGAAGATATTCAGATCGATGAATCTATTCACTTCATTGAAAGACCAGTAGAGATCATGGACTTCGGAGAAAAACGTTTAAGACGGAGTCGTATTCCAATTGTAAGGGTACGCTGGGAGACGAAACGAGGACCTGAGTTTACTTGGGAACATGAAGACTCAATGCGCGAAAAATACCCGTATCTTTTTCCTGTTACCACTACTACTTAAATATCGGGACGAAATTTCTAAAAGTAGGGGATACTGTAACATCTGTCGAAAAACGGGTTTTCAAAACCCGCTTCGTTTATTAATCGAATAATCAGTTTCAAATTTTCGTTGCTCATTTAATGCTTATTTTAATTTTAAACAATAGATAACTAATAAACATTTTAGAATATGGAAATTAAAATTGTTAGAAAATAAAAATAAAGCAGTTAAAAATAAAAATGGGTTGCCGGGTTTCGAACCCGGGTCAGCCGGAAGAATTAATCTCCAAACACATAACCACTCCGCCACTTGATGTCTTTGTGAAATCTAGGAAACAAATAAAACATAAGTTCATCTGTGAAATCATCTGTTTTGCGCCAAACTGAAACCGGTAATCGACTTTCAACTTTCCAGACGTTTGAGTGTTGATATTACTGGTTATAACCGATGCAAACATTACAACGCACGATCTCAATCAATTCGGTCTTTATTATTTCGATTCATATGATTTGGGAGTTAGAAACCGAAATATTTTACTTCCTGAATTACTCTATCAATATCATCGTTCGCGACTCAAAAACACTCACAGAACTCTCAATTTCACTTTTGCTCTATTTTTCTGATCGTCGGAATCGCTATCTGTTATCGCCGGACTTTCGCCGGAAAACCGTGTCCTCATCAAAACGGTAAATTTCTCAATTCTTTCATCTTCTACCTGTTGTTAGACTTTTACTAACTCAAACCCTCCAATCAGAATCGGTCCCAGACGACGATATCGGATAATCTGCAGTCGCCGGAAAACTTCTGGAAATTTCTAAATCACGCTGTGAATCGGTATGAGCATCTAAACTCTCTGATAACTCTTGGTTAGTCATTCAAATCCTCAATTTGTTAATCAAGACTGTTAATTGGTCCGCTCAGACGGAGTTCATAAAACAGAGCCGACGACTTCGCCGGAGTTCTAAGAAAAGTCATCATTCCGGTACGTTCATTCCCAAAACCTTCCCTATCCATTTCTTTTTAATCATTTATATGTCCGTTAATTGAATTGAACAAGATCAGTCGAATAAATCGTTTGTCTGTGTTGTTAACGAAGAAGATGAAGTTTAGACTGTGTATATACTTAATATAAATCGGGTTATATCTCGGGTTAGACACACAGTCCAGCGGTGGACTGTGTGCATTTGAATCATAGAGTCCCGGGTTCGAGTCTGTCCTTGTTCCGATTCGTCACAATTTTCAGACTTTTTATAAAACCCAAATATGGAAACTTCCAGTTAGTATATAAGAGAAATAAAAACAAGTGTTTTAACCAGGTTAGACACACAGTCCAGCGGTGGACTGTGTGCAACGTTAAGCAACAGGTCCCGGGTTCGAGACTTGTTACGCACGCCGATTCGATAGAATTAAAATCCTTTTTAAAATAAATGAATTTTGGAATAAATTAAATAGTATATAAATATAATTAAAAACAGAAATATTTCGGGTTAGACACGTAGCTCAGTTGGTAGAGCTGCGTGCACGCGTACGGGAGGTCACAAGTTCGAACCTCACTCAGTGCAAACAAATACACGACCGAATCGGTCAACAAGTCAAAGTCAATAGTCAACGGTTAACCCAAAAAAAATCAACATTTTTTTATATTTTTATTTATTTATTTAATATAAAAATAAATTAAAAATACTTAAAAATAATGTTTTTAAAGGTAGAAAATAGCCTTAAACTCACAAAAATATATCTAAAAATCCTATTAAAATCATTAATAAAATCCACTTATTTACCGTACCTTTTCGTTATTATTTAGGTTAGTTATTCCTCGTCGATCAATCCTCTAAACTCGTGCGCATTCAACATCTTCAAACGAACGCACCCAATGTGAGTGAATCTCTATAAATTCCCCGTTTTAATCACGTTTTTTGAGGTGTATCATGTGTCTTATTATTTATTACATTTAAACAATTGTGCATCCATCATATCCATGATCAAATGTGTATTCAATATGTATCAACTGTTGGTGTGGTTAATGTTTAGATTAAATTTATCATTTTCAGTACATACATTATCATAGGCCGCCGCTCCCCATTACCTATGAGCGTGAGCCGTTCCCCATTACCTTTGAGCGTGAACGAGGCTTGCCAACATACGATCGGCTCCGTTTGATTGAGCCTTGATCGCACATACATTCATCATTAGCCGTCTGTTCCCCATTACCTATGAGCGGAACCGTTCCCCATTACCTATGAGCGTGAACGTGACGTTGCCAACATTTACATTATCATTCATGTCATATATTCATGCAAGGTGGTTTGTTATTGTATGTTATTGTTTGTTATTGTTATTGTTATTGTATGTTATTGTTTGTTATTATTATTGTTGTTGTATGTTTATTTACGTTTGCTCACATATGATTATTGCACTAATTTTTCCATAATAAATATAACAAGAAATCAATAATAAATGTTTTCTAACAAGGTTCACTCGCCAACTTTTGTTGACCCAAAAAACCCCCATTTTTACACATGATACAGGTGATCCAGTTGCAGCAAGAAACATATAGGATGGCTTAGAAGAATAAACCGTTTTAGACTTTGGATTGTTTAGTTAGTTATTTTTCTTTGTAATTGTATGAACTTGTTTGGAATATTGAGGATGAAATTTTGAATTTAATAAATATGAAACATATTAGTAAACATCATGAGCTTTGGTGATAACCCAATTATGCCCCGACTCTTATTCCGCTGCGGGTCGGGTGTGACAAAAGTGGTGTCGAATCTTGATATGTTTCCATTCGAGAGAATCCCTTCTCCGACAATCCTACCTCCCTGTGTTCCAGCAAATCCTACATATCCTCCTCGAATAGCTCTAACATCATTGAGCAGCGCAAGCATTCCTGTCATGTGACGAGACGCTCCACTATCCATGATCCATTTTGACAATATCGAACGTTGGAGCCCCTACACACATGATTAACAAAATTCATTTAAACAAAGAGACCCAAGCCTGTTTGGTCTTGGGTGGGTTTGGAATGTCAAACTTTGGACCCACTTTGTTCTTTTCAATCTTTTTAAGCTCAATTTTGTTTGGAACATAAGGTTTGAGTTCAACCTTGGATGATGTGGTTTTAACAATTTTAGCAACCTATTTCTGTGTTTGTGGTTTAGCCCTTTTCACATAGAATTTTGAATCTTCTTGTTGATGTTTGTGTGATGTTTCACCAATTTCAAATTTAGATTGAGGTTTAATAGTTGGTTTAACATTTTGATGAGATTCAATCTTTCTTTTAAGAATTTTTTCGGCATAAAAAATGGGTGCTTTTTGCTTTTCATCCTTAGTGAACTTTTTCGGAGAAGAAACTGGTTTTGAACTCTCTTGTGAACAATATTGTGCGATATGTCCAACTTTCTTACATTTAAAGCATGTCCTGCTGTCCTTATGAACAGAGGTGTCCAAACTTGTTTCTGTTTTTGTTTCTCTTTTTCTTTAAGAAAATCATCATTTGATTGAGTTCCGATGACCTCTTTTTCCTTCTCGGTTGTTGTCCCAAATACAAAATTAATTTTCTTTGTAAAATTCAATTTTTGGGATCTGTTAGGTTTATATTGCTTCTGGAAACCAACCCTGATCGTTTGTTTTCCGGATAATCTCCATTTTTTCGATAGTAAAGTCGGTTATCAGTTTTTGATTTAGAATAGAAAGATGCATCATGTTTATCTAAATCATTATGACTTACTTCCATCAGCTTGAACATTTTATCTACACAATCCTTTTTCACATTCTTGATTGGAAAATCCTCATCCGAAAATAGTTTATCAGACCCTTTCACTTTATAAACTATGACATTGGGATCATCATTTAAACTATTTTCTGATGTATCATCAGACTTTGACTTCTCTGATTTTTCAGACTCAGCCACTTCAGATTCATTTTTTAACACTTTGTCAATGACATCCTTTACTACTTCGGAATCACATTCATTATCATTTTTATAGTAAGTTACATCGGTATCCTCAGGCAGCTATTCGGTTTTCAATTTAAGATTTAGCTCCTTTTCCACCCCAGATGGATTTTTGCATGCATAAGTGTTCCACATGGGTAGAGGAACTCGATCATAACTACCACTTTTTATTTCACCATTTTTAGATTCCTCAGTATTTTCGATTTTGGTAAAATGTGATCTATGATGTATGAGCTTGTTGAATAACTAATTAACAATTTGTTAACTTGTTCGGTTTCAATTCTCATTTTCTCAAGCTCAATTTTGAGCTCAGCAATAGTGTTTAGATGAATATTAATTGCCATTTGTTTATCCATCACTGTTGCTTTAAGCATCATAAGTGTTGCGTCATTTTCTCTGAGTGCTTTATTATATTGTTTAACAGACGCACTCAATTTGTCATAAGCTTCCTTTGTGGATTTGTAATCGCTTGACAAATTGTCTGTTAAACTTTGCAATTCAGCAAATCTTTTGTCCTTTGCAAGACACTCACCACAAGGTTCATCACACTTTGAACAAGATTTTTCATTCTCAGATGACTTGTTTACCTCATTTCCATTCGCCATGCACGCTTTAATGATGTCTTCTTTCAGCAATTCCTTTTTCTCATCCACTTTGACATCTTCAACCGGTTTCTTTTTCTCTTCATCTGTTCAATGTTGAGTAGGTGCGAAATATCCTGCAAAAGTTTTTAAAGCATCATTAGGCAAAAGATGTTTGAATGGACCATTCAAAAGCTCCTCTTCCTCTCATGAAGTATGATAGTAATAATCCTCATCCTCAGGTCCTTCATCAAAAGATGCCTCCGATTCTTCTTCCGATTCATCAATAATTTCAGCCACCAATGCCAAACTTTCTCCTTTCGAAATAAACTTGTTCCAATTAAACCCTTCGTCTTCTTGTGTAACAACAAAAGCCATATCTTTAGTTTTTGGTAGCTTGTCTTCAATCAGCACGATTCTTGTTCTTGGTTGCGGTGGTGATAGATCGCTCTTTTGTAATAGTCATCAGTGAAAGGATTATGATTTCCTTGAACCTCTCGATTTGGACATTCTCTTTTAAAGTGACCTTTCTCCCGTCACTTAAAACAAGTAACTTTGGATTTATCAAATCCAAGTTTCCCATCCAATCCTCCCAAATTTTCTTTACTAGTGATTTCCATAAATCTCTGTGCACGTCGAACGATTAAAGCCATACACCACTTTATATCTATCAACTCCATTTCAACTGGATCAATTTGATCATAGTCTTCACGTGTCATTTCAGAATTACCAATCTTTCCAGCAACAAGACTGTCATATGACTCAAGAACTGAGCAAGTAGAGACATATGTTGTTTTGTTGTCTTTTCATCAAAATTTTGCGCATTCTGAAAGTCAACGGCAATATTGCATTGCAACACTCTTTGACTTGCATTGGACGATGGAGTGGTTTGATTGTTCTGAGATTGATTTGATCCGAAAGAAGATTGTTAACTTGAAGGTATATTCGGATCAACTGTTGGGAATGATTGGAAACCACTTGACTGAGTTGGAGGTGTGCTTGGTGAATTATATGCACTGAAAGCAGTTTGAATCTTTGGCGCTTGGATTTGAGCAATAGAACTGTTTTTGAAATAAAGATTAACATCTTGTTGTATTTGAATCGTCTTGTTTTTAGCCATCTTTTGCATCTCTAATTCATGACCTTCCAATCTTTCAATAAAGCGAGGCAGCGAAACATTGTTGTATTCAACTCCATTCTTCAAAATGATTAAGTAAGTTGACCATTCACCTTGTGGCAGAGAATCCGCTAGCTTATCAACAAGCTCTTCATGTGTCTTCACAATTCCCATTCTCTTCATATGAACCACCAGATGACAGTATCGCTCAATTAGCTGCTTAACCGTTTCTCCTTTAATCAGTGTGAATGCGTCAAACTCTTTGCTTAATAATGCCCTTTGGCTTTTGCGGAGTTGAGCATTTTCTTGAAATTTGAGTCGAAGAGCATTCCATAACGCATCATCATGTTGCAGTAAAGCCAAGATGTCTTCTTTAACCGATTGCTGAAGAATGTTCATCATTTTCTTTTCGTTGATAAATCTTTCTCGTTCAACATCAGAAAATTAGCAAGGGTCTTTTCAAACCCGTTTTCACCAACTGGTGCGATATATTTTGCCTCGATTGCAAACCAGCAAGTAATTGTTAGCTTGAACCCAGTTCATAAACCTCTCACTCCAACTATCATTGTCTTCCAGATTATAAGCTTTGGAGGTTTCATGATTGTTCCATTTCATTCTCTAAATTGATGTTTTGAGCTACTGCAATGGTAACAACCGATGTGGCGAACGCATTGTAAAATTCCTCAGACATTTTTCTGTAAAAAGTTAGAACACACTTCTCGAAAACAAACAGATCAGATTAGAAAACTTTTTGTGCGGAGAAGATATTTCGTACGAAACAAATAACAAATATTTTGCACGAAATAAATTTTTGTACGATTCAAATTTTCTTCACAGAACTATGATTTCGTATGAATCAATTCATTTTATACGAAACATAGGTTTTTGAGTGAGTAAATTTTGTGCGATTGAAATTTTGTATGAATCAAATTTTATACGAATTAAGTTTGAAATTCTGAAAAAAAATTTCAAGATTCTGTATGAATTTTAAGCTGGTTCGTATGAATTTTATGCGATTCGTACCAAAATCAAAACAACTTTATTTCGTTTGAAACTCGTACGAAACTGATTCAAACTCAAACTGATCAAATTTTATAGATTTCAACATGATTTAGTTCAATTTTATGTTCGAATTATGATATGGATTGATTAGATTGAACATTAACTTGAATTACTAAAATCCTAATCCATTTTGTCCATGAATTCGTCCGAAATTTGTCCAAAATCCAGCAAAGGTCAGAAAATGAAGATATATCCAAGCCTGAACACAGTAACTTGTAACTACTTGTTGTCTATCTGTAGATCAGATCTCATGGCTCTAATATCACTTGTGAACGGGGATCGAGCTCCCGAAATAAGCAATCGACCTGATCTCGCTCAACTAGCAGAGGTGAAATTCATTGCTAGGAGGTAGACATGACAAACAAGATAGTACTTACTGTTTAACTGCTGCTGATGTATTAATGACTTTCAAGTAACATACGCAAGTAAACAAACTGACAGAGCTTCGCCGTACTAGTTGACAAATCACTTCTAGCTCTAACACAACACTTCCCTATTTATAGGTCGACATGACTCGTACCAAAGTGCGTGCAAAAACAACATCTATGTTTCATACGAAATGGTATTTCGATATGAGTGACTCACTCGTACGAAACATGCTTCTGTTCCGTGCGAATCATAATGAACAAACATATAAAATTTACATTTTTCTCAATTAAACATTAACTTGTAAACATTATAAACATTACAGATATATCCTAGACGTAGGCAATAGACATTATGCACCAACAAGGGGTGTAAGAGGGAGCTTACAAGTGTCCTAAAACGTGGCATAGCTGATTGAAAGTCCGTAGTTTCGAAAAAAATGATTTTTGGCAACATGTGTGGAGGCCAAGCAAAACTTTCTGCAGACACAGGCTCTCGTGCCCCGCGAGATGCACAAGGCTTGCCTCTCGCGCCCCACGAGCACCCCTTAGGCAGTTTTGAAGTTTGCCACTTTTAGCCCCCTCAACTTATTAAACATCCTTAAAACCTCCTAAAACACCTGTTTAGCATATTTAGCCCTCCGTAGACAATATTTGGCGTACCCGGGATTATGCCCGGACATTGTCGAGCTCTCAGTTCGTTAAAAGGTCAGTCAGAGGTATAAATTAACATGTTGACACTTCTAATCCCTCCATTTTCCAACTTTCACATATTTATAGAATTGAACCCTATCGTCCAACAAATGACACGTATGAGAGTTAGGACTTCGTAAAGGATCACTCAGAGGCTTGTTATAAGCATGTTGACTCCGATGTTACTCAGAGGCTGGGCATGTTGACATAACGGTCATTCAGAGGCCAAGTTTTTGCATGTTGACACTAATGGTCACTCAGAGGCTATATTTCAAGCATGTTGACACTAATGGTCACTCAGAGGCTCGGTTTATGCATGTTGACATCAGAAATCACTCAGAGACTTAGTTTGAGCATGTTGACACTTTTAGTCCTTGTTAGTCTTTAGTAGACTAATAATAAAAATAATACACGTGTCACTATACTATTGGACGCGATTTTACAGGGTGTTACATCCTCACCCCCTTAAAAGAAATCTCGACCTCGTGATTTTATTCAAAAAGATGGGGGTACTTTTGTCGCATAGTGGACTCAACCTCCCATGTATATTCGGGACCTCTAAAGGCGTCCCATTTAACCTTTACTATAGGTATCATTTTCCTTCGGAGCTTCTTAACCTGTCGATCCTCGATCGAATGTGGTTTCTCAACGAACCTCAGGTTTTTGTCAATTTGCACATCTTTGTGCGACATTGCTAGCGACTCATCGGATAGACATTTCTTAAGGTTACTGATGTGGAACACATCATGGATTCCACTTAGCTCCTCTGGGAATCTGAGCTTATAAGCTACAGTGCCGACACATTCGGCTATCTCGAATGGTCCGATGTATCTTGGGCTAAACTTTCCCTTCTTCCCAAAGCGCATCACACCTTTCCAGGATGACACTTTTAACATGACTTTGTCCCCTATTTGGAACTTAAGAGGTTTACGCCTCTTGTCAGCATAACTCTTATGCCTGTCCCTGGCAGCTTTGAAACGATCACGGATTTGCACAATCTTTTCCGTGGTCTCCAGGACAATCTCTTGTCCTAACAGTTGGGCTTCCCCAACTTCTTCCCAACACACGGTCGTTCTATATTTTTTCCCATACAAGGCCTTAAAAGGAGCAGCCTTGATGCTCGTATGATAACTATTATTGTAGGAGAATTCTATTAGGGGTAAGTGGTTATCCCAACTTCCACCTAAATCAATCACACACGCCCTAAGCATGTCTTCCAGTGTCTGGATAGTACGCTCACTTTGACCATCAGTCTGCGGATGGTAAGCCATACTAAAGTTTAATCGTGTGCCTAACGATTGTTGGAAACTTTTACAAAAGTGGGATGTGTATCTAGTATCTCTATCAGATACAATAGATACCGGCACACCGTGTAGGGACACAATCTTGTCCACATACAACTAAGCCAATTTGTCTAAATTATACGTTTCCTTAATTGGCAATAAATGTGTTGACTTAGTCAGCCTATCCACAATGACCCAAATAGTGTCATTTCCACTTTTGGTTTTAGGTAACTTGGTAATCAAGTCCATAGTTACCATTTCCCATTTCCATGTGGGAATTTCTAATTGCTGTAGAAGTCCTGACGGCTTCTGATGTTCGGCCTTAACTTGCGAACACGTCAGACACTTAGCTACATAATTGGCTATGGATTTCTTCAAACCTATCCTCCAATAATTCTTTTTCAGATCTTGATACATCTTGTCACCTCACGGGTGAACTAAGTATCTTGAACTATGTGCTTCTTGGAGGATCAGATCTCTAAGTCCTCCAAGGATTGCAACCCAAATTCTATCATTAAATCTAAGGATTCCATCCTTTCTAGGCGCTAACTGATCAACAGTTCCGCCTAATCCCTCTTTAGGGATATTAGCCTCTAATAGGGCTTGCTTTTGCGCATCTAATAGCTTCTCATTCAAGCTATTTCTGAGCTTAATGCTCTTGGCATTAATCCTTATAGGTTTAACCCGTTCTTTGCGACTTAAGGCATCAGCAACTACATTTGCCTTGCCTGGATGGTAGCGAATCTCACAATCATAATCATTAAGCGTTTCCATCCATCGGCGTTGTCGCATGTTCAATTCCTTCTGATTGAACAGATGCTGGAGACTTTTATGGTCAGTGTATATAATACACTTTGTGCCATACAAGTAATGTCTCCACAGCTTTAGTGACAATACAACGACACCCAATTCCAAATCGTGGGTGGTGTAATTTCTTTCATGCACCTTAACTGTCGTGATGCATAAGCAATTACCTTGCCTTTTTACATTAGCACACAGCCCATGCCAGTGTGCGATGCATCACAGTAGACTACAAATTCCTCAATACCCTCAGGTAGAGATAACACAGGAGCATTGCTCAATTTGTGTTTTAGAATCTCAAAGGATTCTTGTTGTTTTGGACCCTAGTTAAATTTAACATTCTTACGGGTCAGGGTAGTTAAAGAGTGGCTATCCTTGAAAAGTTCTCAATGAACCTCCTATAGTAACCAGCCAATCCTAGGAAGCTACGAATCTCTGATGGGGTTTTGGGTACTTCCCAATTCATTATAGCCTCAATTTTGGGAGGATCCACTTGGATACCATGCTCACTTACCATATGTCCAAGAAATTGGACTTATGTAAGCCAAAACTCACACTTAGAGAATTTAGCAAAAAGCTTTTCTTGTCTTAGCAATTCTGAGATGCACCGTAGATGTTTCTCGTGATCAACTTGATTACGAGAATAAATAAGTATGTCGTCTATGAAGACAATTACAAACTCATCTAGATATGGCTTGCAGACCCTATTCATGAGATCCATGAATGCTGCAGGTGCATTTGTGAGCCCAAAAGGCATCACCAAGAATTCAAAATGACCATTTCGGGCCTGAAAGGCAGTTTTAGGAACATCTTCACTTCTAACCTTCAGCTGATGATAACCCGATCTTAAGTCAATTTTGGAGAAATAACTTGCCCCTTGCAGTTGGTCGAATAAATCATCGATCCTGGGCAATGGATAACGGTTCTTGATTGTTATCTTGTTTAGCTCACGGTAAACAATGCACGTCTGCATTGAACCGTCTTTCTTTCTAACAAAGAGAATGGGAGCTCCCCAGGGCGAGGAACTTGGCTGAATAAAGCCTTTCTCTAAGAGTTCATCTAATTGTGTCCTCAACTCCTTCATTTCCGCTGGTGCTAGTCTGTATGGAGCTCTGGCAATAGGTGCTGATCCTGGCAGGATATCAATTCTTAATTCTGCTTGCCTATTTGGAGGTAGGACTGGTAATTCCTCAGGGAAAACATCGAAATACTCGAGATAACTGGTAGGTCTTCAATATTTGGCTTAGGCTCATTAATGGTAACTTGTGCCATGTTGAAGATGCAACCTTTCCTCAAACACTTGGATGCCTTAAATAACGACACCTTGTCTGGCAATCCGTAGTGTGAGTCTCCAGGGATGGTGATCATTTCACCAGATGGGGTTTTAATTTCGATGAGTTTCTTATCAGAGGCAATGTGGGCTTGGTTATGAGATAACCAATCCATGCCTAAAACTACATTGAACCCCGCAATTTCATTGGCAAAAGAGAGATAGGAATGAAATGATTCTTAATGGATATGAAACCTCCATCAAGAATGGAAGATGATGTTTCTAAACTTCCATCAGCAAGTTCTATCTCATATGTTTTATCTAGTGTTCTTATGGGTAAGTTTAATAGTTTACTAAACTTATGATCAACAAAAGATTTATCTGCACCCGAATCGAAAAGAACTCTAGCATAAATGTCGCTAATGAGGAATGTACCTGTTATGACATTGTTGTCATTAACAGCCTCTCTTGCAGTTATCTAAAAGGCATGTGCGTTCCCTTTCTTGGCCTCTCCAGGCTTCCATTATTATTCTTAAGATTCTTAGGGTAGTTAGTTTTTATGTGCCCTTTTTCATTGCAGACGTAGCAAACGGCATCCTTAAGATCCTTGCATTCTAGAGTCTTATGCCCCTTTCTCTTACAGATGCCACATGGTTTGGCTTGTGGATCATAACTACACTGTCCCAGTGCCTACGGTTGCAAGTCTTGCATGTTGGCGACACAGCCGACTTGCCTTGGTTCCTTTTGAACCCAAATCTCCCTTTATTTTTCTTATTAAACCTATGGGAGTTGTCATCTTCTCTCTTCCTTTTCCCGTAAGTTTCAGACTTAACTGACTTTTGCCTTACTAGATCAAGGGTAAGGGAGAGAGATCGGTCAACAGCGGACCTATAGGTACTAGGCTGAGCAGCCTTTAGCATACCCTTAATTTCAGGTGCTAACCCATTGATAAAACGCACAATGTGTTTGGTTTCAGGGGTGATCAGATAGGAAACTAACCTAGATAGGGAGTTGAAATTAGAAACATATTTTCGACAATCTAGGTTTTTCATTGAAAGAGACAAAAAGTCTGTCTCTAATTTCACCACCTCGTAGGTGGGCAGTAAGTTTCCTTAACAAGGTCCACAAACTTGGACCATCCCAAATTATATAGGTGTACTTTACCTGTAGACTGGATCATGGCTTTCCACCAGATTAGGGCATCGCCCTTAAAGGACTATGATACATACTTAATCACATCCTTATCAGCACAGCCGCTGATATCCACTATTGTCTCCATCTCGTCAAGCCACTTCAAGGCTTCTACAGCTCCTTTTTCCCCGTTAAAGTCTCGGGGTTTGCAGGAGACGAAATACTTATAGGTACATCCGTCTTAACAAATCGGGACTTATCAGTGAAATCTATTTTCTTTGGTTCACTCTTGCATTCGAAGAGTGAACGAAGCTCTCCTTATGAGCTGAGGATGGGTAACCGATAATGGTCTAGAGCGAGTAGCACTCGACTCTCTAAGCTTTTCTATGGCCTTTCCCATGGCCTTTTCAACAGCTGCATCAATGCGAGCTTGAAAATTATCATTATCAATATCTTTGTTTTCGGCTTTGCTACAGTCAACATTCCAGTGGCTACTTTGTGCCTCATTTGAGTTAGCCATCCCTTGAGCTTTGGTTCTATATACCAATAAAACTTCATTTACCCATGGTATATCAACCATATTGGTTTCAACATTGGATATAACAATCCATTGCCTATACTAGTGTGATAACAACTCTTAGGCTTAACATATCTATATTTGGCCTAGGTCATAATAGGACCATCAAAGGCAAATTACAATTTGGACATAGTCCATATATTATTAGACAGTGGATCATAATGTCACAACTGTCATTGTCATAATTGACAAATATATTTAGCTCATAAGCTTGTCTCGAAGGACATAAAATAGGGCACATAGGCCTGTCACTAATGGACATAAAATATGGCACATAGGCCTATTACTAATGGACATAAAATATGGCACATAGGCCTGTCACTAATGGACATAAAATATGGTGCATAGGCCTGTCACTAATGGACATAGAATTTTGGACAGGGGTTATATTAACCACAGCTGTCGTTGTCATTTTTGACAATATAATATTGCTCAAAGGCAAATCATCGCTAAATGGATGTTTAATCATAGCCCCAAGTGCAATACATCACTAATGGATGTTTAATCATAGCCCCAATGGCAATACATCACTAATGGATGTTTAATCATAGCCCCAAGGGAAATACATCTCTAATGGATGTTTAATCATAGCCCCAAGGGCAATACATCACTAATGGATGTTTAATCATAGCCCTAAGGGCAATACATCACTAACGGATGTTTAATCATAAACCCAAGGGCAATACATCACTAATGGATGTTTATTATTATCGTACTGATGATATTAGCCGGGATCAAATTTGATCACGTAGGCTATATAAGGTTAGGACATAGTCCATTACCTAGAAGGCTAGTGTGATTCCTCAAGTCACACTACCAAGAGTATGAACATTCTTGAATGTTAACATAAGAGTACCTTAATGGTT
This sequence comes from Scalesia atractyloides, assembly GCA_947069175.1. Classification (NCBI taxonomy): domain Eukaryota; kingdom Viridiplantae; phylum Streptophyta; class Magnoliopsida; order Asterales; family Asteraceae; genus Scalesia; species Scalesia atractyloides. Next base: position 2,674,380 of record CAMTDV010000028.1, read on the forward strand.
GATTAATAGTCCCGGTCGCATTGACCTTAACGACTTGGAGGCTTGAACTTAAGTCCACCACCTCTGGATAGAAGGATAACTTCCCTTAACTATCATGATAGAAGACCCTTTCGTACTTAACTATCATTTATAAATTGGCCAAATGTGTGGTCTGTGCCACTTGGCTAATCAAAACCATTAAGATCTTTTTGGAATTATATCGTAGAGCATAAATTTCGAGTAAAATCGAGACGCTCGTTTGAAGAGGATGAATATATATATATATAATTCCAAAATACTTCATTAATTTCAAATAGAAATTACAATACTAGAAAAATGAATTAAACTGTCCATGCAAGGACTTTTAAGAAATAAAAATGCCCACGCACGGACTAAAGAAATAACAATTTCCTCGCAGGGACTACATATAATTAGAAGAGACTTTACTCGTCCTTCTTTCCCTTGACCAACTTGGAGAGTTTCTTGAAGAACTTGTTTGTCTTCTTCTCCGTTTTCTCCGCTTGTTGTTGCATTTCTTTCATCCGTTCCAAGGCCTCAAGTGGCTTGAGGTGGTGTGGTTGTGGTTGTGGCATAACCGGATACTGGTACCCATAAGTTGGATATCCAGTCGGTGGATAAGCAGGTGGGAAAGGAGACAGGTAAAGTGCGTTGTGCATAACTGCTTGCATATAGGGGTCTTGCGACCATGCTTGATAGTCTACCGGTGCAGACGGGTTAAAAGGATCATATCTAGACGTATCTGGATATGTGGGGAATGGGTTACTATAACCCAATGGTTGTGGTTGAACCATAGGTGTTGGTGTTGGTTCCACCACTGGTGAGGTGTTAGAGGGTCCACCCATTTGTGGGTCCTCTTGAATTGTGGGGTAGGAATTGGGTAAAGGTGGTAGCGATCCTGACCTTTGTCCTGCATGTACCAACATACGTGCTCCACGCTTCCTCCTTGGTGGTTCAGGTGGTGGTTGAGGTTGGTCCACTGGTTTCATATGGACATCTTCTTGTATAGGAGTGTCTCGCTGGTTGCCAAGGAGATGAATCTCCTGATTCTTGGTAGAATCTGAGTTGTGTGGTTAAGAAGGGATGCTCCCCAATGGTCCTCCCCTCATTGGACCTTTTCCTCTTCACTTTGTCCTCTTACTCTTGGCGGCATTTTTCCTGTTAAAATCAATTCAAAAACAATACTAAATAACTTAATAATGAAATGAGTAATCCTAGGTCAAAGCCTAGACTCGAAAGTCTAAGGAATATGCTCGTGTAAGTTTGAGATTAAACACAAGAAGGATAGTGTTTAATTCTCTCAAGCGTTGGCTTTGATACCAACCTGTCACACCCCAGATTTCCAACCCAAATCCATACACCAGTGGGCCCAGGTGGCATACTTGAACAAAACGTATGTGCTAGATTAAACGATGATTGGATAGAATGTAGTTTAATCCCAACAAGTACCTTGACTTGTATAATATGGGTAAACTATAAACATTCTGGATTTTGAGACTTAAATGACAAGGTTAAACCCGTTTCGATTAATTTCCGTAAACTAGTTACGTATATCCCGTATGCTTATAAGCGATAATGGGTAACCGGATAAGTCATGGACAAGTTTTATATGCCATTACATTTTAAAAAAGTTAAGATATCAGTGGGATATCAACCTTTATGCCCGTTATGTTTTTAAAACGAAACTATGCCTTATAAGGGCATTTCGGTAATTATATACCGTATAAAAGGAACTTGAATGAATTTTAAGTTTATGATCATGAGTATTCTGGAAAAATAGTTTATTCATGACATAATATCAGTAGGATACCAATTATATGTGTACTTTCTCTTTTATGACCAAACTATGCACCGAAGGGGCATTTTGGTCATTTTACACATAGTTTATAAATTATTTGGGATTCTGAGTTTGTAACATGTACCTACTGTAATTATGTATAAAATAAGTTTTAAAATTAGTAGGTATCAAGTCTTGGTCAATAATATGGTTTAAAACCATACAATGTGCCTAAACGGCGCTTATGTCGTAAATGGCTGTCTTTATGCGATTTTTACGAAAACTGACGTTAAGGTCAGATTAAAATGTTTTAGATACGTTATTCAATATAACATATCAGTAGGTAAAAGATTTACCTTGAAAAGATTTGATTAAAACTAGTTTATGAGCCACAAGGGCTAAAATCGCCATTTGTCGACATAGTTTAAGGACTTGCTTGAAAACTCAGTTTATAACTTGGTTTAACATCCAAATAGTCTTACTTATAATATTACATCAGTAGAAAACTCATTTTCAAGTTCATTACTATTTAAAACTTTGTTTTATGCAAAAAGGACATTTTGGTCAAAGATGGCATAATTATGGAACTTGCGCATAAACTTGGATTCTGATTATGATCATGTAATATAACCTCAGAGGGTTATGCTACATTATATTACGATCATAATGCAACTTTAGATCAACAGGTAACTAATCTAAATCAGGACAGAATCGAAAGTCAAAGCAGAAGTCAAACTTGTTTAAGTGTCAAAACTTTAGATCAATAGGTAAACTTGTTGCGAACCGACCCTAGAACTGAAATTGACAAGCCGAACATGTTCTAATAATTATTACCAACTTGTTTAAGTGTCAAAACAGGTTTCATAACATATATAAGATCATTTTATGATTTTTCTGAAAAATTGCATGTTTGACTTTTTAATATCATAACTTTGACCCGTCAATTGGTCTAGCAAACGTGACCTTCAGAGGTGCCCTTTATAGGGACTAACACCTTCCTCATTACGATCACTTAGCCATGTTTATTTCGAACAATGGCTGGACCATAATGGTCTTAACCGAAAGTCAAAGCGTTTCCGTAAAACGCTTGACTTTTGGCTATAAAAGCCTATGAACGAAAATGCACAAGGAAGGAACACTTACCAGTGATTCCTAGGGTGCAAAAGAACTACGTTGGATGCTCCTTTTAGCTAGGAACTTCCAGAGGAGGGAGAAGAGTATGAATAAGAAAGGTGCAAGTTCAAATGGTGAACTTGATCACCTATTTATAGTTGAAAAACTCAAAGGAGGTGAAGCCAGGTGTTTAGGGGTGTAAGAGGGAGCTTACAAGTGTCCCAAAACGTGGCATATCTAATTACAAGTCCATAGTTTCGAATTAATGGTTTTGGAGCTTTGTTTGGGCCAAGCCAAAACTTTCTACTGCAGACCCTTTCTCGCGCCCCGCGAGAGACCCAGGCCAGGTCTCTCGCGGCCCGCGACCGCCCCTTGGCCAGTTTCAAGGTTTGACACTTTAGCCCCTTAACTTTAACAAGCTTCTAAAAACCTTTTAAACACCTTTTTGGCACTTTTAGCCCTCCGTAGCCAATACTTGGCATACCGGGATCATGTCCGGACATTGTCGATCTCTCGGTTCGTTAAAAGGTCACTCAGAGGAATAAATTAACATGTTGACACTTTTATCCTCCATCATCCACTTTCACATATTTACAAAATTGAACCCTCTCGTCCAACAAATGGCACGTATGAGAGTTAGGACTTCACAAAGGATCACTCAAGGCTTACTATAAGCATGTTGATTCCGATGTCACTCAGAGACTGGGCATGTTGACATATCAGTCACTCAGATGCCAAATTTCAAGCATGTTGACAATCAGTCACTCAAGGCTATAAATTATTTGGATTCTGAGTTTGTAACATGTACCTACTGTAATTATGTATAAAATAAGTTTTAAAATTAGTAGGTATCAAGTCTTGGTCAATAATATGGTTTAAAACCATACAATGTGCCTAAACGCGCTTATGTCGTAAAATGGCGTCTTTATGCGATTTTTACGAAAACTGACGTTAAGGTCAGATTAAAATGTTTTAGATACGTTATTCAATATAACATATCAGTAGTAAAAGATTTACCTTGAAAAGATTTGATTAAAACTAGTTTATGAGCCACAAGGGCTAAAATCGCCATTTGTCGACATAGTTTAAGGACTTGCTTGAAAACTCAGTTTATAACTTGGATTAACATCCCAAATAGTCTTACTTATAATATTACATCAGTAGAAAACTCATTTCAAGTTCATTACTATTTAAAACTTGTTTTATGCAAAAAGGACATTTTGGTCAAAGATGGCATAATTATGGAACTTGCGCATAAACTTGGATTCTGATTATGATCATGTAATATAACCTCAGAGTGTTATGCTACATTATATTACGATCATAATGCAACTTTAGATCAACAGGTAACTAATCTAAATCAGGCAGAATCGAAAGTCAAAGCAGAAGTCAAACTTGTTTAAGTGTCAAAACTTTAGATCAATAGGTAAACTTGTTGCGAACCGACCCTAGAACTGAAATTGACAAGCCGAACATGTTCTAATAATTATTACCAACTTGTTTAAGTGTCAAAACAGTTCATAACATATATAAGATCATTTTATGATTTTTCTGAAAAATGCATGTTTGACTTTTTAATATCATAACTTTGACCCGTCAATTGGTCTAGCAAACGTGACCTTCAGGAGGTGCCCTTTATAGGGACTAACACCTTCCTCATTACGATCACTTAGCCATGTTTATTTCGAACAATGGCTGGACCATAATGGTCTTAACCGAAAGTCAAAGCGTTTCCGTAAAACGCTTGACTTTTGGCTATAAAAGCCTATGAACGAAAATGCACAAGGAAGGACACTACATGATCCTAGGGTGCAAAAGAACTACGTTGGATGCTCCTTTTAGCTAGGAACTTCCAGAGGAGGGAGAAGAGTATGAATAAGAAAGGTGCAAGTTCAAATGGTGAACTTGATCACCTATTTATAGTTGAAAAACTCAAAGGAGGTGAAGCCAGGTGTTTAGGGGTGTAAGAGGGAGCTTACAAGTGTCCCAAAACGTGGCATATCTAATTACAAGTCCATAGTTTCGAATTAATGGTTTTGGAGCTTTGTTTGGGGCCAAGCCAAAACTTTCTACTGCAGACCCTTTCTCGCGCCCCGCGAGAGACCCAGGCCAGGTCTCTCGCGGCCCGCGACCGCCCCTTGGCCAGTTTCAAGGTTTGACACTTTAGCCCCTTAACTTTAACAAGCTTCTAAAAACCTTTTAAACACCTTTTTGGCACTTTTAGCCCTCCGTAGCCAATACTTGGCATACCCGGGATCATGTCCGGACATTGTCGATCTCTCGGTTCGTTAAAAGGTCACTCAGAGGAATAAATTAACATGTTGACACTTTTATTCCCTCCATCATCCAACTTTCACATATTTACAAAATTGAACCCTCTCGTCCAACAAATGGCACGTATGAGAGTTAGGACTTCACAAAGGATCACTCAGAGGCTTACTATAAGCATGTTGATTCCGATGTCACTCAGAGACTGGGCATGTTGACATATCAGTCACTCAGATGCCAAATTTCAAGCATGTTGACATATCAGTCACTCAGAGGCTATAAATTATTTGGGATTCTGAGTTTGTAACATGTACCTACTGTAATTATGTATAAAATAAGTTTTAAAATTAGTAGGTATCAAGTCTTGGTCAATAATATGGTTTAAAACCATACAATGTGCCTAAACGGCGCTTATGTCGTAAAATGGCGTCTTTATGCGATTTTTACGAAAACTGACGTTAAGGTCAGATTAAAATGTTTTAGATACGTTATTCAATATAACATATCAGTAGTTAAAAGATTTACCTTGAAAAGATTTGATTAAAACTAGTTTATGAGCCACAAGGGCTAAAATCGCCATTTGTCGACATAGTTTAAGGACTTGCTTGAAAACTCAGTTTATAACTTGGATTAACATCCCAAATAGTCTTACTTATAATATTACATCAGTAGAAAACTCATATTCAAGTTCATTACTATTTAAAACTTTGTTTTATGCAAAAAGGACATTTTGGTCAAAGATGGCATAATTATGGAACTTGCGCATAAACTTGGATTCTGATTATGATCATGTAATATAACCTCAGAGGGTTATGCTACATTATATTACGATCATAATGCAACTTTAGATCAACAGGTAACTAATCTAAATCAGGACAGAATCGAAAGTCAAAGCAGAAGTCAAACTTGTTTAAGTGTCAAAACTTTAGATCAATAGGTAAACTTGTTGCGAACCGACCCTAGAACTGAAATTGACAAGCCGAACATGTTCTAATAATTATTACCAACTTGTTTAAGTGTCAAAACAGGTTTCATAACATATATAAGATCATTTTATGATTTTTCTGAAAAATTGCATGTTTGACTTTTTAATATCATAACTTTGACCCGTCAATTGGTCTAGCAAACGTGACCTTCAGGAGGTGCCCTTTATAGGGACTAACACCTTCCTCATTACGATCACTTAGCCATGTTTATTTCGAACAATGGCTGGACCATAATGGTCTTAACCGAAAGTCAAAGCGTTTCCGTAAAACGCTTGACTTTTGGCTATAAAAGCCTATGAACGAAAATGCACAAGGAAGGAACACTTACCAGTGATTCCTAGGGTGCAAAAGAACTACGTTGGATGCTCCTTTTAGCTAGGAACTTCCAGAGGAGGGAGAAGAGTATGAATAAGAAAGGTGCAAGTTCAAATGGTGAACTTGATCACCTATTTATAGTTGAAAAACTCAAAGGAGGTGAAGCCAGGTGTTTAGGGGTGTAAGAGGGAGCTTACAAGTGTCCCAAAACGTGGCATATCTAATTACAAGTCCATAGTTTCGAATTAATGGTTTTGGAGCTTTGTTTGGGGCCAAGCCAAAACTTTCTACTGCAGACCCTTTCTCGCGCCCCGCGAGAGACCCAGGCCAGGTCTCTCGCGGCCCGCGACCGCCCCTTGGCCAGTTTCAAGGTTTGACACTTTAGCCCCTTAACTTTAACAAGCTTCTAAAAACCTTTTAAACACCTTTTTGGCACTTTTAGCCCTCCGTAGCCAATACTTGGCATACCCGGGATCATGTCCGGACATTGTCGATCTCTCGGTTCGTTAAAAGGTCACTCAGAGGAATAAATTAACATGTTGACACTTTTAGTCCCTCCATCATCCAACTTTCACATATTTACAAAATTGAACCCTCTCGTCCAACAAATGGCACGTATGAGAGTTAGGACTTCACAAAGGATCACTCAGAGGCTTACTATAAGCATGTTGATTCCGATGTCACTCAGAGACTGGGCATGTTGACATATCAGTCACTCAGATGCCAAATTTCAAGCATGTTGACATATCAGTCACTCAGAGGCTATAAATTATTTGGGATTCTGAGTTTGTAACATGTACCTACTGTAATTATGTATAAAATAAGTTTTAAAATTAGTAGGTATCAAGTCTTGGTCAATAATATGGTTTAAAACCATACAATGTGCCTAAACGGCGCTTATGTCGTAAAATGGCGTCTTTATGCGATTTTTACGAAAACTGACGTTAAGGTCAGATTAAAATGTTTTAGATACGTTATTCAATATAACATATCAGTAGTTAAAAGATTTACCTTGAAAAGATTTGATTAAAACTAGTTTATGAGCCACAAGGGCTAAAATCGCCATTTGTCGACATAGTTTAAGGACTTGCTTGAAAACTCAGTTTATAACTTGGATTAACATCCCAAATAGTCTTACTTATAATATTACATCAGTAGAAAACTCATATTCAAGTTCATTACTATTTAAAACTTTGTTTTATGCAAAAAGGACATTTTGGTCAAAGATGGCATAATTATGGAACTTGCGCATAAACTTGGATTCTGATTATGATCATGTAATATAACCTCAGAGTGTTATGCTACATTATATTACGATCATAATGCAACTTTAGATCAACAGGTAACTAATCTAAATCAGGACAGAATCGAAAGTCAAAGCAGAAGTCAAACTTGTTTAAGTGTCAAAACTTTAGATCAATAGGTAAACTTGTTGCGAACCGACCCTAGAACTGAAATTGACAAGCCGAACATGTTCTAATAATTATTACCAACTTGTTTAAGTGTCAAAACAGGTTTCATAACATATATAAGATCATTTTATGATTTTTCTGAAAAATTGCATGTTTGACTTTTTAATATCATAACTTTGACCCGTCAATTGGTCTAGCAAACGTGACCTTCAGGAGGTGCCCTTATAGGGACTAACACCTTCCTCATTACGATCACTTAGCCATGTTTATTTCGAACAATGGCTGGACCATAATGGTCTTAACCGAAAGTCAAAGCGTTTCCGTAAAACGCTTGACTTTTGGCTATAAAAGCCTATGAACGAAAATGCACAAGGAAGGAACACTTACCAGTGATTCCTAGGGTGCAAAAGAACTACGTTGGATGCTCCTTTTAGCTAGGAACTTCCAGAGGAGGAGAAGAGTATGAATAAGAAAGGTGCAAGTTCAAATGGTGAACTTGATCACCTATTTATAGTTGAAAAACTCAAAGGAGGTGAAGCCAGGTGTTTAGGGGTGTAAGAGGGAGCTTACAAGTGTCCCAAAACGTGGCATATCTAATTACAAGTCCATAGTTTCGAATTAATGGTTTTGGAGCTTTGTTTGGGGCCAAGCCAAAACTTTCTACTGCAGACCCTTTCTCGCGCCCCGCGAGAGACCCAGGCCAGGTCTCTCGCGGCCCGCGACCGCCCCTTGGCCAGTTTCAAGGTTTGACACTTTAGCCCCTTAACTTTAACAAGCTTCTAAAAACCTTTTAAACACCTTTTTGGCACTTTTAGCCCTCCGTAGCCAATACTTGGCATACCCGGGATCATGTCCGGACATTGTCGATCTCTCGGTTCGTTAAAAGGTCACTCAGAGGAATAAATTAACATGTTGACACTTTTATTCCCTCCATCATCCAACTTTCACATATTTACAAAATTGAACCCTCTCGTCCAACAAATGGCACGTATGAGAGTTAGGACTTCACAAAGGATCACTCAGAGGCTTACTATAAGCATGTTGATTCCGATGTCACTCAGAGACTGGGCATGTTGACATATCATCACTCAGATGCCAAATTTCAAGCATGTTGACATATCAGTCACTCAGAGGCTATAAATTATTTGGGATTCTGAGTTTGTAACATGTACCTACTGTAATTATGTATAAAATAAGTTTTAAAATTAGTAGGTATCAAGTCTTGGTCAATAATATGGTTTAAAACCATACAATGTGCCTAAACGGCGCTTATGTCGTAAAATGGCGTCTTTATGCGATTTTTACGAAAACTGACGTTAAGGTCAGATTAAAATGTTTTAGATACGTTATTCAATATAACATATCAGTAGTTAAAAGATTTACCTTGAAAAGATTTGATTAAAACTAGTTTATGAGCCACAAGGGCTAAAATCGCCATTTGTCGACATAGTTTAAGGACTTGCTTGAAAACTCAGTTTATAACTTGGATTAACATCCCAAATAGTCTTACTTATAATATTACATCAGTAGAAAACTCATATTCAAGTTCATTACTATTTAAAACTTTGTTTTATGCAAAAAAGGACATTTTGGTCAAAGATGGCATAATTATGGAACTTGCGCATAAACTTGGATTCTGATTATGATCATGTAATATAACCTCAGAGGGTTATGCTACATTATATTACGATCATAATGCAACTTTAGATCAACAGGTAACTAATCTAAATCAGGACAGAATCGAAAGTCAAAGCAGAAGTCAAACTTGTTTAAGTGTCAAAACTTTAGATCAATAGGTAAACTTGTTGCGAACCGACCCTAGAACTGAAATTGACAAGCCGAACATGTTCTAATAATTATTACCAACTTGTTTAAGTGTCAAAACAGGTTTCATAACATATATAAGATCATTTTATGATTTTTCTGAAAAATTGCATGTTTGACTTTTTAATATCATAACTTTGACCCGTCAATTGGTCTAGCAAACGTGACCTTCAGGAGGTGCCCTATATAGGGACTAACACCTTCCTCATTACGATCACTTAGCCATGTTTATTTCGAACAATGGCTGGACCATAATGGTCTTAACCGAAAGTCAAAGCGTTTCGTAAAACGCTTGACTTTTGGCTATAAAAGCCTATGAACGAAAATGCACAAGGAAGGAACACTTACCAGTGATTCCTAGTGTGCAAAAGAACTATGTTGGATGCTCCTTTTAGCTAGGAACTTCCAGAGGAGGAGAAGAGTATGAATAAGAAAGGTGCAAGTTCAAATGGTGAACTTGATCACCTATTTATAGTTGAAAAACTCAAAGGAGGTGAAGCCAGGTGTTTAGGGGTGTAAGAGGGAGCTTACAAGTGTCCCAAAACGTGGCATAGCTAATTACAAGTCCATAGTTTCGAATTAATGGTTTTGGAGCTTTGTTTGGGGCCAAGCCAAATCTTTCTGCTGCAGACCCTTTCTCGCGCCCCGCGAGAGACCCAGGCCAGGTCTCTCGCGGCCCGCGACCGCCCCTTGGCAGTTTCAAGGTTTGACACTTTAGCCCCTTAACTTTAACAAGCTTCTAAAAACCTTTTAAACACCTTTTTGGCACTTTTAGCCCTCCGTAGCCAATACTTGGCATACCCGGGATCATGTCCGGACATTGTCGATCTCTCGGTTCGTTAAAAGGTCACTCAGAGGAATAAATTAACATGTTGACACTTTTAGTCCCTCCATCATCCAACTTTCACATATTTACAAAATTGAACCCTCTCGTCCAACAAATGGCACGTATGAGAGTTAGGACTTCACAAAGGATCACTCAGAGGCTTATTATAAGCATGTTGATTCCGATGTCACTCAGAGACTGGGCATGTTGACATATCAGTCACTCAGATGCCAAATTTCAAGCATGTTGACATATCAGTCACTCAGAGGCTATAAATTATTTGGGATTCTGAGTTTGTAACATGTACATACTGTAATTATGTATAAAATAAGTTTTAAAATTAGTAGGTATCAAGTCTTGGTCAATAATATGGTTTAAAACCATACAATGTGCCTAAACGGCGCTTATGTCGTAAAATGGCGTCTTTATGCGATTTTTACGAAAACTGACGTTAAGGTCAGATTAAAATATTTTAGATACGTTATTCAATATAACATATCAGTAGGTAAAAGATTTACCTTGAAAAGATTTGATTAAAACTAGTTTATGAGCCACAAGGGCTAAAATCGCCATTTGTCGACATAGTTTAAGGACTTGCTTGAAAACTCAGTTTATAAGTTGGTTTAACATCCCAAATAGTCTTACTTATAATATTACATCAGTAGAAAACTCATTTTCAAGTTCATTACTATTTAAAACTTTGTTTTATGCAAAAAGGACATTTTGGTCAAAGATGGCATAATTATGGAACTTGCGCATAAACTTGGATTCTGATTATGATCATGTAATATAACCTCAGAGGGTTATGCTACATTATATTACGATCATAATGCAACTTTAGATCAACAGGTAACTAATCTAAATCAGGTCAGAATCGAAAGTCAAAGCAGAAGTCAAACTTGTTTAAGTGTCAAAACTTTAGATCAATAGGTAAACTTGTTGCGAACCGACCCTAGAACTGAAATTGACAAGCCGAACATGTTCTTACATGTTCTAATAATTATTACCAACTTGTTTAAGTGTCAAAACAGGTTTCATAACATATATAAGATCATTTTATGATTTTTCTGAAAAATGGCATGTTTGACTTTTTAATATCATAACTTTGACCCGTCAATTGGTCTAGCAAACGTGACCTTCAGGAGGTGCCCTTTATAGGGACTAACACCTTCCTCATTACGATCACTTAGCCTGTTTATTTCGAACAATGGCTGGACCATAATGGTCTTAACCGAAAGTCAAAGCGTTTCGTAAAACGCTTGACTTTTGGCTATAAAAGCCTATGAACGAAAATGCACAAGGGACAACGAATCCTAGGGTCAAAAGAACTATGTTGGATGCTCCTTTTAGCTAGGAACTTCCAGAGGAGGGAGAAGAGTATGAATAAGAAAGGTGCAAGTTCAAATGGTGAACTTGATCACCTATTTATAGTTGAAAAACTCAAAGGAGGTGAAGCCAGGTGTTTAGGGGTGTAAGAGGGAGCTTACAAGTGTCCAAAACGTGGCATAGCTAATTACAAGTCCATAGTTTCGAATTAATGGTTTTGGAGCTTTGTTTGGGGCCAAGCCAAATCTTTCTGCTGCAGACCCTTTCTCGCGCCCCGCGAGAGACCCAGGCCAGGTCTCTCGCGGCCCGCGACCGCCCCTTGGCCAGTTTCAAGGTTTGACACTTTAGCCCCTTAACTTTAACAAGCTTCTAAAAACCTTTTAAACACCTTTTTGGCACTTTTAGCCCTCCGTAGCCAATACTTGGCATACCCGGGATCATGTCCGGACATTGTCGATCTCTCGGTTCGTTAAAAGGTCACTCAGAGGAATATAAATTAACATGTTGACACTTTTAGTCCCTCCATCATCCAACTTTCACATATTTACAAAATTGAACCCTCTCGTCCAACAAATGGCACGTATGAGAGTTAGGACTTCACAAAGGATCACTCAGAGGCTTATTATAAGCATGTTGATTCCGATGTCACTCAGAGACTGGGCATGTTGACATATCAGTCACTCAGATGCCAAATTTCAAGCATGTTGACATATCAGTCACTCAGAGGCTATAAATTATTTGGGATTCTGAGTTTGTAACATGTACATACTGTAATTATGTATAAAATAAGTTTTTAAAATTAGTAGGTATCAAGTCTTGGTCAATAATATGGTTTAAAACCATACAATGTGCCTAAACGGCCTTATGTCGTAAAATGGCGTCTTTATGCGATTTTTACGAAAACTGACGTTAAGGTCAGATTAAAATATTTTAGATACGTTATTCAATATAACATATCAGTAGGTAAAAGATTTACCTTGAAAAGATTTGATTAAAAACTAGTTTATGAGCCACAAGGGCTAAAATCGCCATTTGTCGACATAGTTTAAGGACTTGCTTGAAAACTCAGTTTATAATTGGTTTAACATCCCAAATAGTCTTACTTATAATATTACATCAGTAGAAAACTCATTTTCAAGTTCATTACTATTTAAAACTTTGTTTTATGCAAAAAGGACATTTTGGTCAAAGATGGCATAATTATGGAACTTGCGCATAAACTTGGATTCTGATTATGATCATGTAATATAACCTCAGAGGGTTATGCTACATTATATTACGATCATAATGCAACTTTAGATCAACAGGTAACTAATCTAAATCAGGTCAGAATCGAAAGTCAAAGCAGAAGTCAAACTTGTTTAAGTGTCAAAACTTTAGATCAATAGGTAAACTTGTTGCGAACCGACCCTAGAACTGAAATTGACAAGCCAAACATGTTCTTACATGTTCTAATAATTATTACCAACTTGTTTAAGTGTCAAAACAGGTTTCATAACATATATAAGATCATTTTATGATTTTTCTGAAAAATGGCATGTTTGACTTTTTAATATCATAACTTTGACCCGTCAATTGGTCTAGCAAACGTGACCTTCAGGAGGTGCCCTTTATAGGGACTAACACCTTCCTCATTACGATCACTTAGCCATGTTTATTTCGAACAATGGCTGGACCATAATGGTCTTAACCGAAAGTCAAAGCGTTTCCGTAAAACGCTTGACTTTTGGCTATAAAAGCCTATAACGAAAATGCACAAGGAAGGAACACTTACCAGTGATTCCTAGGGTGCAAAAGAACTATGTTGGATGCTCCTTTTAGCTAGGAACTTCCAGAGGAGGGAGAAGAGTATGAATAAGAAAGGTGCAAGTTCAAATGGTGAACTTGATCACCTATTTATAATTGAAAAACTCAAAGGAGGTGAAGCCAGGTGTTTAGGGGTGTAAGAGGGAGTTACAAGTGTCCCAAAACGTGGCATAGCTAATTACAAGTCCATAGTTTCGAATTAATGGTTTTGGAGCTTTGTTTGGGGCCAAGCCAAAACTTTCTGCTGCAGACCCTTTCTCGCGCCCCGCGAGAGACCCAGGCCAGGTCTCTCGCGGCCCGCGACCGCCCCTTGGCCAGTTTCAAGGTTTGACACTTTAGCCCTTAACTTTAACAAGCTTCTAAAAACCTTTTAAACACCTTTTTGGCACTTTTAGCCCTCCGTAGCCAATACTTGGCATACCCGGGATCATGTCCGGACATTGTCGATCTCTCGGTTCGTTAAAAGGTCACTCAGAGGAATAAATTAACATGTTGACACTTTTAGTCCCTCCATCATCCAACTTTCACATATTTACAAAATTGAACCCTCTCGTCCAACAAATGGCAAGTATGAGAGTTAGGACTTCACAAAGGATCACTCAGAGGCTTATTATAAGCATGTTGATTCCGATGTCACTCAGAGACTGGGCATGTTGACATATCAGTCACTCAGATGCCAAATTTCAAGCATGTTGACATATCAGTCACTCAGAGGCTAATGATTTAAGCATGTTGACATATCAGTCACTCAAAGGCTGTTATTTATGCATGTTGACATCGGACTGTCACTCAGAGGCTCAAATTGAGCATATTGACCCTTTAGTCCTCATTGGTCTTTACTAGACTATATTTAAAATACAAACGTGTCACTATACTATTGGACACGATTTTACAGGGTGTTACATCCTCACCCCCTTATAAGAAATCTCGACCTCGAGATTTTATTCAAAAAGATGGGGGGTACTTTTGTCGCATAGCGGACTCAACCTTCCATGTATACTCGAGACCTCTAAAAGCATTCCATTTAACCTTTACTATAGGTATCATTTTTCTTGGAGCTTCTTGACCTGTCGATCTTCGATCGAAATTGGTTTCTCAACAAACCTCAGGCTTTCATCTATTCGCACATCTTTATGTGACATTGCTAGCGACTCATCGGCTAGACATTTCTTAAAGTTACTGATGTTGAACACATCATGGATTCCACTATGCTCCTCTAGCAACCTGAGCTTATAAGCTACAGTGTCGACACATTCGACTATCTCGAATGATCAAATTATATCTTGGGCTCAACTTGCCCTTCTTTCCAAAACGCATCACACCTTTCCAGGGTGATACCTTCAGCATGACTTTGTCCCCTACTTGGAACTTAAGAGGTTTACACCTCTTGTCAGCATAGCTCTTCTGCCTATCCTGGCAGTTTTGAGACAATCACGGATTTGCCCAATCTTTTCCGTGGTCTCCAGGACAATCTCTGGTCCTGATAGTTGGGCTTCCCCAACTTCTGCTCAACATACGGGCGTTCGGCACTTTTTCCCATACAAGGCCTCAAAAGGAGCAGCCTTGATGCTAGTATGATAGCTGTTATTGTAGGAGAATTCTATTAGGGGTAAGTGGTTGTCCCAACTTCCTCCTAAATCAATCACACATGCCCTAAGCATGTCTTCCAGTGTCTGGATAGTATGCTCACTTTGACCATCAGTCTGCGGATGGTAAGCCGTACTAAAGTTCAATCATGTGCCTAATGATTGTTGGAAACTTTTCCAAAGTGAGATGTGTATCTAGTATATCTGTCAGATACAATAGATATTGGCACACAGTGTAGGGACACAATCTTGTCCACGTACAACTTAGCCAATTTGTCAGAACTATAAGTCTCTTTAATTGGCAAGAAATGCGCTGACTTAGTCAGCCTATCGACGTGACCCAAATCGTGACATTATCACATTTGGTCTTAGGTAACTTGGTAATCAAATTCATAGTTACCTTTCCCATTTCTAAGTGGGAATCTCAAGCTATTATAGAAGTCCTGACGGCTTCTGATGTTCAGCCTTAACTTGCGAACACGTCAAACACTTAGCTACATAAGTGGCTATGGATTTCTTCAAACCCATCCACCAATAATTCTTCTTCAAATCTTGATACGTCTTGTCACCACCTGGGTGAACTGAGTATCTTGAACTATGTGCTTCTTGGAGGATTAGATCTCTAAGTCCTCCAAAGATCGGAACCCAAATTCTATCATTAAATCTTAGGATTCCATCCTTTCCAGGCGTTAATTGATCAAAAGTTCCGCCTAATCCCTCATTAGGGATATTAGCCTCTAATAGAGCTTGCTTCTGCGCATCAAGTAGTTTCTCACTTAAACTATTTCTGAGCTCAATGCTCTTGGCGTTAATCCTTATTGGTTTAACCCGTTCCTTGCAACTTAAGCCATCAGCAACTACATTTGCCTTGCCTGGATGGTAGCGAATCTCACAATCATAGTCATTAAGAGTTTCCATCCATCGGCGTTGTCGCATGTTCAATTCCTTCTGATTGAACAAATGTTGGAGACTTTTATGGTCAGTGTATATAATACACTTGGTGCCATACAAGTAATGTCTCCACAGTTTTAGTGCAAATACAACAGCACCCAATTCCAAATCGTGGATGGTGTAATTCCTTTCATGCACCTTTAACTGTCGTGATGCATAGGCAATCACTTTGCCTTTCTTCATTAGCACACAACCCATGCCAGTGTGCGATGCATCATAGTAGACTACAAAATCTTTACTACCCTCTGGCAGGGATAACACAGGAGCATTGCTCAACTTGTGTTTAAGAACCTCAAAAGATTCTTGTTGTTTTGGACCCCAATTATACTTAACATTCTTACGGGTTAAGGTAGTTAAAGGAGTGGCTATTCTTGAAAAGTTCTCAATGAACCTCCTGTAATACCCAGCCAATCCTAGAAAACTACGAATCTCCGATGGGGTTTGGGTACTTCCCAATTCATGATGGCTTCAATTTTGGCGGGATCCACTTGGATACCCCGCTCACTTACCATGTGTCCAAGAAATTGGACTTCTCTAAGCCAAAACTCACACTTAGAGAATTTAGCATAGAGCTTCTCTTGCCTTAGCAGTTCTAAGATGCACTGAAGATGTTTCTCATGATCAGCTTGATTACGAGAGTAGATAAGTATGTCGTCTATAAAGACAATGACAAACTTATCCAAGTATGGCTTGCAGACTCTATTCATGAGATCCATGAATGCTGCAGGTGCATTTGTGAGCCCAAAAGGCATCACTAAGAATGCAAAGTGACCGTATCGGGTCCTGAAAGCAGTCTTATGAACATCTTCAGTCCTAACCTTCAGTTGATGATATCTAGATCTCAAATAGATCTTAGAAAAGTAGCTAGCCCCTTGAAGTTGGTCGAATAAATCATCAATCCTGGGCAGAGGATATCTATTCTTGATTGTTAACTTGTTTAGCTCTCGGTAGTCAATGCACATCCGCATTGAACCGTCTTTCTTTTTAATGAAAGGATAGGAGCTCCCCAAGGTGAGGAACTAGGCTCTATAAAGCCTTTCCCCAAGAGTTTGTCTAGCTGCGTCCTCAATTCCTTCATCTCCGTTGGTGCTAGCCTATATGGAGCTCTAGCCATTGGTGTTGATCCCGGTAGGATATCTATTCTAAACTCCACTTGCCTGTCTGGAGGTAGGCCTGGTAATTCTTCTGGGAATACATCGGGATATTCTAAGATGACTGGTAGGTTCTCCATGTTCGGCTTAGGCTCATTTATGGTAACTTGTGCCATGTAGATGACACATCCTTTCCTCAAACACTTGGATGCCTTAAATAACGACACCTTGTCTGGCAATCCATAGTGTGAGTCTCCAGGGATGGTGATTGTGTCACCCGATGGGGTTTTAATCTTGATGAGCTTTTTATCGCAGGCAATGCGGGCTTGGTTATGAGATAACCAATCCATGCCTAAGACAACATCGAACCCCGCCAATTTCATTGGCAGCAAAGAGATAGGGATATAGTGATTCTTAATGGATATAGAACATCCATCAAGGATGGAAGATGCTATCTCAAATGTTCCGTCAGCGAGTTCTATCTCATAAGTTTTATTTAGAGTTCTTATGGGCAGGTTTAATAGTTTACTAAACTTATGGTCAACAAATGATTTATCCGCACCCGAATCAAAAAGAACTCTAACGTAAATATTGTTAATGAGGAATGTACCTGTTATGACGTTGTTGTGATTAACAGCCTCCCTGGCATTCATTTGAAAGGCACGGGCATTCCCCTTCTTGGCCTCTCTAGGCTTTACATCATTACTTTTGGGTTTCTTGGGGCAATTGTACGTTATATGCCCTTTTTCATTGCAGTTATAGCAAAGTGCCTCCTTAAGATCCTTACAATCTAAGGTCTTATGCCCTCTTCTTTTGCAGATACCACAGGGTTTGGTTTGTGGATTTATGCTACACTGTCCCCAATGCCTATATTTACAGTTCTTGCATAGGGGTTTGTCATTCGATGCGTGCTGGTTTCTTCTTGAACCCGAAATTTCTTTTCTTTTAAATCTTTGGGAGCTATTATCCTCCCGTTTCCTCTTTCCGTTAGTTTTAGTCCTAACTGACCTTTGTCTTACCAAATCATGGGTGAGGGAAAAAGATAGGTCTACAGCGGACCTATAGGTACTAGGCTATGCAGCCTTTATCATGCCCTTTATTTCGGGCGCTAACCCATTTATAAAACGCGCAGTGCGTTTGGATTCGGGGGTGATCAAATAGGAAACTAACCTAGATAGGGAGTTAAAGTCAGAAACATACTTCCGACAATCTAGGTTTTTCATTGAAAGAGACAAAAAGTTTGTCTCTAACTTCTCCACCTCATGAGGTGGACAGTAAGTTTCCTTTACCAAATCAACAAACTTGGACCATCCCAAATTGTACGGTGTACCTTACCAGTTGATTGAATCATGACTTTCCACCATATTAGGGCATCACCCTTAAAGGATTGTGATACGTACTTGACCACATCCTTATCAGCACAATTGCTGATATCTACTATCGTTGCTATCTCGTCTAGCCACTTTAGGGCTTCTACAGCTCCTTTCTCCCCGTTAAAGTCTCGGGCTTTAAAGAGATAAAATACTTATAGGTACATCCGTCCTCAACAGAACGGGACTTTTCAGTAAGATCCATTTTCTTTGGTTCACTCCTCGCATTTGAAGAGTGAATGGAGCTCTCCCTTTGAGCTGAAGATGGTTGAATAGATAAGGGTCTAGAGCGAGTGGCACTCGACTCTCTTAGCTTTTCTATGGCCTTTCCCATGGCCTTTCGACAGCCGCATCAATGAGCCTGATAATTATCATCATTTATATTTTGTTTTCAGCTTTGTTAGATTCAATATTCCTGTGGCTACTTTGTGCTTCATTTGAATTAGCCATCTTTAAGTCTTGGGTTCTATATACCAGTAAAACTTTATTTAGCCATGGTATATCAACCATATCAGCTTTCAACATTCGATATAACAATCCATTGCCTATATTAGTGTGAATAACATCACAACTCATAGGCTTAACATAACTATATTTGGCCTAGGTCTTAATAGGACCATTATAGGCAAATTACAATTTGGACTGTCACACCCCGATTTAGCCATCAGAGCCGGGCATGATCTGACTGGTATCTTCTATTCCAACCGTGCCGTAGTTTGAAAATGTAACCTGAGAAAGAAACATGCGAAAAATCAACATAAAGTTGGCGAGTTCATAGTTTGTTCGAAAAGATTTTTGAATAAATCTTTTTGGTAACCGGTTTAAATATCGTTGAGAAAGCGTAATAAAACCATTTTTCTCAGCATCTCAGTTGACTAATTTGTATTTGTATAAACTCCGGTATGCAAAAGTTCTGTAACTGTAAGATGTATTTGTATCAAAATCGGTATGTAAAGCGTCTATGAAATCGTGATCATTAATGTTTTGCAAGGACATTAATATGTGTGACGACATAGGAAGCATCCAAACCTAGACGATTTCTGTCGATTAACCTCAACTGGGACGATAAATGCACTCTTCCGTGTGGGTCCATGACCAAGAGTGGGGCTCGCCAACACCCGCTAGATCTAACCTTTGTACCGTGGTCTTAAACAAGATTATTGGTGCTTACGCCCACCCTATTCGCACATGATCTAGTTATTTCATTCCCTAGCTTATCATACCATAGATATGTATTTCACCCCCGATAGTTGTAAAACTGAAAACATTTCAGATGAAAAGGGGGACATGAACTTACGGAGTCTTTGTGTCCCGCACAATTGAAAATGGGCCTTGCCCGTTTGAGTTTGTAAGCGGGACCAACCAGTCCCCTTGTTTGTATATAGGACAAACCAGTCCTTGTGTCTGTAAGCCGGACCAACCAGTCCCCTTACTTATATGCAGGACAAACCAGTCCTGTAGTAACTAGGACCTTCCCATCACTAGTCATGTAACTCATGCACGTTTCGAAAATACGCGAGTGTTTTGTAAAACCGGTATGTTTAGCATAAACCTTTTCGTAAACCATTTGAGTTTTTGAAATTCATTCGCATCATGGTTTAGAAACATATAGTTTTCGTTCAACGAAATTTTGTGTACTTCTGCAAAACTTGCATGTCTTTCCACCCCCGAAAACATTTGTAAAAATGTAAAGTAATAAAAGTGGGGATTATGAACTCACCTTTCTATCCAGTGCAAAGCTAGCTTAATGTAATTCCAAAATGCCATTTCCAAAAACATGACTCTAGCATGCAATCTCTAACATTCCTATCAAGGAATAAGCTTATGAGATTCTACTAAAATGACGTAGTTAAACTACGTGTCACCGGGCTCTACCGAATCGCTAACCGAATGATTCGATGTTAAGTTGTTAACGTAATGGAAAAGAATGTATTATACTTGTTAGGTTCCATTTAATGTCGGTGATA
Organism: Scalesia atractyloides; assembly: GCA_947069175.1. Classification (NCBI taxonomy): domain Eukaryota; kingdom Viridiplantae; phylum Streptophyta; class Magnoliopsida; order Asterales; family Asteraceae; genus Scalesia; species Scalesia atractyloides. Next base: position 2,694,995 of record CAMTDV010000028.1, read on the forward strand.
ATACTAAGTTTGGATACACTTAGTTTCCAAGAGGTTTAACATATATATTTATAAAAAAAATATAAATATACTTATGCAATCATATTAGATGTCCCGAATTGTCGTGCGTGTACGTAGACAAATGTTGGTATAAAAATATTACACGTTGTAGACTCGTATAATGTGGTCGTATGTTTCGCCAAGTAGTCGCCGCATAGTTGTAATAATCTTGCACTCGTTTATAATTAATAAAATAATTATATAGTCGTACGCTCGTTATATCTCCCGGTAATGTGTCGTTTATAATTAAGTTTGTAACAAGACGTTTGAAGTAAATAAAGCTTCGAATTCAAGACATTTGAGGTAAATATAAAAATTATATTCGTCTCATAAAAGTATACAAATTTACGACGTTTGAAATAAATATAAACAGTTTATATTTATTTTATAAAAGTATTAAAAATCTCGACGTTTGGATATAAATAATTTTACTCGTTTTATATGATTGTCGAATGCTAAACGTTTGAAATATAATTTTCGAATTCCGTCGTTTGAAATAAATATAACTAATTATATTTATTTTATAAAAATCCTTGAATTTGGTTAACTTGTAGACCTTGTTCATTGAGATGTCGTAAACTTGTTTGGCGAGTTTTAAGGAGTCGTCGAAGTAAATATATATTTATATCTATTTTATAAAAATACTTTGAATCCCGATAGATTTAGTTTCGAGAATATAACACGTTTTGTATTATGGATTTTTACAAAAATAACGACAGACTTTCCTCTGTTTTCGGACGATCCCGACAATACAAGTTGTCGATTTATTTGTCAAAACGTAACAATTCATGAACAATAATATATATAACTTTTGTCGTTCATTTAAAGAATATTTTACGATACCTCTTATATTACTATAGAATAATTATTATATTTTCAAAGATATATTACATATTGATAATATATAAACATATTGTTATATATATATATAATATATTATATATATATATACATATATGTATATATATAATATACATATATGTATTATTATTATATTATATTTGTGTATGTTATGTCGCGATATGTCGGTTCAATTTTTTTTAACTATCACATACGCAAGTCATATACGTTAATTCGGTTGTTATAATATGATTTTATTGGGCGGTTCGGGTTAGAGCTCGATGTCGCGTTAAAATGAAACCTTAAATAATATTTAATAACTTGCGTTAATATTATTTTACCAAGAGCCGTTGTTGACCGATTTCGACTGAGTTGACCGGGTTTTGATCCGTGTTGACTGCTCTTGACTAAGTTGACCACAGTTGACCGAGTCGACCGGGTTTGACTCGAGTTGACTCAGTTGACCACTACTGCCCACTTTTGACCAGTCAACCTGCTGCGTTGACAGGGTTGACCCGAACCCGAAACGAGACCCGAGCCAGCACTCTGTTGTCTTGTAATCCAAACCTAACTGAGATGAACCCGAACCAAACTCAATCTTGAACCGAAAATTTGAACCGAGTAAGTTAAAGTGACCCGAAACCTACCCGAACCAGAACTGAACCAAGACGGGTTGAACCGTCGACACCGTCAGCCGCCGCTGACACCGTCGCCCCGCCGCTGACATCGCCTCTGTTCGTCGATCGAAAACCAACCCAACCCGAAAACAATACCCCCTACCTTATGTGATTCGAGCCGAGAAGCTGAACCAAACAACCCTACCATTACCGCCGCCGCTGAAACATTGAAACTCTACCAAAAACCGCCGCTGCCGTTGGCATGAGCGGCGCCGCCGCCGCCCCTCTTTCTCTCACTGTTCTCTGTCTCTCTACGCTCTCTCTCTCTCTCTCTCTCTCTCATCTGCTCTGTCTCTCCCTGCTTGTCTGTGTGTAATATATATATATATAATGTATAGTGTGTGTGTGTGTCAGAAAGGATAGGGGAGAGGAAGAGAGGGTGTGGGTGTGCGGTCGGAGAAGGTAACCGGGCGCCCGGAACCCGGTATCCGGTGACCGGATAGATCAAAGAGAGAGGGCAGGGAGTCTTGAACAAGTGGGGCTAGGGTTTTCAATTGTGAGAACATGAAGGGATTTTAGGGATTAGGTTATATTTATAGTTAGGGTTTTACGCGGGTTGGGCCCAAGGCCCGTTAAGAGTATTCAAGCCCAAATACGCATCCAAAGCCCGTTTTCAAACCCGAAAGTCGTGGTTTATCGAAATTTATTTATTCAGACTCGATGACGTTTAAAATTATATCTGGGGTCGTTGTGTGACGCGTAAACCCGTCGGTTGCGATAAAGTTGCGTATTTTGCTACTGTCAACGTTTTGTCCGTTTTTTGATCCGGTTTCAACCACGAATAATAAACTTAAATTATGGAGCTAAATATATCATAATATATTGATGTCGAGGCATAAATCGTGTCCGTTGCTTCCGTTTTGTTGTCGGTGTGTTCCGGTTTTCCGCGTAACTTCCGCGTTGTGCTTTGCGACGTTCAACGATCTAATTTTATCACATAATTATAACTGTATGACAAATACAAGTATAAATTTCGTATTTTTAGGCATTTTCATATTTGTTCGGCATCAGTTCGCTGATTGTCCAATTTCGCGTTTAGTGTCTTCGATTATCACCAAATCGCGTAACGTGAAGCAGGTAGACGTTCCCAGGCTCTCCAGAGGCCTGATCGAGTTAATTTACGTCTAATTACGCTAAGTATAATGGTATTACTATTTGATATGCGCTTAATTACAACCGGAAAACACCGGTTGTCACATGGACGTAGTCCATGTATTATTGGACAGTGGATCGCAATGTCACAGCTGTCATTGTCATTATTGACAATTATATAGCTCATAGGCTTGTCCCTAATGGACATAATAATTGGGCACATTGGCCGGTCATATTGGACATAACATATATATGGCATATCAGCCTGTCGCTTAGGACATAATACATATGGCATAATAGCATGTCGCATTGGACATAAATTGGGCACATTGGCCTACATCATATCAGATGTATTTGGCATATCAGCATGTCCCGTTGGACATAATTGGGCACATTGGCCTTGTAAGTCCCGTATTACGGACCAAACAGGTATCACTAACCTGATCAATAGCGGAAATTATGATTAGGAAGAAGAACAACTTGAATAACTTCAATGATTATAACTTGCATACACCAAAGATGTCAGATACAAGTTTTTGCTTTCAACTCTCTAACCCTTTCTCTATGACCTAGCCCTACTATTTATAAGCATCACTAAGCCCATAATTACAACCCTAGGCCCATTAGGCACTAGGAAGCCCACATTAACCCCAAAAGCCCAAATACATCCCTAATGAATAAACCTTTAATGCTCCAAGCCCAACATTCTCCCCCTAGGTTTACTTCACTGGTCTTTCGGTTGAGCATCCACACCTAAACGTCCAGCGATGATACCAGCAACCGCAGCCGTCCAATCTTTAGCACAAACCTCGTACAACTCAGCAGTTCTAATTTGATGCAACGCAAGAACTTATAAATCTTCGTCATGAAAACTAACCAGATCCACCACATCGTTCACCCTAAGCGCCTTCTCTTTGGTCAAAATAGCAACACTTTTGACTTTCAGATCTTATAACCAAAAGTTGAAGTTCTTCAGAATTCCCCTCGGAAAGGTAGGAGCAACCGGAATAACTAATTCTTTGTCCTTTGGCGGCCACATCACAGATTTGAACCCCTTGCCCGTGTGCGCATCGCGAACTTCCTTAGCCGCTCTCAAGTACGGTTCAGCAGTCTTCATATTCTTAAATCCGCTCCTAACCTCACGTTCAAGCTTCTTAAAGAATCTCCATCATGGTCCACGCTCTGTAGTGTCATCATCAGTGTATGGCGCTCTCAAAAGATCAGTCAACGCAACTTTAGTCCATGTCTCGAATTGCGACTCTTTCAAATAGTATTCACAAGTTCCGTCCTGTCGCACTATGACCCACATATTTTTAACATGATCGTACATCCAACTTAGCACCTTCGACTTGTTTCCCACCTTACTATAATAACTTGATCTCGACTCCATCACATATTTCTCGAACTGATTGGTTGGATCTTTCAGCTGAAAATTCTCGTCCAGTGGATTCACGTTAACATTCTTCATCAAGACCATTTGCTTCTTCTTCTTCTGATCAGCAGCACGTTTCTGACTGGCGGTAAACTTTCTGCGTGGATCGCTCATATAATCATCGAGACCTGCTTGACGTTCGGCTGCTAACTGCGCAGCTGCCAACCTCTGTTCTTCAGTTTCTTCTACCATACCCTATTATGCCGCACGATGTCTAGTTTCAACATTCAACGGATCATCGGTAGGATCACTAAACTCCCATCCAAACTTGTTCTCCAGCTTGCCCCTTAAATCAAACACAAGAGTCATAAGCATCGTGACATCTCCCTTCAGTTGATCGATAGTTTGATCTTGAACGTCTAAGCAATTCTGCAGAGAGGCAATATGAGCATCCTTTAACATAACCTCCTGTTCCAACACAACTACCCGTTTCTTCAAATCAACTACATCCACCTCTATATCATCGTCATCACTGTCCAATCCCCCAAACTCAAATGCCCTTTTTTCAGATCTTCACACATAATCGTCAGCAACATCATCAGTATAACCAACTCCACTACCACCCGTTTCCGAACCACCAGCACCTGACGAACTACCTCAAAATTCCATCATTTGTAAAGCCGTGTCTGCAGGAATCAACACAACTGTGGACTGTGTAATGATAGGAGCGGTTTGTTGTGCAGATGAAATAGGCATGTCAACCATCGATGTATGAACAACAGATTCAACAACAATAACCTCAGCAACAGTAACCTCAGCAGCAATAGATGTGATTAAATCAGAAGCAGCAACAGTAAAAACAATGGGAGCTTCAGGTGTACTAGATGAAATGCTCGGCCCAGTTCTTCGCCTCTTGATTAACGGTACCTCATCTTCTTCATCATCTTCTTCAATATGAGCAGTTGGTGCAACAATAGATGGAATGTCGAGAGGAGGATCACCCTGTTTCTCTTGGATATCTTTCAAGTGAGTGATCAACTAAGTTCTCAGACGACAACTCTGGCAAAGCGGGAGTCAAAGTGGCATTAAACTCATCAAGATCGTCAAGAAAGGCTTGGCCAACATCATCTTCATCATCAGTGACTAAATCCTCAACCTCGATCTCCTTTTCTTTTGCAAGCATGTCGTGTTCTTCGACCACTATAGCGTTTACTGGAGGAGGAGGAGGTGGTGGAACATGCAAACCGACAACTTCAGAAAACTTCCCGAACTTCTTCAGAGGAAAACGACCTACAAACACCATCTTTGACATAGAGCGGTTCTTCTTCAATGTAACAAAAATAGTAGGCCCCACTGGCTTCATATTCAGCAGGTTGGCATCTGTAGCATCTTTCGCCAAATCAGGATATCGGGCATCAAGTATGAGCTGGACAAAGCATGGGTATAACAGGAACATCCGCTTCTTGGACTGCTCTAAGATTTTCTTCATGTTATCGAAGATATAACCGGAATAGTTATACTTCCAGTCCATGACTAACGAAACTATCGCAGATGTCTGGGCTTGATTTGGCTGATCCAGACCGCCCTTGTTTTCCGACACACACTGCATGAACATGTGCACAAGTAACCTCCAGTATGCCGGAAACATTTTCTTCAACAGTGGCGGATAAGAACCCTCATATCCCATCTCCATAAGTACCGGAAGCACCTTCTCTTTGGCGTAAGTGGTTAGATCACTGAAAGTATCTGTCAGCTGCAGCACCTCTCTCACACAAGCTTCGTTCACCACAATCTCTTTCTCTTGAATCTGCGAATGTATAAATGGTCTACCATCTTTACCCCTCAGCTGAATACGTGCTCTTTTCCAAAATGAATGGACTAGATCTCTATATATCACAGGGTTAGCACGAGGGCATAAGCAATTCTGCAAGTGTTGAGCCCCACTATCATCGCCTGAAATTCCTGAAAGAACTCAGCTGGTGGGTCTGAGAGATACCCGGCCTGGTTGTGGAATTGTTCCTCAACCAGCATCACCGCGTCAAAAGCTTCTTCCACCATATTTGTCAAAAATCAACCAAGTTAAATCCAACTAACGAAAGTTAACTAAGTTTAACAATATAGCAGTTAAAAACTAACTGGATAGATCAAACTAAAGTCAAGGTTCAAATTAATACTAGTTCAAATTTTAAGGGGTTCAACAGTTGGAAAGGTCTAAAAACTTCACATCCTGATTACTGACAGTTCAAAATGAATCCGGAATGAACCCTTACATCAATCCGGATTGAAGGAGGTCAAACAACATGGCCAAAGACGCAATCCAGATTATATATTGTATCTCGGATAGATATGCATTCCAGATGAAGATCCAATCCGAAATGATATCGGAGTTCATCATTTCGGATGAATACCAATCCGAAATGCAATCCGAAATGCTTAAAACTTGAAGATCAATCCGGTATACGATCCAAAATGCATTAAATATTCATTAATTTCATCCGGAATACATATGTTAACTACAGTTGTACCTAATCCGGAATGAGTTGTCCGAAATGCACAATTCGAAAGAGAGAATCAGAGAAGACAATACTATTTCGGATTTAGGATAACCCAAAATGAAATCAGAGATGCCAATATATATTTCTGAAACGGGCTTGGGCCTGGGAATTTTAGGGTACGCCTAAAGTAAGTGACCCATTGAGTACATAGTTCGTTATGTTTATATCATTTGACTTTCCTCATCTGGTTGAGTTTTAGACCTACCGACACATCACTTTCGATCCAAATCTTTTCCGCTTCTATACCTTACATGTGTTAGTCAAACATTTTATCACGAATATTCATTTCATTTCCCTATCCTTGCAAAACCTCTTTTTTTAAGATTTCTCCCCCTAAATTTGTGCATATATATATGAACAAATTTATGAAGTAATGAAAAGAAAAGAAGAACAGTAAACAGACACGAAGACAACAGATGCCTAGGTAGAAAACTGAATCATTTTGAGAAGATCCATAAGCACTTGAAAACGCGCGTTGCTAACGGGTTTCGTGAACAAATCCGCCACATTTGCATCAGTGTATTTGCTCAAGCTTTACGAGACCCTTTTCATAACAATCACGGATAAAATGAACTTTAATGTTTATGTGCTTGATTTTGGAGTGGAAAACAGGGTTTTTAACTATTTGGATTGCGGCATCATTATCACAATAAATTGTTGTGTTTAGATAAGTCAAACCGTAATCCGCAAGCTGATGTTACATCCATAAAACCTGGGAGCAGCAAGCAGAGGCGGCAACATATTCTGCTTCTGCAGTGGAAAGCGAAACCGTCTGTTGCTTCTTGCATTGCCACGAAATTAAGCGATCTCCCAGAAATTGGCAACCAGCCGAAGTTGAGCGTATGTCCCTATCTGTACCTACAAGATTGCTGTCAGAGAAAGCAAACAGTTCGAATTCAGAATTTTTAGGATACCAAAGGCCCAGTGATGGAGCCCCTTTGAGGTACCTAAAAATTCTTTTAACAGCATGTAAATGAGAAAGCTTAGGAGTAGCCTGATAACGAGCACACTGGCAGACGGCAAACATGATATCTGGCTGACTGGGAGTGAGATACATGAGTGATCCAATCATTGAGCGATACATAGTAGGATTAACAGGAGTTCCTTCAGCATCTTCAGTTAGCAGGGGTCGTTCTGCAATAGGGGAAGCCATAGGCTTGGAATCTGTAAGCTTGAATTTGGCAAGAACGTCGTGGACAAATTTTCCTTGATGAATGAGTATACTCTGTGGGCTCTGACGAACTTGAAGTCCTAAAAACATGGTCATCTCCTCTAATGAGCTCATCTCAAATTTCTTCTTCATGATTTCTACGAATTCGCGACACAAACCATCATTGGTGGAACCAAAAATAATATTATCAACGTAGATTTGGACTAGAATAATGTCCTTATCAACGCGTTTGATAAGCAGAGTTTGGTCAATGGTTCCCCGTGTGTAGTCATGAGCAAGCAGATGCTCTGTAAGAGTCACGTACCATGCGCGAGGCGCTTGATGCAACCCATACAAAGCCTTGTCTAGTTTGTAAGCATAATCTGGCTTGTCAAGATCAGTAAAGCCCGGTGGTTGTGCCACGTAGATTTTCCTCTTTCACCTTGCTGTATAGAAACGCAGTCTTGACATCCATTTGATAGACAGTAAAATCCATGTAAGATGTGTATGCCAAGAAGATGCGTACAGCCTCCAAACGTGCGACAAGTTCATAGACCTCATCATAATCTAAACCTTCAATCTTCAAAACCCGTGAACCACTAGTCTAGCTGTATTCCGAACGATAACTCCAGTGTCATCCTGCTTGTTGGAGAAAACCCAGCGAGTTCCAAGAGCACGCTTGCCCTGAGGCAGCTTCACCAATTGCCAGACACCAAGCTTTTCAAATTGATTGAGTTCCTCGTGCATGGCATCAACCCAGCCGGGTTCCTGCAAGGCAACATCAATACTTTTAGGTTCAATTTGGGAAATAAAGCAAGAACAGAGATATGTATTGATATCCCCAGATTGGCTGCGTGTGTGAACAACAGCGTTGACAGGACCAATAATATTCTCAATGGGGTGATCACGCTGTAAACGCTGTGGTATTGGGGTAGCGGGAACCAGAACATCTGTTTGCAAGTTGGTGACAGTAGCTAAAGCGACTCCAGATATCTCCCCCTCAATAGAGGCACCAGTAGAAGTATGTGGTGAGGAATCCACCGCACAATCGAGGGATGTAGGCTTGGGAAACAAAGAGGAACCCAAAACATCAGGAGGAAGGCCTTCATTTGTCGTAGGAGGCTCTGGATCAGAAACCACATCTTCAGGAGGATCCGTCTGAGCAGGCGAAGAGATAGTCAGTTCTTGAGGATGCGAAACTATGGGGGAAGGCGAGATAGCATCATTGAATCCAGGAGGATCCACATTTAGCTGCTTAAAAGTATCATTTAGCGCGGCAGCGTCAGCATCATCGTCAGAAGTAATGGGCACCGTTGGAAGGATATAATTCGAACTATTAGCTGCAGGCACATTAGAAGAAATATCAAAATGATTAAATAAAGTGGATTAGTCATACAACCAGTCAGGACCAATGCATTTGTCCTTGGGATTTTCCTCCAGCCAACCCACATTGTAGGTTTCAACTACCGTCTTCTTGATCTTGTTATAAACGCGATATGACGTATTTTTAGGATAACCAACGAAAATGCAAGGATCCCCGCATGCTTCAAACTTTTCTTTAGCGTCCATGAGCAGGAGAACACAAGGACATCCGAATTTGCGGAAATGCTTGACCGAAGGTTTGCGACCTTCAACCACTTCGTATGTAGTCTTCATGTGGCGTTTATTGATCAGGGCATGATTTTGAATATAGCATGCAGTGTTAATTGCTTCTTCCTAGAAGATGAGAGGTAACTTGGATTCAACCAGCATAGTGCGTGCAGCTTCAATAAGTGTGCGATTTTTGTGTTCTGCAACCCCATTTTGTTGTGGGGTTCTGGCTGCGCTGAACTGTCGGTCAATCCCCTTGGAGAAGCAGAAAGAGTTTAAGGTAAGATTCTTAAACTCTGTCCCATTATTACACCGAATAGCCTTCACCGTAGAATCTGTCTGGTTTTCCATAAGCGTGACAAATTGTTTGACTAGCTCAGCGGTTTCACTTTTATGTGTAAGAAAGAAAACCCAGGTGAAACGAGAGTAGTCATCAATAATAACCAGACAGTAAGCCTTCCCTCCAATGATGCGAACGTCTGTTGGACCGAAGAGATCCATATGGAGCAGTTCTAAGACCTGAGAAGTGGAGGATACGGCTTTGGTTTTGTGCGGCTGTCGATGTTGTTTCCCACGCGCGCATGATTCACATTTTTCGATCTGCATGAAGTCACGAATAGGTAGATCTCTGACTAAACCACCTTTTGCAAGACGATTTAAATTCTTCATGTTGATGTGACCCAGTCTGCAATGCCATAGCATGGCGTCATGTTCGGCTATCGAAGAGAAAAGGCAAGTGATCTTATCAGAAGGAGCCTGGTTCATATCAATTACATACGCGTTTCCTTTACGAGCAGCTTTCAAAAGAATCCAATCATCTGAATGATTAAACCCGGTTTTAGCACATAACATCCTTTCTTTGTGAAGAGAACATCCAGATGATTGTCGCAGAGTTGAGACACGCTCAACAGACTGTGCTTCAATTCTGGTACATAATTGACATTCTTAAAGCTCAGGGCTCCATTGCAAACAGTTCCTCTCATTGTGATTTTCCCTGTTTCTCCACCTGCGAAGGAAACAAACCCGCCATCGAAAAACTGAATGTCATTCAACTGCGAGATGTGTCCTGTCATGTGCCTGGAACAGCCGCTGTCAATATACCATAATCGAACAAGAGCGCGCCAAAGCTATTCCTGCACATTTCAACAAGTTCTAGTTAGAAACAGGAACCCAGGCCATAGAAGATCTGGGCTTGCCATTTGTATCAACATAGGTAACCTCACGAAAGATCAGATTAGTTGAGGATGAGGTTGATGATGCTTTTGATTTATTAGTCAGTGGGGTAGTAGACTGATTCTTGGCCAATGACTTAGGCCTCCAAGTTACCTAATCAGACCTCTGCACAATCCTTGGAGTGCTAGAGGGATTATTGGAAACTGAAGGTCTCAACGGTTTAACATAATTTTTCTTGGCCAAGTTCCAGTCTTGATCCGAAGACTTAGCCACAAATCGAGCCTCAGATGGGCGATTAGGCATGGCCTTCTGACACCTAGAATACAAAGTTTTGAAAGAGGTAAAGGTCTTTTGACAGTTTCGAGCAATGTGCCCGGGATATCCACAATTGAAACAGGTCTGCCTCTTCTGGAAGAAAACAGTCCGTTCAGCTTGGGAAATTCTGGGCAATTTGTCTGTCAGTTTCTTGCTGGCGTTTACTGACGGCTGATGCACGGTCTTGGTCTTGACGGTGTCATGTGTACAACCATCAGCACACTTGTTAGTTTTGTGATTTGAATTGAAAGATTTTGGACATGGAGATTTTGGCAAAATTTCAACTGATATCTGTTCAGCTGGTTGCTTAACAGATTCAGCGTGCGACAGCTGAGTTAATTCCTCAGTTTGATGAGAAGACTCAGTAATTGCCGTTTCAGTTTTTGTAGACTCTTGTTTGGTTTTCTTCTCTTTAGATCGGCGTGTTCTCCTCTTTTTAGTCTTACTATTCAAATCACACTTCATGACAGATTCTGTAGAGGACACGAGTGGCTCTACAGGGACATCCTATTCTGAAATTTCAGCAGATGACTGTGGAACCTCGCAATTTTGAGAAGTTTGAGGTTCCGATTCAAGATCAGGTTTAAAATTTTCGTTTGAATCAAATGGAAAAGTGTGTTCATCTTCTGTCATTTCGGAGTCAGTCCCTTGTGTTGAGTCGCCTAAGTCTTCTAGAATTATGTCACCATCAACGTTGATAGAAACAGTTGGCTGGTCGTTATTCACACTGTCAACCCTAGGAGATGCATCAACAGACGCGGCATTTGAAGATGAACATTCTGTCACACCCTCAATTTCTACTTGCGGAGTTTTACCGCGAGGCGTGTGAACAAACCAGAATCTGAAACACTAGTACGTCGAACGACTCTACATGATTTGATAATACGTTTTCCAAAATCGTTCATTTTCGATTTTATATCAATTACCAATATTTAGCAGAGCATTAGTTTTAAGTTTGAGCGGAAGCATAAATAAGTAGATGATGCGGGCGCCAACACAAACGCCAAAACAAATGAAAAATCCCAAAACAATATTAATAAATATGACTCGATAATGATGTCTTGTTCAATGCATGTGCGTGCACCTAGAGCTCCTAGCGTCCTGAGAAACATGTAAAGAAACAAGTGTCAACATTAAAGATGAGTGAGTTCACAGGTTTTCATAAATTCGTTTGTTCGGTTATAGTTTGTTACTCCGTTATCCCCAACCTGGGATAACATATCAGTTCCATTATTCCAATCCCGGAATAATAAGTTGTTGCTTCCAATATTCCCATCCCGGAATATTAAGTTGTTATTTCCATTATCCCCAACCCGGGATAATAAGTTGATGTTTCCAATATTCCAAACCCGGAATATTAAGTTGATCCGTAATTAAGTTCAATGTTAATATATATAGGTAGCTAGCCTAAAGTCATGTCACTAAGTGTTCGCGATCGAAGCTGACTGTTGTGCCTCCGTTTTGCCAGGCCTATCACATGACCATGGCGATGTTAGGCCAATTATTCACCCGTTGACCATACCAGGTCGGCTAGCGCGACTAGCTCGGATGGGGCTTGTCGGGCCCAGTAGTACTACTTATAATTCCCCCGCTATTTAACCCAAATACTAACGATCCGAGGAGATTGTCGAGGACTTAAGTGATAAAGCTACTTAGTGACCATAACATTACATTAACATTAACTTAGTTACCGTATAGTTATGTGACGTTAAATTCGTATAACGTAAAGAGATTGAGTTTGAGAGTGTATACATGTTTTCCCCCTGTTGTTTAAAAACCGGATAAAGTTAGGGGCCGTGAACTCACCTTTATTTGCTCGGTTAGTGTAGCAAAGATGTTATAAGAGATGGGACCGCTAGTTGCGTCCTAACAAACCAATTAATTACACGTCAGTGTGAAATCACACCAATACAAATTCCACACGCAATTTACTCACAAAGTGATACACACAAACAACATATCTAACACTCAAACATGCATGCAAGTATTCTCATGTGATCATAGTAATCAAGCAACTTATCATGAACATATTCCAAATCCATGCAACACTTTAATGCATAAAATCACAAGTTATCAACTTTCTGCTTAACACTTAATTATTCAGCTGTTTTCTAGGATTTTTATAAAATAGTTCTAACATTCCAAATATTCCCATATTTTTACAGTAGGTGACATTTATACCATAGAAATTTATATAATTTTTCCAAGCCCTAAATCTTTACCAATTAACCATAAATATTAATTCATTAAGCTGCAGTCAGATTTACCGCTTTCTGACTGCAGTCCACGGAAGAATTTATTTAAAAATCACTGATCGTCCGATTAACAAAATTCCAGTTGGAGTTTCCCGGAAATTTCCAAACCTAGTTGCTGTACAAAAATCATGGCTCAACTCCCTACTGATCTTAAAATCTAACCTGATAAACAATCAACAAAATTCCAGCATTTTAACAGCTTTAGCTACTGAACTTGTTTGGCCCTTTAAAAATATCAAACGATTTCAGAAAATTATGAATCCGGCGCCATTAGATTCCTTATTCAAATCTCTACGTTCTAGATATCAGAAAATCCGTTTTTCGACAACTAACGACCGAGTTACAGCCTGATGAAGTCGGCTGTAACTATTACTCAGCAACTGATTCAGCATACCTTTATCATAATCTTGTGTAATCCCGTTCATGCGATTAATCTAGGCGATCTAGAACTGATTTTTAATCATAGACTAATACTAATAACCTATCCATGCAAACCCTAGTTCTTACTTCTAGTTATCACAACCAAAATACACTTGTAACTTGTGATTCCCGACAACAATTCTGCATATGAACAAGCACCAAAACAGCCGATTATTTACAGCACTTATAATCCGAAACTATACCATCATGAAATCTGAGAACAGCAAAAATCAACGCACATATATTTCCGAAACAACTAGCCATTCAAGCATACATATAATCCAAGACAACTAAACATTCAAGCATACATATCATCCGAGACAACTTAAACATTTAAGCATACATATCATCCGAAACATGATCTTGTAATCAAGGATAACTCTAACCTTGAATAACTAGGTAGACAAACCGGGAATTGGACAAGGGGTATCCTGCTGTTCCAGGAAAGTCGCGACCGAAAGGGTGTTGATAAGGTGGCTGTTTGATCGACCAGAGGTGGACAAGGACTGATCTCGCGATTTGAATGAGGGTGAAGATGGAGATTGTTGCTGCTGCTGCTACCGAGAGGATTAGACGAACAAGAACAACAGCTGATTGCGATCAAAATAAGCGAGAACAAGCTGCCGACGGCTGTCTTGTTTGTTAGGGTTTTCGGATTGTGAAAGAAACATGCATGATTTGTATTTATAGGCGCACATGATAAGGTTTACGGTTTGGGATAAGTATTGTGGCCGAGAATCTTGGGTTGCTTTGGTTTAGGTTTGGGTTTGATCTCGCGGTCAAGGAATAGGGTGGGTTCGGTTTGGGTTTGAACTCAATAAATCCGCGGTTTTGATCATGTGGCCGAGAGTGTTTTGGTTTAGGGTTTAGGTTTTGATATCGGTTTGGGTTGCACACGGGTTGGTTTGGTTTGGTTTGATCAGCCGAATAGTTTTAGGTTTGTTACGGGTTTGAGTTTGATCTTGGCCGAATTCTTGAGTTAAGGTTTGATCATTGTTTTCTTTTAGCCGAAGACTTGGGTTTCAAGTTTCCTAGTTTCACAAAGAGTTCGGTTTATGTTTGTGTCGTGGTTCGGTTCGTGTGCATATTTATTATACATACATATATATAACTAAAAATCCACACAACACGTATTTAATTCATGCACGTTGAATACTTAGCATATATATTATTCGACAAATATCACGTGTAAGTTATCCGAAAAACCCGGGATATCACACATTCGGTATCCTTAGCTAAAGATGAACACTCGGTACCCTCAGCTGAAGCTGATGAAGCCGAATCATCTGTTGATGCAGAACCTGCAGCTAAATTTATTTTCTCATCACACAAGTTATCACAGTTATTAGCATCGTTCAAAACATCAGTATTTGATGAAAAATCAGAATTCAAACTATCTAAATTCTCAACACAACCAACACTGTTTGAGCATGTAAATTTTTCAGCAAGAAATTGATTTATAAAAAGCATAATCATCAGCAGAATTGTCTGAATGTGTATTCAGACATTCCTCTTCATCACCCTGTGTGATATCCTCAACTAAAATTTCTTTTGCACATGAATTAGACACATTAGTATCGTTCACAAATTTAGTGTGAGTATCAGAAGATTCTTTTTCGTTAGATTTTGTGGAGGATTTTTCTCCCTCAGGAACTTCTTTCTCCAATCCATATGTACTTTCAGAGGGACGATTACCAGTTTCACAAGGAAGTGATGTAGAAGCCACAAAGACATCATCCCTCTTGAGTTCAGTGGGTTTGGAGAACTTTGGATAATAGGGCGTCCATGGTTTGGATAAATAATCTGACGGTTTACCATGCATCATTTTTTCAGCATTTTCTACCTCTTCCTCAGAATCAGGCATTCTAGTATAAGTATGATTATATGGTGGAGGAGCCCTATTGTACCCAAGGCCTTTAGTAAAATTCTTTTGATAATTAAGCTTGAGGTCACATAAGACCTTGACTAGTTTACTGGAAGTTTCAAATTTCTCAATGTTTATTTCGTTTTCGTGAAGCTTCCCAGTCAAGGAATTCAGCTTGGCTAAGGCTGCTTGAAGTTCTACGTCCTTTTCAGCTAGTTTTAGCTTGTAGTCGTAGACCCAACATTGATGTTGGTTCAAATCTAGCTTTAGCTGAGCCACATCCTGTTTCTGTGCTTCGACCTTCTCCATAAGAAGTTTGTTCTTATGTTTAAGGGCGATGTTCTATAACGCAGCTTGTTGATATTCAGCTACTAGAGTTGAATTGTGGGCGCGCATTTGTGATAATTTAAAACGACAACTATCAGAACAAAGTATTCGATTTACCGTTTCCGAAAGATCGGGCGTCTCAGTTGTCTGCGCCATCATGCAGTGGTTGCTGTTCTTGGATAGATTCAATGTTTCCATTTGAGCTGCAACATCTGCCCAGTTGAAACCCTCATGCTGTTGGGCCACCAGTGCTGTGGACTTCCCGCCTGAGTTGCTTGATGGACTCGTGGTTGTCTGGGAAGGAGAGACCGGAACCAGCTGTCGGTCACTACTCTGTATATCAGCGACCCTGGATGAAACATACCCTGACGGTGGTTTCTTGCATCCCCTAGCGAAGTGTCCTGGTTCGTGACATCGGTAACATCTAAGTTTGTCCTTTGTGAGACCAGTCTTCAAGTTTGACAAGGGTTCCTTCCATACTTTTTTCTGAAACTTGTTGACCCGAAAAGCAGCCAATGCTAAATTCCAAGAGACATCGATCTCGTCCGGGTCCTCCTCCATGATCTGATCAACTTCTGTTGGAAGAATAGATGGAGGGATCAGATCACCTGCCAGGAAGGCGTTTAAGCTATTGATCATTGATGCCGCAATAGCCAGTTTCTCTTCGTTTTCCTTAGTGAGAAACGCAGAGTTGGGCGCGGGTTGAGCAGGTCTAGGGACTGGTGTAGCAGTTTGAGGAATGACGCCTTGTTGCACTGTTTAAGGAGTTGCAGGACTGAAAACCATGTTAGGATACTGAGCATGGTACTGTGTGTGAACTTGAGCAGCTGAAACCGTTGTAGGATTTGGAGATTGAAAGCTATACACATACTGAGTTTCTGAGGTGTGGCAATAGGACTGTAAACCACATTTGATCCACCCGGTGCTTGTGCATTTCCTTGCAGAGGACTATAGATGAGATTTTGTGACATGAAAGCCGCGTTCTGCCCTGTCATCCCTGCTGCCATCAAACTGCTTTGATGGTTGATCTCCCTCTGCTTGTTGTCAATCTCACATGATATGATAGTAGCTATCATCTCAGTGAGAGTGACATCATTTAAGTTCTTTGTCTTTTTTATCATGCCCACGTCTGCATCCCAACTTTTGGGCAGTGAATTTAGTAACTGTCGGTTCATGGCACTGTTGGTGAGGGTCATCTAATCTGAAATCATCTGGGAAACCAACTTGACATAGCGACGAATCTGGTTTTCAATGGTTTCCCCATATATGTGATTGAACGAGCTGAATTGTTGATTCAGCTGATTCACCCTACTTGCTTTCATGTCGGCATTTCCCTCGTAGAGATTTTGCAACTTACTCCAAACCTCCTTTGCGATTTTACAATTTCTGACCGCAATAGAAATATCAGGTCCTAGAGCTATGGTTAGAGTTGCAGAAGCCTTCTCATCTTCCTCTATGATTTTGATGTCCTCTGGAGTCCATAGGTGCATGGGCTTAGGATTTTCGTTTCAGGATCTTGCTCTGTGTTGTACACTATGGTTCTTGGACCATTCATGATGCATCTCCACACGCCTGGTTCTTTTGCCTTGCAGTACTATTCGAAACGGAACTTCCACTCGTAGTATTCATCTTCATACAATAAACGTGGCACTTTGGTGGAAGTGCCAATTACCTGATCCAATTCTTGGTGGAGGGCTAAAGTTTGCGATTGCAGGGCAGCCAGTAGTGGCATTTGTCAGGTCTTGAGCGGTCATGAATCCAGCCATTGAAATTAAATTAATTAAAAATTTACCAAATTGATTTAAAGTTTAATTAATTTTAAGTTTTTCTGATGAACAGTACAGAGTCCGGAAAGGTCAATCCTGTAGTCAAAGATGGTCAACCCGGAAAGATTATCCGAAATGATAAGTAATCCGGACAAAAGAATCCGAAATGAACAATCCGATTGCTGAATCCGACTTGAAGATCCGAAATAGAGAACCCGAGATGAGATCCGGAACAAGAAGACCGAAATGAAGATCCGAAATCCAAATCCGAAATGGAGAATCCGAGATGTATGATCCGGAATAAACCAACTCTGAATATAAATCCGGAATCAAGAATCCGGAATGGAGAATCCGAAATGTCTGTCTTATCTGCAGAAAATCCAAAACAGTGATCCCAATCCGTAAAAGTGACCCCGCCTTTTATGCAACTGAATTTCGAGATTCAAGGAATTCAAAAACCGCAACAGTAACTCGGACTATAATCCGGAACAAACAATAGTCCGGGATCAATCTGAGATGGATGATCTCCTTCGTGTCTTCGGAATCCAGAACAGTGAATAATCCGAATTATGAGAACCTTCTTCGTGTTCTTTGGGATCTGGAACAGTACCAGATCCGAATTCTTCACAAATTCTTTGAGTTCTTCGGAACAGTAGCCTCCGACGATGAACAGGGATCCGGAACACCAAAAACCGATCCAAACAGCAGCAACACACTTCAAAAACTTCTTCAATCAGCAATATCCAGAGCCTGTATTAGAACAGCGGGCTCTGATACCAATTGTAAGTCCCGTATTACGGATCAAACAGGTATCACTAACCTAATCAATAGCGGAAATTATGATTAGGAAGAAGAACAACTTGAATAACTTCAATGATTATAACTTGCATACACCAAAGATGTCAGATACAAGTTTTTGCTTTCAACTCTCTAACCCTTTCTCTATGATCTAGCCCTACTATTTATAAGCATCACTTAGCCCATAATTACAACCCTAGGCCCATTAGGCACTAGGAAGCCCACATTAACCCCAAAAGCCCAAATACATCCTTAATGAATAAACCTTTAATGCTCCAAGCCCAACAGGCCTACATCATATCAGATGTATTTTGCATATCAGCATGTTCCACTGGACAATAATTTGGGCACATTGGCCTACATCATATCAGATGTATATGGCATATCAGACTGTCCCGCTGGACAATAATTTGGGCACATTGGCCTACATCATATCAGATGTATTTTGCATATTAGTCTGTCCCACTGGACAATAATTTGGGCACATTTGCTACATCATATTAGATGTATATGGCATATCAGCCTGTCCCGCTGGACAATAAATTGGGCACATTGGCCTACATCATATCAGATGTATATGGCATATCAGCATGTCCCACTGGACATAAATTGGGCACATTGGCCTACATCATATCAGATGTATTTGGCATATCAGCATGTCCCACTGGACGGTTAGTGTAGTTCCTCAAGCGACACTACCAGGAATATGAAATTTCTTAATGTTAACATAAGAGTACCTTAATAATTGATTAATGATCCCGGTCATCTTCGACCTTAACGACCCTTGAGGTTTGGACCTAGTCCCTTACCTCTGGATAGAAGGATAATTTCACTTAACTATCCTGATAGAAGACCCCTCGTACTTAACTATCATTTCTTGGCCAATTTGTGGTCTACGCCACTTGGCATAATCAAATATATTAAGGTCTTTTGGAATTATATAGCAGAGCATAAATTTTGAGTAAAATTGAGATGCTCACTATCAAAGGATGAATACATATATATAATTCCAAAATACTTCATAAATTTTCCAATAGAAATTACAATACTAGAAAATGAAATAAACTGTCCATGCAAGGACTTTAAAGAAATAAAAATGTCCAGCAGGGACTAAGGAAACAACAACGTCCTCGCAGGGACTACATATAATTAGAAGAGACTTCACTCGTCCTTCTTTCCCTTGACCAATTTGGAGAGTTTCTTGAAGAATTTGTTCGTTTTCTTCTCCGTTTTCTCCGCTTGCTACTGCATCTCTTTCATTCTTTCTAAGGCCTCATTAATGGCCTCAAGTGGTGGAGGAGGTTGTGGCATAACCGGATACTAGTACCCATAAGTTGGATATCCAGTCGGTGGATAAGTAGGTGGGAAAGGAGATGGGTAAAGTGCGTTGTGCATAACCGCCTGCATCTGGGGTCTTGCGACCATGCTTGATAGTCTATTGGTGTAGACGGGTTAAAAGGATCATATCAAGATATGTCTGGATATGTGGGAATTGGGTTAGTATAACCCGATGGTGGTGGTTGAACAACAGGTGTTGGTGTTGGTTCCACTATAGGTGAAACATTAGAGGGTCCACCCATTTGTGGGTCCTCTTGAATTATGGGTAGAAGTTGGGCAAAGGTGGCAGTGATCCCGACCTTTGTCTGGAACGTACTGACATACGTGCTCCATGCTTCCTTCTTGGTGGTTCAGGCGGTGGTAGTGGTTGGTCCACTGGTTCCATGTGGACATCTTCTTGAATCGGGGGTGGTTGAGAGTGATGGGACGGAGTGCGGGTGAAGGTGAATTGGTTCCAGTATTGGTCCCACTCATTAGGACCTTGGTAAGGCGATCCGACATATGAGTTTGAATCGCTTGAAATTTCAATGGGATGCATATTTGATCCCGACGGCGGCATCTCTGGGTCGGAGTCCTCGTCCATGGGGTGTGGTTGGTCCAACTGATTTTGATCGGCTGGAGGTGTGTTAAAGTAATGGTTAGGGTTAAATTCTTCATGGTAAGAGTGATGAGAATGGGAATGGTGAGAAAGGTGTGAATGATAAGAGTGGTAAGAGTGGTAAGAATTTTGGGAATGTGAGGGCGAGTGTCTATTAGAGACTGAACGTCTCGCTGGTTGCCAAGGAGATGAATCTCCTGATTCTTGGTAAGCATCTGAGTTATGAGGTTGAGGGGGAATGCGCCCCAATGGTCCTCCCCACATTGGACCTTTTCCTCTTCCACTTTGTCCTCTCACAGTGGCGGCATATTCCTGTTAAAAATCAAATCAAAAACAATACTAATAACTTAATAATGAAATGAGTAGATCCTAGGTCAATGCCTAGACTCGGAAGTCTAAGGAATGTGCATGTGTAAGTTTGAGATTAAATACAAGGAGGATAGTGTTTAATTCTCTCAAACGTTGGCTATGATACCAACCCTGTCACACCCCGGATTTCCAACCCAAATCCATACACCGGTGTGCCTGGGTGGGGAGTATCGTGACGTCAGTTGATAATCACCATAGTCAATTAAACACGGCACAGCGGAAGTCTTAGAGTAAAATTACTATTACAACCGAATGTTCGAATATACAAAATAATATACAGGCTCGTAATAGAAGATCCACAAGCGGATCATAAATTGTACATGGAAAGAATATGAAACAGACTTTAGGCAGATTTAGGATTTGCAAGAAACTCTATCACTACCGAGTACTTCCAGCCTATTTTCGTATTGTACCTGCAGTTTAGTCTTTTGAAAATACATCAGCTTTCGCTGGTAAATACACCCAACTGACTCATTTTGAAAACATTTCAAAAATGTTTTAAGTGCGTATCAGCACAAAATCTTTTTATAACTTGGGTTAATTGACCGTCCAACCTTGTTAACAGAATTTACATGTTTGTCCATACATACGGGGCCCGGTACGAAGACCGAGACACAATTAACGTACACACCACTTTGGACTCACAAAGGAGTCAATTCCTCCCAACCTTGTGGGAATGCATAATTGAGCGTCTATCGGGTGTATGCCTACACCCGCACTAAAGTCGTGGCCATTTCTATTGTAATGAGCCGAGAATATCTATGACACGGTAGTTAAACCCCGATGTTTAAATTATCAAACAAAACTGATTAAAACAGAATATGTGGATTTACTATCCCCGAACCGGCGTTCGATTGATCCCATTTCCGACCAAGCGGTAATAATTTACCGTAACCCAAGCCCGTATAGGGGAAATAAGTCGAGAATATTTACCTGAGCTAGTATTCTTTAATTTTTAATAACTCAGGCGTACACAAAAAGGACTAAGTGCAGATAGCATTTACCGCCATGTCTCTAGTCTGGATTATGGCATAAACTAACGAATTAAATACTAACGGTCTTATTTAAGTCATTGACTTAGACCGACTAGCGTACTTGAACAAAACCTATGATGCTAGATTAAATGATGATGGGATAGAATGTAGTTTAATCCCAACAAGTACCTTGACTTGTATAATATGGGTAAACTATAAACATTCTGGATTTTGAGACTTAAATGACAAGGTTAAACACGTTTTGGTTAATTTTCGTAAACTAGTTACGTATAATCAACCGTATGCTTATAAGCGATAATGGGTAACCGGATAAGTAATGGACAAGTTCTATATGCCATTACATTTTAAATAAGTTAAGATATCAGTGGGATATCAACTTTTATGCCCGTTATGGTTTTCAAAACAAAACTATGCCTTATAAGGGCATTTCGGTAATTATATACCATATAAAAGGAACTTGAATGTATTTTAAGTTTATGATTATGAGTATTCTGGAAAAATAGTTAATTCATGACATAATATCATTAGGATACCAATTATATGTGTACTTTATCTTTTATGACCAAACTATGCACCGAAGGGGCATTTTGGTCATTTTACACATAGTTTATAAATTATTTGGGATTTTGAGTTTATAACATGTAACTACTGTAATTATGTTTAAAATAAGTTTTAAAATCAGTAGGTATCAAGTCTTGGTCAATAATATGGTTTAAAACCATACTATGTGCCTAAACGGCGCTTATGTGTAAAATGGCGTCTTTATGCGATTTTTACGAAAACTGGCGTTAAGGTAGATTAAAATGTTTTATATATGTTATTCAATATAGCATATCAGTAGGTAAAAGATTTACCCTGAAAAGATTTGATTAAAACTAGTTTATGAGCCACAAGGGCTAAAATCGCCATTTGTCGACATAGTTTAAGGACTTGCTTGAAAACTCAGTTTATAACTTGGTTTAACATCCCAAAGAGTCCTACTTATAATATTAAATCGGTAGAAAACTCATTTTTAAGTTCATTATTATTTAAAACTTTCTTTTATGCAAAAAGGGCATTTTGGTCAAAGATGGCATAATTATGGAACTTGCGCATAAACTTGGATTCTAATTATGATCATGTAATATAACCTCAGAGGGTTATGCTACATTATATTACGATCATAATGCAACTTTAGATCAATAGGTAACTAATCTAAATCAGGTCAGAATCGAAAGTCAAAGCAGAAGTCAAACTTCGTGACTTTCGGTTGCGAACCGACCCTAGAACTAAAATTGACAAGCGGAACATGTTCTTACATGTTCTAATAATTATTACCAACTTGTTTAGGTGTCAAAACAGGTTTCATGACATATATAAGATCATTTTATGATTTTTCTGAAAAATGACATGTTTGACTTTTTAATATCATAACTTTGACCCGTCAATTGGTCTAGCAAACGTGATCTTCAGGAGGTGCCCTTTATAGGGACTAACACCTTCCTCATTACGATCACTTAGCCATGTTCATTTCGAACAATGGCTGGACCATAATGGTCTTAACCGAAAGTCAAAGCATTTCCGTAAAACGCTTGACTTTTGGCTATAAAAGCCTATAAACGAAAATGCACAAGGAAGGAACACTTATAGTGATTCCTAGGGTTCAAAAGAACTATGTTGGATGCTCCTTTTAGCTAGAAACTTCCAGAGGAGGGAGAAGAGTATGAATAAGAAAGGTGCTAGTTCAAATGGTGAACTTGATAACCTATTTGTAGTTGGAGAACTCAAAGGAGGTGAAGCCAGGTGTTTAGGGGTGTAAGAGAGAGCTTACAAGTGTCCTAAAACGTGGCATAGCTGATTACAAGTCCATAGTTTCGAATTAATGGTTTTGGAGCTTTGTTTGGGGGCCAAGCCAAAACTTTCTACACAAGACCCTTTCTCGCGCCCGGGAGAGACCTAGGCCAGGTCTCTCGCGGCCCGCGACCGCCCCTTGGCCAGTTTCAAAGTTTGACACTTTAGCCCCTTAACTTTAAAAAGCTTCTAAAAACCTTTTTAAACACCTTTTTGGCACTTTTAGCCCTCCGTAGCCAATACTTGGCATACCCAGGATCATGCCCGGACATTGTCGAGCTCTCGGTTCGTTAAAAGGTCCCTCAGAGGTATAAATTAACATGTTGACACTTTTAATCCCTCCATCATCTAACTTTCACGTATTTACAAAATTGAACCCTCTCGTCCAACAAATGGCACGTATGAGAGTTAGGACTTCGCAAAGGATCACTCAGAGGCTTATTATAAGCATGTTGATTCGGATGTCACTCAGAGGCTGGGCATGTTGACATATCAGTCACTCAGATGCTAAATGTCAAGCATGTTGACATATCAGTCACTCAGAGGCTAATGATTTAAGCATGTTGACATATCAGTCACTCAGAGGCTGTTATTTATGCATGTTGACATCGGACCGTCACTCAGAGGCTCAGATTGAGCATGTTGACGCCTTTAGTCCTCATTGGTCTTTAATAGACTATATTTAAAATACAACACGTGTCACTATACTATTGGACACGAGTTTACAGGGTGTTACAGTTGATAATTATCATAGTCAATTAAACACGGCACAGCGGAAGTCTTGGAGTAAAATTACTATTACAAAGCAAATGTTCGAAATACAAAATAATATACAGTCTCGTAATAGAAGATCCACAGGCGGATCATGAAATGTACAAAGAAAGAATATAAAACAGACTTTAGGGCAGATCTAAGGATTTGCAAGATCCTTTTATTCACTATCGAGCAGCTTCCAGCCTATTTCGTATTGTACCTTCAGCTTAGTCTTTTGAAAATACGTCAGCTTTCGCTGGTAAACACACCCGACTGACTCACTTTACAAATCTTTATAACTTGGGAAAGTTACTTTGTAACCTTGTTAACAGATTCACATGTTTGTCCATACATATAGGGCCCAGTACAGAGACCGAGACGTGATTAAATACACACCACTTAGAACTCACAGAGGAGTTATCCCCAACGTCTTGGGTAATTTGCATTTGAGCGTCTGTCACGTGTATACCTACACCCCGCGCCAAGGTCGTGGCCATTATCTAATGTAATGAGCCGAGGATATCCAGGACACGATATTTTAACACCTGATGTTTAAGTTATCAAACAAAACTGATTAAAACAGAATATGCGGATTTACTAGCCACAATCCGGCATTCGATTGATCCCATTTCTGACCAAGCGGTAATATTTTACCGTATCCCAAGTCCGTATAGGGAAAATAAGTCAAGAGTATTTACCTGAGCTAGTCTTGATTTAAAAATGCAAGATTTTATATCTCAACCGTATCCAAAATGAATTAAGTGCAGATAGCATTTACCGGAAGGCTCTAGTCTGGATTATGGCATAAGCTAACCAATTAAATACTAACGGTCTTATTTAAGTCATAGACTTAGACCGAGTAGTGTAATGGATCAAAAACGGTACGCTAGATTAAGCGATAATCAGATAGAATGTAGTTTAAACCCAACAAGTATCTTGACTTGGATTATATGGATAAACAATTAACATTCTAGAATTTGAGATTAAAATGATAAGGTTAAACCCGTTTTGGTTGAATTCCGTAAACTAGTTACGTATAATTAACCATACGCTTATAAGCGATAATGGGTAACCGGATGTCACACCCCTTATTTCCATCCCAAATCCATACACCGGTGGGCCCGGGTAGGGAGTATCGTGAAGTCAGTTGATAACATCATTGTCAATTAAACACGGCACAGCGGAAGTCTTGGAGTAAAATTATATTACAAACCAAATGTTCGGAAATACAAAATAATATACAGGCTCATAATAGAAGATCCACAAGCGGATTATAATAGAATATAAAACAGACTTTAGGGCAGATCTAAGGATTTGCAAGATCCTCTTATTCACTACCGAGCAGCTTCTGGCCTATTTCGTATTGTACCTGCAGTTTATCCTTTGGACGATACGTCAGCTTTTGCTAGTAAATACACCTAACTGACTCATTTTGAAAACATTTTAAAATGATTTTAAGTGCACAGGGCACAAAATCTTTTATAACTTGGGAAAGTTACTTTGTAACCTTTTTAACATATTCACATGTTTGTCCATACATACAGGACCCAGTACAGACACCGAGACATGATTAAATACACCCACTTAGAACTCACAGAGGAGTTATCCCCAACGTCTTGGGTAATTTTCATTCGAGCGTCTGTCAGGTGTATGCCTACACCCCACGCTAAGGTCGTGGCCATTAACTAATCTAATGAGCCGAGGATATCTAGGACACTGTAATTTAACCCCCGATGTTTAAGTTATCAAACAAAATTGATTAAAACAGAATATGCGGATTAGCCATAATCCGGCATTAGATTGATCCCATTTCTGACCAAGCGGTAATAGTTTACCGTATCCCAAGCCCGTAAAGGGAAAATAAGTCGAGAGTATTTACCTGAGCTAGTCTTCTTTTAATTTCAATAACTCAGCCGTATACAAAAGTACTAACGTGCAGATAGCATTTGCCGGCAAGGCTCTAGTCTGGATTATGGCATAAGCTAACCAATTAATACTAAAGGTCTTTAATTAAGTCATAGACTTAGACCGAGTAGTGTACATGATCAAAACGTATTACACTTGATTAAACGATGATTGGATAGAATGTAGTTTAAACCCAACAAGTATTTTGACTTGCACAATATGGGTAAACTATAGACATTCTGGATTTTGAAATTTAAATGACAAGGTTAAACACGGTTTGGTTAAATTTCGTAAACTAGTTCGTATAATCAACCGTACGCTTATAAGAGATAATGGGTAACCGCATAAGTCATGGACAAGTTCTATATGCCATTATATTTTAAATAATTTAAAATATCAGTAGGATATCTACTTATATGCCCGTGAAGGTTTTAAAACGAAACTATGCCTCATAAGGGCATTTTGGTAATTTCATACCATATAAAAGGAACTTGAATATAATTTAAATTTATAATCATGAGTATTCTGGAAAAATAGTTTATTTATCAGTAGGATATCAATTATATGTGAAATTTATCTTTTATGACCAAACTATGCACCGAAGGGGCATTTTGGTCATTTCACACATAGTTTATAAATTATTTGGAGTTCTGAGTTCATAACATGTACCTACTGTAAATATGTTTAAAATAGTTTTAAAATCAGTAGGTAACAAGTCTTGGTCAATTAATATGGTTTAAAACCATACTATGCGCCGAAACGGCGATTATGTCGTAAAATGACGTTTTATGCGATGTTTAATGAAAATTGACATTAAGGTCAGATTAAAATGTTTTAAATATGTTATTTAATATAACATATCACTAGGTAAATGATTTACCTTGAAAATATTTGATTAAAACCATTTTATAAGCCACAAGGGCTAAAATCGCCATTTATCGACATAGTTTAAGGACCTGTTTGAAAACTCAGTTTATAACTTGGTTTAACATCCCAAATAATCCTACTTATAATATTACATCAGTACGAAACTCATTTCAAGTCCATTATTATTTAAAACCTTGTTTTATGCAAAAAGGGCATTTTGGTCAAAGATGGCATAATTATGGAAGTTGCACATAAACTAGGATTCTGATTATGATCATGTAATATAACCTCTGAGGGTTATGCTACATTATATTACGATCATAATGCAACTTTAGATCAGTAGGTGACTAATCTAAATCGGGTCAGAATCGAAAGTCAAAGTAGAAGTCAAACTTCGCGACTTTTGGTTGCGAACCGACCCTAGAACTGAAATTGACGAGCCGAACATGTTCTTACATGCTCTAATAATTATTACCAACTTGTTTAAGTTTAAAACAGGTTTCATAACATATATAAGATTAATTTGTGAATTTTTTCCGAAAAATGGCCTGTTTGACTTTTTAATATCATAACTTTGACCCGTCAATTGGTCTAGCAAACGTGATCTTCAGGAGGTGCCCTTTATAGACTAACACCTACCTTATTATGATCACTTGGCCATGTTCATTTCGAACAATGGTTAGACCATAATGGTCTTAACCGAAAGTCAAAACATTTTTCATAAAATGCTTGACTTTTGGCTATAAAAGCCTATAAACGAAATGCACAAGGAAGGAACACTTACCAGTGATTCCTAGGGTGCAAAAGAACTATGTTGGATGCTCCATTCAGTTAGGAGCTTCCAGAGGAGGGAGAAGAGTGTATGAATGAGAAAGGTGCAAGTTGAAATGATGAACTTAAGCACCTATTTATAGTTGGAGACTCAAAGGAGGTGATGCCCGGTGTTTAGGGGTGTAAGAGGAAGCTTACAAGTGTCCCAAAATGTGGCATTGTAGTTTGGGAAGCCATGATTTCGATTTAATGGTTTTTGGAGCGTTGTTTGGAGCCAAGAATAACTTTCTGCAGCAGAGGGCTTCTCGCGCCCCGCGAGAGACCCTGGCCAGGTATCTCGCGGCCCGCGACCGCCTCTTGGCCAGTTTCAAAATTGACACTTTAGCCCCTTAATTTTAGAACCCTCTAAACCTTTCTAAAGCACCTTCTTGGCATTTTTAGCCCTCCGTAGCCAATACTTAGCATACCCGGGATTATACCCTGACATTGTCGAGCTCTCGGTTCGCTAAAAGGTCACTCAGAGGTATAAATTAACATGTTGACACTTTTAATCCCTCCATTATCCAACTTTCACATATTTACAAAATTGAACCCTCTCGTCCAACAAATTGCACGTATGAGAGTTAGGACCTCATAAAGGATCACTCAGAGGCTTAAATATAAGCAAGTTGACTCCAATGTCACTCAGAGGCTGGGCATGTTGACATATCAGTCACTCAGAGGCCAAGTTTTAAGCATGTTGACATATCAGTCACTCAGAGGCTAATGATTTAAACATGTTGACATATCAGTCACTCAAAGGCTGTTATTTATGCATGTTGACATCGGACCGTCATTCAGAGGCTCAGTTTGAGCATGTTGACGCCTTTAGTCCTTATTGGTCTTTAATAGACCATATTTAAAATACAACACGTGTCACAATATGGACACGATTTTACAGGGTGTTACATCCTCACCCCCTTAAAAGAAATCTCGACCTCGAGATTTTATTCAAAAAGATGGGGGTATTTTTGTCGCATAGTGGACTCAACCTCCCATGTATACTCGGGACTTCTAATAGCGTCCCACTTAACCTTTACTATAGGTATCATTTTCCTTCAGAGTTTCTTAACCTGTCGATCCTCGATCGAAATTGGTTTCTCAACGAACCTCGGGTTTTCATCAATTTGCACATCCTGGTGTGACATTGCTAGCGACTCATCAGCTAGACATTTCTTAAGGTTAGATATGTGGAATACATCATGGATTCCACTAAGCTCCTCTGGAAACCTGAGCTTATAAGCTACAGTGCCGACACATTAGACTATCTCGAATGGTCCAATATATCTTGGGCTCAACTTGCCCTTCTTTCCAAAACGCATCACACCTTTCCAGGGTGATACCTTCAGCATGACCTTGTCCCCTACTTGGAACTTAAGAGGTTTACACCTTTTGTCACCATAACTCTTCTGCCTATCCCTGGCAGCTTTGAGACGATCACGGATTTGCATATTCTTTTCCATGGTCTCCAGGACAATCTCTGGTCCTGATAGTTGGGCTTCCCCAACTTCTGCCCAGCACACGGGCGTTCTACATTTTCTCCCATACAAGGCCTCAAAAGGAGCAGCCTTGATGCTAGTATGATAGCTATTATTATAGGAGAATTCTATTAGGGGTAAGATGGTCATCCCAACTTCCACCTAAATCAATCACACATGCCCTAAGCATGTCTTCCAGTGTCTAGATAGTACGCTCACTTTGACCATCAGTCTGCGGATGGTAAGCCGTACTAAAGTTTATTGGCAAGAAATGTGCTGACTTGGTCAGCATATCCACAATGACGCAAATAGTGTAATTTCCACTTTTGGTCTTAGGTAATTTGGTAATCAAGTCCATAGTTACCATTTCCCATTTCCACGTGGGAATTTCCAATTGTTGTAGAAGTCCTGAGGCTTCTGATGTTCGGCCTTAACTTGCGAACACGTCAGACACTTAGCTACATAAGTGGCTATGGATTTCTTCAAACCCATCCACCAATAATTCTTTCTCAGATCCTGATACATCTTGTCACCACCTGGGTGAACTGAGTATCTTGAGTTAGGCGCTTCTTGGAGGATTAGGTCTCTAAGTCCTCCAAAGATTGGAACCTAAATTCTATCATTGAATCTAAGGATTCCATCCTTTCCAGGCGCTAACTGATCAACAGTTCCGCCTAATCCTTCGTTAGAGATATTAGCCTCTAATAGGGCTTGCCTTTGCACATCTAATAGCTTCTCACTTAATCTATTTTTTGAGCTCAATGCTCTTGGCGTTAATCCTTATAGGTTTAACCCATTCCTTGTGACTTAAGGCATCAGCATCTACATTTGCCTTGCCTGGATGGTAGCGAATCTCGCAGTCATAATTATTAAGCGTTTCCATCCATCGACGTTGTCGCATGTTCAATTCCTTTTGATTGAACATATGCTGGAGACTTTTATGATCAGTGTATATAATACACTTTGTGCCATACAAGTAATGTCTCCATAGCTTTAGTGCAAATACAACGCATCCAATTCCAAATCGTGGGTGGTGTAATTTCTTTCGTGCACCTTTAACTGTCGTGATGCATAGGCGATCACTTTGCCTTTTTGCATTAGCACGCGACCCATACCAGTGTGCGATGCATCACAGTAGACTACAAAATCTTCAACACCCTCTGGTAAGGATAACACAGGAGCATTGCTCAACTTGTGTTTGAGAACCTCAAAAGATTCTTGTTGTTTTAGACCCCAATTATACTTGACATTCTTACGGGTCAAGGTAGTTAAAGGAGTGGCTATTCTTGAAAAGTTCTAAATGAACCTCCTATAGTATCCAGCCAATCTTAGGAAGCTACGAATCTCTGATGGGGTCTTGGGCACTTCCCAATTCATTATGGCTTCAATTTTGGCGGGATTCACTTGGATACCACGCTCACTTACAACATGTCCAAGAAATTGGACTTCTCTAAGCCAAAACTCGCACTTAGAGAATTTAGCATAAAGCTTCTCTTGCCTTAGCAGTCCTAAGATGCACCGAAGATGTTTCTCGTGATCGGCTTGATTACGAGAGTAGATAAGTATGTCGTCTATAAAGACAATGACAAACTTATCCAAATATGGTTTGCAGACTCTATTCATGAGATCCATGAATGTTGCATGTGCATTTGTGAGTCCAAAAGGCATCACTAGGAATTCAAAGTGACCGTAACAGGTCTTGAAGGCTGTCTTTGGAACATCTTCACTTCTAACCTTCAGTTGATGATATCCAGATCTTAAATCAATCTTGGAGAAATAACTAGCCCCTTGAAGTTGGTCGAATAAATCATCAATCCTGGGCAGAGGATATCTATTCTTGATTGTTAACATATTTAACTCTCGGTAATCAATGCACATCCGCATTGAACCATCTTTCTTTTTAACAAAGAGGATAGGAGCTCCCCAAGGTGAGGAACTAGGCTGAATAACGCCTTTCTCCAAGAGTTCGTCTAGCTGCGTCCTTAATTCCTTCATTTCGTTAGTGCTAGCCTATATGAAGCTCTAGCTACTGGTGCTGATCCTGGTATAATATCAATCTTGAACTCCACTTGTCTGTCTGGAGGTAGGCCTGGTAATTCTTCTGGGAATACATCGGAATACTCTGAGATGACTGGTAAATCTTCAATATTTGGCTTAAGCTCGTTTATAGTGACTTGTGCCATGTAGATGACACAGCCTCTTCTCAAACACTTGGATGCCTTAAATAATGACACCTTGTCTGGCAGTCCATAGTGTGAGTCTTCAGGGATGGTGATCATTTCACCAGATGGGGTTTTAATCTCGATGAGCTTCTTATCGCAGGCAATGCGGGCTTGGTTATGAGATAACCAATCTATGCCTAAGACAACATCTAACCCCACCAATTTCATTGGCAGAAGAGAGATAGGGATGGAATGATTCTTAATGGATATAGAGCATCCATCAAGAATGGAAGATGTTGTTTCGATCGTTCCATCAGCAAGTTCTATCTCATAAGTTCTATCTAGAGTTCTTATGGGCAGGTTTAATAGTTTACTAAACTTATGGTCAACAGAAGATCTATCTGCACCCGAATCAAAAAGAACTCTAGCATAAATAT
The DNA here is from genome assembly GCA_947069175.1 of Scalesia atractyloides. Classification (NCBI taxonomy): domain Eukaryota; kingdom Viridiplantae; phylum Streptophyta; class Magnoliopsida; order Asterales; family Asteraceae; genus Scalesia; species Scalesia atractyloides. The sequence goes on from CAMTDV010000028.1 coordinate 2,726,770, forward strand.
TGTTAATAAGGAATGTACCTGTTATGACATTGTCATCATTAACAGCCTCTCTTGCAGTTAATTGAAAGGCACGGGCATTCCCCTTCTTGGCCTCTCCAGGCTTTGCATTATTATTCTTAAGAATCTTAGGGCAGTTAGTCTTAATATGCCCCTTTTCATTGCAGACGTAGCAGATGTCATCCTTAAGATCTTTACATTCTAGGGTCTTATGCCCCTTTCTTTTACAGATGCCATAGGGTTTGGCCTGTGAACCAAAATTACACTGTCCCCAGTGTCTGCGGTTACAAGTTTTGCATGTTGGCATCACAACCGTTTTGCCTTGGTTCCCTTTGAACCTAAATCTCCCTTTATTTTTCTTATTAAACTTATGGGAGTTGTCATCTTCCCTCTTTCTTTTTCCGTCAGTTTCAGACCTAACTGACTTTTGCCTCACTAGATCCAAGGTGAGGGAGAGAGATAGGTCAACAACAGACCTATAGGTACTAAGCTGAGCAGCCTTTACCATGCCCTTAATCTTGGGCGCTAGCCATTAATAAAACGTGCAATGCGTTTGGGCTCCGGGGTAATCAAATAGGAAACTAACCTAGATAGGGAATGGAAATCGGAAACATATTTCCGACAATCTAGGTTTTTCATGGAAAGAGACAAGAAGTCGGTCTCTAATTTATCCACCTCATGGGGTGGGCAATATGTCTCCTTAACAAGGTCCACAAATTTGGACCACCCCAAATTATACAGGTGTACTTTACCTATTGACTGGATCATGGCTTTCCACCAGATTAGGGCATCGCCCTTAAGGGACTGTGATACATACTTGACCACATCCTTATCAGCACAACCGCTGATATCTACAATCGTCTCCATCTCATCAAGCCACTTTAAGGCTTCTACAGCTCGTTTCTCCCCATTAAAGTCTCGGGGCTTGCAGGAGACGAAATACTTATAGGTACATCCGTCTTTAACAGAACGGGACCTTTCAGCAAAATCTATTTTCTTTGGTTCACTCTTCGCATTTGAAGAGTGAACGGAGCTCTCCTTATGAGCTGAGGATGGGGTAACCGATAATGGTCTAGAGCGAGTGGCACTCGACTCTCTATGCCTTTCTATGGCCTTTTCAACTGCCGCGTCAATGCGAGCTTGAAAATTATCATTATCGATATCTCTATTTTCTGCTTCGTTAGATTCAACATTCCGGTGGCTACTTTGTGCTTCATTTGAGTTAGCCATCCTTAAGCTTTGGTTCTATACACCAATAAAGCTTCACTTAGCCATGGTATGTTAACCATAATGGTCTTAAAACATTGGATATAACAATCCATTGCCTATTCTAGTGTGAATAACATCACAACTCTTAGGCTTAACATAACTATATTTGGCCTAGGTCTTAATAGGACCATCAAAGGCAAATTACAATTTGGGCTTAGTCCATATATTACTAGACAGTGGATCGCATTGTCACAACTGTCATTGTCATATTTGACAATTATATTTAGCTCTTAAGCTTGTCATGAAGGACATCAAATTTTATGGCACATAGGCCTGTCATTTAAAGGACATAAAATATGGCACATAAGCCTGTCACTAATGGACATAAAATATGGCACATAGGCCTGTCACTAATGGACATAAAATAGCATATAGACATGTCACTAATGGACAAAATATGGCACATAGGCCTGTCACTAATGGACATAAAATATGGCACATAGGCCTGTCACTAATGGACATAAAATATGGCACATAGGCCTGTCACTAATGGACATCAAAAATGGCTCATAGGCCCTACATCTCTAATGGATGTTTGAATCATAGCCCCAAGGGCAATACATCACTAATGGATGTTTTAATCATAATCCCAAGGGCAATACACCACTAATGGATGTTTTAATCATAGCCCAAGGGCAATACACCACTAATAGATGTTTAATCATAGCCCCAAGGGCAATACATCACTAATGGATGTTTAATCATAGCCCCAAGGACAATACATCACTAATGGACGTTTTAATCATAGCCCCAAGGGCAATACATCACTAATGGATGTTTAATCATAGCCCCAAGGGCGATACACCACTAATGGATGTTTAATCATAGCCCCAAGGGCGATACATCACTAATGGATGTTTAATCATAGCCCCAAGGGCAATACATCACTAATGGATGTTTTAGTCATAGCCCCAAGGGCAATACATCACTAATGGATGTTTTTAATCATAGCCCGAAGGGCAATACATCACTAATGGATGTTTAATCATCGCACTGATGATATTAGCCGGGATCAAATTTGATCACATGGGCTATATAAGGTCAGGACATAGTCCTTTACCTTGAAGGCTAGTGTGATTCCTCAAGTCACACTACCAAGAGTATGAACATTCTTGAATGTTTACATAAGAGTACCTTAATGGTTGATTAATAGTCCTAGTCGCACTGGCCTTAACGACTTGGAGACTTGAACTTAAGTCCACCACCCATGGATAGAAGGATAACTTCCCTTAAATATCCTGATAGAAGACCCCTTCGTACTTAACTATCATTTATAATTTGGCCAAATGTGTGTTCTGTGCCACTTGGCTAATCAAAACCATTAAGATCTTTTTGGAATTATATTGCAGATCATAAATTTCGAGTAAAATCGAGATGCTCGTTTTGAAGAGGATGAACATATATATATATATATAATTCCAAAATACTTCATTAAAGCTCAAATTAGAAATTACAATACTAGAAAAATGAAATAAACTGTCCATGCAAGGACTTTTAAAGAAATAAAAATGTCCATGCAGGGACTAAAGAAATAACAATGTCCTCGCAGGGACTAAATATAATTAGAAGAGACTTCACTCGTCCTTCTTTCCCTTGACCAACTTGGAGAGTTTCTTGAAGAACTTATTTGTCTTCTTTTCTGTTTTCTCCGCTTGCTGCTGCATTTCCTTCATTCTTTCCAATGCCTCATTAATGGCCTCAAGTGGCGGCGGAGGTTGTGGTTGTGGTTGTGGCATAACCGGATACTGGTACCCATAAGTTGGATATCCAGTAGGTGGGAAAGGAGACGGTTAAGTGCATTATGCATAACTGCTTGCATATAGGGGTCTTGCGACCATGCTTGATAGTCTACCGGTGTAGACGGGTTAAAAGAATCATATCCAGACGTATCTGGATATGTGGGGATCGGGTTATTATAACCCGATGGTGGTGGTTGAACTGTAGGTGTGGGTGTTGGTGTTGGTTCCACCACAGGTGAGGTGTTAGAGGGTCCACCCATTTGTGGGTCCTCTTGAATTGTGGGGTAGGATTTGGGCAAAGATGGCAGCGATCTCGACCTTTGTCCTGCACGTACAGACATTCGTGCTCCACGCTTCCTCCTTGGTGGTTCAGGTGGTTGTTGAGGCTGGTCCACCGGTTCCACATGGACATCTTCTTGAACAGTTCGAATCGCTTGAAATTTCTATGGGATGCGTATTCGATCCCGACGGCGGCATCTCCGGGTCGGAGTCCTCATCCATAGGGTTTGGCTGGTCCAACTGATTTTGATCGGCTGGAGGCGTGTTAAAGTAGTGGTTAGGATTAAATTCTTCATGGTAAGAGTGTGAATGGGAATGGTGAGAATGGTGTGAATGATAGGAGTGGTGAGAGTGGTAAGAATTTTGGGAATGTGGGGGTGAGTGTCTATGAGAAACAGAGCGTCTCGCTGGTTGCCAAGGAGATGAATCTCCTGATTCTTGGTAAGCATCTGAGCTGTGAGGTTGAGGGGGAATGCGCCCCGATGGTCCTCCCCTCATTGGACCTTTTCCTCTCCCACTTTGTCCTCGTACACGTGGCGGCATATTCCTGTTAAAATCATTTCAAAAACAATACTAATAACTTAATAATGAAATGAGTAATCCAAGGTCAATGCTTAGACTCTGAAGTCGAAGGAATGTGCTCGTGTAAGTTTGAGATTAAACACAAGAAGGATAGTGTTTAATTCTCTCAAACGTTGGCTCTGATACCAACCTATCACACCCCGGATTTCCAACCCAAATCCATACACCGGTGGGCCCGGGTGGGGAGTATCGTGACGTCAGTTGATAACATCATTGTCAATTAAACACGGCACAGCGGAAGTCTTGGAGTAAAATTACTATTACAAACCAAATGTTCAGAAATACAAAATAATATACAGGCTCCTAATAGAATATCCACATGCGGATCATAAATTGTACAAGAAAGAATATAAAACAGACTTTAGGGCAGATCTAAGGATTTGCAAGATCCTCTTATTCACTACCGAGCAGCTTCCGGCCTATTTCGTATTGTACCTGCAGTTTAGCCTTTGGACGATACGTCAACTTTCGCTAGTAAATACACCCAGCTGACTCATTTTGAAAACATTTTAAAATGATTTTAAGTGCACATGGCACAAAAATCTTTTATAACTTGGGAAAGTTACTTTGTAACCTTGTTAACAGATTCACATGTTTGTCCATACATACAGGGCCAGTACAGAGACCGAGACATGATTAAATACACACCACTTAGAACTCACAGAGGAGTTATCCCCAACGTCTTGGGTAATTTGCATTTGAGCGTCTGTCAGGTGTATGCCTACACCCCGCGCTAAGGTCGTGGCCATTAACTAATCTAATGAGCCGAGGATATCCAGGACACGATAATTTAACCCTTGATGTTTAATTTATCAAACAAAACTGATTAAAACAGAATATGCGGATTTACTAGCCACAATCCGGCATTCGATTGATCCCATTTCTGACCAAGCGGTAATAGTTTACCGTATCCCAAGCCCGTATAGGGAAAATAATTCGAGAGTATTTACCTGAGCTAGTCTTCTTTTAATTTTAATAACTCAGCCGTATACAAAAGTACTAACATGCAGATAGCATTTACCTGCAAGGCTCTAGTCTGGATTATGGCATAAGCTAACCAATTAATACTAACGGTCTTTAATTAAGTCATAGACTTAGACCGAGTAGTGTACATGATCAAATGTATTACGATTGATTAAACGATGGTTGGATAGAATGTAGTTTAAACTCGACAAGTACTTTGACTTGCAAACTATGGGTAAACTATAGGCATTCTAGATTTTGAAATTTAAATGACAAGGTTAAACCCGTTTCGGTTTTAAATTTCGTAAACTAGTTACGTATAATCAACCGAATGCTTATAAGCGATAATGGGTAACCGGATAAGTCATGGACAAGTTCTATATGCCATTATATTTTAAATAAGTTAAAATATCAGTAGGATATCAATTTATATGCTCGTTAAGGTTTTGAAACAAAACTATGCCTCATAAGGGCATTTTGGTAATTTCATACCATATAAAAGGAACTTGAATATAATTTAAATTTATAATCATGTGTATTCTGGAAAACTAGTTTATTTATGATATAATATCAGTAGGATATCAATTATATGTGAAATTTATCTTTTATGACCAAACTATGCATCGAAGGGACATTTTGGTCATTTCACACATAGTTTATAAATTATTTGGGTTCTGAGTTCATAACATGTACCTACTGTAAATATGTTTAAAAAAAGTTTTAAAATTAGTAGGTAACAAGTCTTTGTCAATTAATATGGCTTAAAACCATACTATGCGCCGAAACGGCGGTTATGTCGTAAAATGACGATTTGTGTGATGATTAATGAAAACTGATGTTAAGGTTGGATTAACATGTCTTAGATATGTTATTTAATATAACATATCAGTAGGTAAATGATTTACTTTGAAAAGATGTGATTAAAACCATTTTATAAGCCATAAGGGCTAAATCGTCATTTATCGACATAATTCAAGGACCTGCTTGTAAACTCAGTTTATAATGTGGTTTAACATCCCAAATAATCCTACTTATAATATTATATCAGTAGGAAACTCATTTTCAAGTTCATTATTATTAAAACCTTGTTTTATGCAAAAAGGGCATTTTTGTCAAAATGGCATAATTATGGAACTTGCGCATAAACTCAGATTCTGATTATGTCATGTAATATAACCTCAGAGGGTCATGCTACCTTATATTACGATCATAATTCAACTTTAGATCAGTTGGTAACTAATCTAAATCGGGTCAGAATCGAAAGTCAAAGCAAAAGTCAAACTTTGCGACTTTCGGTTGCGAACCGACCCTAGAACTGAAATTCACGAGCCGAACATGTTCTTACATGTTCTAATAATTATTACCAACTTGTTTAAGTGTCAAAACAGGTTTCATAACATATATAAGATCAACTTATGATTTTTTTCCAAAAAATGGCCTGTTTGACTTTTTAATATCGTAACTTTGACCCGTCAATTGGTCTAGCAAACGTGATCTTCAGGAGGTGCCCTTTATAGGATTAACACCTACCTTATTACGATCACTTAGCCATGTTCGTTACGAACAATGGCTGGACCATAATGGTATTAACCGAAAGTCAAAACGTTTTTCGTAAAACGCTTGACTTTTGGCTATAAAAGCCTATAAACGAAAATGCAAGAGTATGGAATCCTTACAAGAGATTCCTAGAATGCAAGAGAACTAAGTTGAATCCTCCTTTCAGTTAGGAACTTCCAGAGGAGGGAGAAGAGTTATGATTAAGAAAGGTGCAAGTTCAAATGGTGGACTTGGACACCTATTTATAGTTGGAGAACTCAAAGGAGATGATGTCAGGTGTTTAGGGGTGTAAGAGGGAGCTTACAAGTGTCCTAAATTGTGACATAGCTGATTGAAAGTCCATAATTTCGAAAAAATGGTCTTTGGCAACATGTGGGGAGGCCAAGCAAAACTTTCTGCAGACACGGACCTCTCGCGCCCCGCGAGCGCCCCTAGGCAGTTTTGAAGTTTGCCACTTTTAGCCCCTCAACTTATTAAAATCCTTAAAACCTCCTAAAACACCTTTTTAGCATATTTAGCCCTCCGTGGCCAATATTTGGCGTACCTAGGATTATGTCCGGACATTGTCGAGCTCTCGGTTTGTTAAAGGTCACTCAGAGGTATAAATTAACATGTTGACATTTTTAATCCCTCCATTTTCCAACTTTTACATATTTATAGAATTGAACCTTCTCGTCCAACAAATGGCACATATGAGAGTTAGGACTTCGTAAGGATCACTCAGAGGCTCGTTATAAGCATGTTGACTCCAATGTCACTCAGAGGCTGGGCATGTTGACACAATGGTCATTCAGAGGCCAAGTTTTAACATGTTGACACTAATGGCCACTCAGAGGCTATATTTTATGCATGTTGACACTAATGGTCACTCAGAGGCTCGGTTTACACATGTTGACATCAGAAATCACTCAGAGACTTAGTTTGAGTATGTTGACACTTTTAGTCCTTGTTAGACAGAGATAGTCGTTTCACATGTAGTTTTTGGCAAAGTTTCCAACAAGAGCTGGGAACAAGCTTAACTTAAGCACTACCTATCATCCTCAGACAGATAGGCAGCGTGAATGGACTATTCAGAAATTAGAAGACATGATTCGGGATTTTGTAATTGACGTTGGTGGAAGTCGGGACAACCACCTATCACTCATCGAATTCGCTTACAACAATAGCTATCACGCCAGTATTAAAGTTGCACCTTATGAAGCTTTATACGGAAGAAAGTGTCAAACTCCTATCTGATGGACAGAAGTAGGCGAAAGTCAACTATCAGAACCAGAAATCATTGTGGAGACCACATAAAAGATTCAGCAAATCAAAGAAAGAATGAAAAACGCTCAAGATCGACAAAAGAGTTATACAGATCAGAGACATAAGCCCCTAGAGTTCCAAGTTGGGGATAAAGTAATGCTTAAGGTATCACCTCTGAAGGGAGTGATCCGGTTTGTAAGAAGGGAACGCTCAAACCACGATACATTGGACCATTCGACATAACGACCAAAGTAGGACTAGTAGCATATCGGTTAAAACTCCCTGAAAAACTGGCAGGAATATATAATAATTTTCATGTATCAAATTTGAAAAGTGCCTAGTAGATGAAGCCCAACAAATACCCTTGGAAGACATACACATTAACAAAAAACTCAATTTTATTGAAGAACCGCTGCAGATCGAAGACCGAAAGATTAAAAAGTTACGCAGAAAAGAAATCCCATTGGTTAAAGTCAAATGGAATGCACGTTGATGTGTTGCAAAACACCATTATTTATTCATGTAAATTGTATATTAATTTTATTGGTTTCTTTTTATTTTTAGTAGTTATAGGTTTGTATTTTATTATTTTGTGTATTGATAGGTTTTGGTGCGAGAAAATACGAACTTAAATGATCAATAAAAGAAAAGCTATAAATCTTTAATGAAGTTCGAGGGACTACGTTTGTCATTTGATAGAAGTGGAAATTCGTGTTGATATTAATTAAAGATGAGGGACCATAAGTGGATAAAAGCTAGAAGTTGAATTAATGTTGCAGCTTGCAAGTCACGACAAGGAGGAAAGAAATGAATGTGTTTTGTGATTTATGATGCTATGTGGGTCCCACTGACCACAAATTAGATTTTTGACTAACAAAAATAAAAACCATCTGTTGACCGAGTACTTCTAGAGTTGACCGCATACATTCATCAGTTTGTGTTGTTGGGCTGATTAGAGTAACGTGACAGCAGGCCATTTTGATTTTCTCTTTAATGGTCCGCAAGGCCGCAAGAGAAGCCCAAGTTGTGACTTTTGTGTTTGAGTCTAATTAAATTACGTATTGTTCTTACCGACGGAAATATATACATAGCTTTAGGAACATAGTTTTTTTTTGGGAGAGACGACAAACAGTGGACGAAAAATCACAAGGTATCAAGGGGCGACTTTCAAGAAGAAGAAGGTGACTAGTGGAGCATAAGATTCGTGATTCAAGATTCAAGTTCGGTTCGCAAACAGTTAGTGTTCGGTTTCAATTGCTTTGTGTGTTTCAAAGTTGATACTATGTTTTGTTTATCGTGCGAGATTTGTTTATTATTTTCATTCTTAACTATGGTTCTTAGCTAAAACCTTTTACTGCCTAGACTGTGATGATGGATTTATAAGTTTTTTGATTTTTATTATGTTTTATTAGTTTTTTATGGATTGTTTATAAAAGTAGTCGGTTTGTAATTTTGGTTTAATGTATCTGCATGCTTTGAATTGTCTTATTAGCTTTCGTTGCTTCATGTGAATTTTGGTGATTGTTTATATCACATAATAAATTCATACTAAGTTGTGAATTTGGTTAAGTGTCTATATCACAAAATAAATTTATAATCTTAAGGGTTAATCGGCAGATACTCCTTAGAAGTAATAATTGGTAATTTAATAAATTAAAGTGTTCTACTAATTTCAATAGCTGTGAGGTGCGAAATTATTGTTAGGTCTTCGTCATTAAATTGCTAGGTAGGATATCTGTGAGGAGTCTGAAATAGTTTCCTTAGTGATAGTTGTCTAACAAGTTAAACTGAAATTCCAAACTTATCCTAGGTTTATAGCCCGTGGGGGAGTGAATCATAATAGGGTACTTTTGTAAACCTAGATAACCTGTGAAGGAGTCTAGTAATCGGTAATCATAACAGCCTATTTAGAGCTCCATAAGTGTCTCCTTGAGAAGGGTCGAGAGTCTTGTTCGGTATCTCGGTAGGTTTAGAATATCCAGATCCCGGTTCCATAATCATTAATAAACATAATAAAGTCACTACTAAAATAAATCAGGAATCCAGTCTAGGTAGTCGTTTCCACTAATTGAGTTAAAACCCATGTCAGTTAGTGTCCAGTTAATTTAGTTAATTAGTTTTAATTAATTGCAATTTTAGGATATTTAGACCCCCCCCCTAAACAACAAAACAAATTAAGTCGTGTCAGTCTTAGATAAGTGAGTTGAGTCTAGTTAACGTAGTTAGAGAGTCTTATGGGTTCGATACTCAGACTTACTTAGGCTATACTGCATTGATCGGTACACTTGCCGGTTGTGTGGTTTAGGTTTTAAAGAGTCTTAGTTTATAATTTAAAACTTAGAGTGTCTAGTTTAGGGTTTGATTTAGGTAATTTGTTTAGATCACTTTTAGCATATCACACGTCATGGACCTAACTTCACATGGGAATTAGAAAACGACATGAAAGAAAAGTACACATGTCTTTTTAAGTGATGACAAATTTCGAGGCAAAATTTTGTAAAGAGTGAAGGATGTAATACCCCGAACCTTAATATACCGGTTAAAAACATGTGAAATATGTTATTTATATATAATATATTGTTTAACAAGTAAGTAACCAGTAGAATAGTTAATTGTAATAAATAGTGTTTAGATGAGTATTTAGTATTATAGAAGACCATTTAATATTAATAATAAAATATATTATATTTGATCTTACTACGTTTTTAAAGTTAAAATGTAGAGAAAAAGCTCGTTCTAACAATATCATTGTAATTTTATAAACTGTTATATGTTACAAGTTATAAGCGATAAACGAATAAAGCAAGTTAATATTATAATATAATAACATATTTATAAACAAACTAAGTATAGTATACGTGTTCTTGTAAAGTATACGTGTGAGCCTCTCATTTTGACGTGTGTGTATATATACATGTTTTTACAATTAATTTTACACACGAACTTGGTTTTAATATTTATAAAAATAATTTCTACCTTAAATTAAAATAACACAAAAGGACAAGTGTATCCTATCATATATGTAGTAAAGTATGGGTAAGAACCAGATATCGATCCATGAACGTGGGCAGGTGCTTGTGTACTAAACCGTCATATTTATTTATCAGTAAAAAGGTATATGAAAGAGTTTTTCTAAAATTTTCTAAAAATATATTTTAAAACATAAAAGACTTTAAATACAAAAATACAATTTCTTTTTTCTTTTGTCTTGTTTTATAAACAATATAAGCATGTTATCAAAAATGTCACAAAGGCACTTGATCAATTTTCCAATTATAAAGATAACTAGTATCCATTTCGGGAATCCTAACATGATAATTCTTCCAAACGTTAATGCTATAACACACTTTAACCACCTAAAATTATTCTTTACGAGCTATTGATATTTCCATGTGAATCTTTAAAAATAAGTTAGTCATCCGTTAAGAGTTTTCTAACCTCACTTTATCAAGAAAAGCAATACCGATAAACACAATACAACCACCGAGACAAGCATAACGTAGATCATATCACAAACTTATCCATTTTGCAAGTCTTAAACATAAATCTACCAAGTTGTCATTTTGGCCAAAAATACTCAACAAAGATTATGACCCATGTTAAGAACCCGCAATAACACCATCTAACCCGTCAGAGCCCTTTCGTGTAAGAAAGCATTCTTGATCAAAATCAGATTTATCTTTTATTAAACCAATACCCATTTCTAGTTTCATGGTGTAAACATATTAATCAAGTTAACAGCTTACTAATAAAGGATTAATTATGGGGTTTATTCAACTTATCCTAACTAACCATTTACTAATCATCCAAGATAAACAATCATAATCAAGAATCCAACATCAATGAATCAAGTTTGCCATATGATCATCAAGATTCAAACATGAACAAGTTGCCTGAGCTTCATTTTAACATGATAATAAACTAGATATTAATCATAAAACAAGTGTTTTCATAGCAATATTACATAAACATCAGCTCAATGCTTGCAAATGTGCTTAAAATGTATATTAAGAACAAGAAATCAAATCATAAATAAGCAAGTATTTGATGGATTGGATGAATGTAAAGCGCACGGCCGTGCGCATCAGCATTACGTCACTGCAGGGCATGGGCAGACAAGTGGATGTTTGAGCGGAAAAGTTTCTAGATGTGCACGGTCGTACCAATGGGTCGCACGGCCATGCCAAGTCTTCAGGTTACATGTTGATCAGCAATCAAGTCGCGCACGGTCGTGCCAATGGGCCGCACGGCCGTACGTGCCGAGAAATGAGCTGCACTGCTCTCGCACGGTCATGCCAACTGGTCGCACGGTCGTGCCAACTGGTCGCACGACCGTGCGTAATCTGTAACTTCAGCAGAATCTCCAACTTTGTCTGCAGTATGTCGTTTTGGACCTGAAAAAATAAAATTGACCGATTAAGTACCTATACGACGATGTTTTAGTAAAAAATGCACAAAACAGGGGCAAAATGGGGAGCTAAATTATGTATATTTTAACGCATATCACATTTAAACAAACAAATGAAGAAAACATAAATATTAAGGAAACTTGGTAATGAAGTTATCATGCAACGGAAGTTGTTAACTTACGAGCTGCAACATATGTTCTCCTATAAATAGATGGCTTCAAAGCCTACCAAGTATATTAAATTCTACTGGAACACTTTAATACGGAAGTTCCTCTTAAGTATTATTACTAGTGGTTTTTGAAGTACTATTAAGGAGAAATTACATCAACATGCCGTAGATAGTTCTAAGGATTCTGAGATAATACCCGGTCATACTAGCAGCTATTTAGCAACTTTTAAACATGTGAGTTATCATGTTTATTTATAAAATTGTAATTGTATACTAGTTACGTCTGAATTGGTAATAATATAAAATTGTTGTAATATGCAATTATCGGTAGGGGTGTATTTGGATCCTTATATGCTTAATGGGGTTCCTCGTATGCATCACGACACTACCATACATATGCGATGGCCGGGGGTTCGACAAGCCCATTGTTGTGGTTGTGAAAAGGTCATGAATGGCACAGGGTTGCCCTTGGCCCAAAATATCACAACCCATGTTGCATGCATGTCAATTTTGTTGTTTTTATAAATTGTATAACATGAGCTCACAAATATATAGCTAACATCGTTTGAGTATACATGTCATAGGTAATCAATGAGACACTCTTAGGAATAGAGAGAAGACAACTAAGGTCTGAAGATCTAGAAGTTCCTAGATGTCGAATATTGTAAATAAATAAAGTGTTGTACGCCAACTAATATAAGTTTTAATGAAGTTCAGTTTGCTTCTGCTGTAAGTGTATCAATTGGACATAATCACCCGGGTTACGACTGGGGTGTTACAACTACGGCCCGTGTCTCTTGTCTGTTTCTATTTGTCTTTTTCTTTCTGGAATCTTGAGTGGGGCACGCCCCCGTGCTTGTCTTCTGATTCGTTGTTTTTGGTCTTGGGGTGAAACTCAGAGGGTCGGTATGATGTATCAACTTCTCTTCTTTCATATTTATGTTGGTTTTTGCCATTAATTTGTTTATTTTGTACATTTAAGTTCTTTTAATCCTGAACTATGTAACATCTTATCAAAAACTCTTCCAATTTTTTTATTCTACATCACCTGTTCTGTTTTCCTTTGGGCTGGTGATGGAGTTGTCCTTGAGATCACCCGTAGTGGAGGGGGTTTTGGGCGTTTTCCCCTAAAAACGCCCCTCCACGCCATCATAACCGCCCCTAGGCGGGTTTTCTTTTTTTGCAATTTTGTTGTTTGACGTTTTATTTAAAACGCATGATGAATTTGTGCCTTAATTGAATGGGCCAATAGGAATATAGAAAACGGAAATGAGTAATGATTGAATGGGGGTTATGGGGCATTATACCACTACACCCTTTTTTCACTTCACATTCCATAATGCCTCATATGTTACATGTTAAATAATGCCTAAGGGTGGGGCATTTGTTTCACCCACCATACAAATAGTCTGACCAGGGTCAGCAATGTCTAAAGAAGGTATAGACAGTGCTCTTTTATTTTCGACTTTGCAGCAAATAGTTATACGTTATGCTTTTCCGGCTATACATGTATGTATTCTCAATATTAAAACATATATAAAGCTTATTTATTGTATTGTGCTTTATGATATCGTTGGACAGACATAAAACAAGATTTTATTAGAACCAACATGAAGATCGTCAACATATAACTAACATTTTACAAGGATAACCTGGCATTCAACATGCAATGGAGCTTTCGTTACAGACATCAGATCATACAATGAGCCTTGCGCACTCAGAGCAATGGTGAATTAGACCAACAACATCAGGTCACACAATGAGCCTTGCCCACTTAGAGCAACGGTGAATTATACCAGCAACATCAGGTCACACAATGAGCCTTGCGTACTCAGAGCAACGGTGAATTAGACCAACAACATCAGGTCACATAATGAGCCTTGCGCACTCAGCGCGACGGTGAACTAGACTAACAATTCAGGTCATACGATGAGCCTTGCGCACTCAGCGCAACAGTAAATTATACCGATAGCTTCTAGTCACACAATGAACCTTGTGTACTTGGCACAACGGCAAGTTAGACTCATGCGCGCAGACTACTAGACCTTGCGTGGGTCAACAACCCTCTTAAACATTAATCCTAAAACCTTGCAAGGACAAGACACACATGAGAACACCTCATAGTTTTGGAACAAAAGGATAAAACCCTTGACACCCTGCGCTGGCGGGAAAAACTCTGACAGTCTCGCATAAAGGGTAAGCACTAAGAGGTGTTGGCCATACTCCAGGGTACAAAGTGACAGAACGGTGATGTAGGCAGGTTGCGTGTGGCAGTGTCTCAGTTGTCAGACCTTACACCAACCATATCTTCACCGGTGACTGTTCCACCTTCTCCATTTTCTGCTGGCAGCAGGCCCGACACCAGAGAAGGTCACCTTTACACGTGGCACCACTCAACATCCAACATGACACGCCTCCTAACAGTAGACATTAATCCTCCTACAGAGAGCATTTAATGTCTACTACACAGGACAAGACGGATGTCTCTGCCTGTATGGGTCGCGCCCAAGGCCCACCAGCATATCTCCGGAACATACCTTTTCTGTTATAAGTAAGTATCAAACCTCGAGGTAAATAAGTCCTTTTTCCATAGACGCTTATACTTGCAATTTACTTGCTTACCATCCTCAGATACTTATTCTCACACCGGAGCGTGGTCACGGAGAAAACCACCATTTTCCCCATGGCGAGACTAACGGCGTTGCTAGTTTTGCAGGCCAACAAGAGTGAATAACCCTGTGAAGTGGAGTGAACAGGAAACCCTTATGCAGAATCACCTGGGTGGTAACTTATCTATCCTCGGATATCCCTAGGTTAAACCCGTGCTTCTACATTGGCGCCATCCGTGGCTGTTCTCTTTTCATAAGCACTCCCTTACATTCCACTTTCATAAACGTTACTCCCATATTTCTGACTTCACATCGAACACCCCACGAGGTCCCGAGGCGAAGGTAAGAACCCAGTTCAAACCTCTCAAATCTACGGACAAGTGAGGGAAGACTCTTCCGAGGGCAGTGAAACCAAACACGGTTTTGACCGTGTAAACATCCCTGTCACTCCCGGGGCTCACCTAGAAACCGTTCGTATCATTTACATCGGTCCAGCCCCTGGGCGAGACCCCGATGTCCTGGTACATTAAGTCCCAGACGGCTCTCAATGCCGTCTACGCGCAGCTATGTGCGCAAACCAACACTCCTGCTGCCCCAGTGCAGCCCGCTGTCCAGGCACAAGCCTCGCCTAAGATACTGAGTTATAACTCGCCAACTGGAGCAAGCGTCCCATACAGTCTCCACTCACAGGAGACGGAGTTAACGCAACCTCCACCCAAGCCGGATACTCATTCTCTCAGATGAGCATCCGTCCACTCACGGTTAGGCCCGTGCCTCCGACGGGAGCGCTACACCCAGCGTAAAGATGGCAAATCTTACGGTGAAGGCAACAGCGCCAGCGTTTTCCAGCGGCTATCGAAAGGTCCGGCCGCTAGTAGCTCCGCACCTCGGGGTGGCTACAACCCACAGGCGGAGCATGGCTACAACTTGGTTTACCAGCTGGAAGATGCAGCCGAGCACTCCAAGTTTATCACGGAGATAGCGCTCGCACCACTGGAACGAGCGAAACTTCCTTCTAACGTCGGGAAAAACAACGGGTCGACAGACCTGGACGACCATTTGCGTCTTTTCACCGGCGCAGGTCTCATTGGAGGATGGACAGTTTGTTCAAACCTTCACAGGTCCCGCGCAAATGTGGTTTGACAACCTGCCCACAGCCAAACTGGTAATGGAACGACTTGAAAAACAAGTTCATGACACACTTTAGCCATCAAAGACGATTCGTCAGAGATTCCTCTGATGTAATGAACATTTAGCGGCGAGATGAAGAAAGCCTTGAAGACTTCATCACCCGCTACAATAAAGGTGTTAGAGATAGGGGACGTGTACGAAAACCTGATTCGCGCACAGTCCAAATACGTCGTACGCTGCGACGAGATGATCAAAGTCTTGTCAGGGACTACAGGTCTCCCCAAGAGCTGGGAGAAACTTATGGCCGCAGCAAAGGTCTACGCGCAGACAGAGCGCAACCTCAATAATAGCAGGCATCCCCTACCACATCGCCGTCCCCAAGACTTAAGCGGCAGTCTCGGGAAAAAGAATAAAGGGGGGAGAGACCACAACCAGCATCCTCCCCACACAACAGTCGGCGCCCGCGCGACCATTAATAAGCTCGCAACCCGGCGAGAAATAAAACAAGATAATCGCGATCGCCAATGGACCCCACTAACGAAGACACCGGCGGAGGTCCTCAGCACAGAAGACCGTCAATTGAAACAATCACCGCCGATGTGCAACAAGAAGGGTCAAGACCCCAACCTCTTCTGTGGTTATCATAAAGACACAGGGCACACAACTGACAACTACATCTCCCTGCACATGGAGATTGAAAAGGCACTCAAGAGTGGGAGGCTCACCCACTTATTACAAAGCGTGCGCAAGGAGGTGCACCAGATTACTCGAGGCGGCGAAGCCCCGAGTAACTAGAAAATGAAAAGTGTCCTTATGACCCAGGGTGGCCCTTCGCGCAATGAAACCACCAGAAGAGTTGCACGTCTTATTGACGTGACCAACCAAGACGGTGTTGCATGTAACTTACAAGTTCATCATCTTTTGTCTGTTTCTTACTATGGCTCTTGCGCCAAACTATGTAATAAAGACAATAGTACCTGATCAACTTTTACCTCAATGTTCTGTTACAAATGCGCGGAACCACTTTGGGTATACGCGAAAACACCTTGGTGCACAATGACTCGTGAATCCTAAATCACTACCTATGCGAGCACGCTTAGGAGCTGATGGACCCGCACACGAGTTCATTACCAGTCTCATTCTCTATACCTATACAAAGATGGTCTACACCATGCAAATATTGTAACCAGAAAGAAACTTTTCATTGAAAGATAAGGATTTACAAAGTTACGCAACGCACAACACAGTCAATAGTTTACAAAAGCTATTACAAAGAGGACCCTACAATCTATTCCTCTTCATCAGCAACAGTCTCAACTTCCGTGGGAAATATACCCTTCAAGCGGTCGACGAAGTCATCATATCCGCATAACCTTGCGCGTGTCCATCATAGCGCGCAACAACCACTAGTTTGGATATGGCAGCATCCAGCTCCGCAGAGTTCACAATGGAACAGGCTATCTGCAAAGTTAAAGAGACATTCAGGCCAATTCACGAAGGAGAAAACATAATACAAAACAGGCGAAGCACTTACATAAGCAATCCCATGTTGTTGAAGCCACAGCAAGTTGTTGACCAAAGAGTCAACCAACGACTCGGAGAGGGCGTGAGAGGCTTCAGAATCCTCCAATCTTTTCTCGCCCACCTCCACCTTCGACTCCGTCATCCGCAGTTTGCGCAGAAGCTCAGCCTTCTCCACTAACGCTGCTTGGAGATCTTTCTTCGCGTTATCTAAACTAGCGCAGGCTTCGACCTGATTGGTCATAACAAGGTTAGGCTCATAACTTTATTGCACGCTCAAAGAAATAAACACAAGGACAAAGGGATTACCTCTCTCTATTCACTGTACTCGCGTTGCACCCTAGCTTGTGCAGCAACGGCAACTGCCACCTCCTTATCTTGTTTTCCGCACGCGCAAGCGAGACAGCTCATCCCTCGGGGATTTGTTCTCCCCGTTGTCTCTTACACATGCCTCTTTCCACAACTTGCGCTCGTCAGCAAGCTTACCTTCCAAGGTTTCGGCCCGTTTCCTCCAACCCATCGCGGACCACTCCTCAATCCGCTGCTCATTGGCGATGGAAGTCTCCTTTGCCAATACCGCAAGTTCATGCGCAACCACTTGGGCTCGGTCTTTCTCCATATCCATTTGGGCAGCTTCAAGATTTTTCTTTTGCTTCATCAGGTCCCACCATTCACGAGCAATTTTGTAAGAAACAGAGGCGAACCTAGCAGCTGCCTGGAGGTACGTCTGATATACCTCCTCCTCTTCATGATCAGAAAGCAAACGTACCTCCGTCGGGGGGAACGCCCCCTCAAACCACTCGTGGCACGCCGGCCAGTGAGAAAAGCTCCCTCCTCTCTCTAATCTTCACATAGGGGTGTGGACCTCTCGTGCTTGAGCTGAGGAGAAAGACCTATAATAATACTCCCCCGAAGTTTCACCCGGGCGGAGCGGCGAGATAACAGGAGCAGAAGGACCCGCGCCATCCTCGACTGGTTTTTCCTCCACATGCTCCCTTTGTGGAGCACGGGTGTGAATACTCTGGGCGGAAACCCTTTCCACGTACTCCGCCCCACAAAGATTAACCAAGCCAGCCGGATGCGCGCGTTCTTCCTCCGCCACCACGGGTTCTTGCGCAACGAACCCCGATTCTTCCACTTCCAGAGCAGGTTCCTGGAAACCAAACGTGATCTCTTATAAACAACCACATGTTCTTCAAGATCCTATTGTGGTTGCGTCAATGGAACACTCGAAGTTTCCAAAACCAGGGAACCCGCATTAGTACCCGTACCAGAACCTTCCACCACCACGTTAGGGCATTCCCTCACATGGGCTGGTCCTTCCGCTCCAGCAGCAGAGCGCACCCCATGACCACCAGCCTGAGCCACAGGAAATCTGTGGCCCGAGCGCATGTGCTGGATTACACAAAAACAGGATCATCCCCCACTGTGTAACAACTTAAGTCAGTTTTACACAACATAAGAAAACGGAATGAATTATCAAAAGGTACAAGATCTTACCAAGGGATATCTTAGAAGTTAACGACCCCAGATCCGCCCGCTTCCCAAAGTGCTTCCGCGCAACCTTCTTAGGCCGTTGCGCATAGAGGGTCTCCTTCGGACGCCTCTTTTGCTTCACAGGCACCTCTGGGATCTCCTTAGCTTCCTCCGGGCTACCAGGTCTGGCGGTCAGGATAACCGCCTGCTGGGGTGCAACCTCCCTTGCACCTTCAGGTCCAAGACCATCTCATAAGTCAGGATTGACTACAAATCAATTCAGCAAGTTAGCAACAACGCGCTTACCTTGGGGAGGACCAGCTCTAGGTTGATTTGCCTCTCCCTTCTACCACTGCGCCCGACCCTACGCGTGGCTTCTTTTTGGGATCTGGACCAACGCCCAAATCTCTCAGCGCGCATGCATTAAAACAAATACATAAGCCATCTACATGATGCGCTACCAAATAGTCAAGACTTACCTGTCAATGGCGCGGGAACCTCCAGGTCCGAATCCTTAACCAGGGCAAAATTCCCCACGACCCGCGCTACCAGGTGCGCTCATCATCCCCCAAGCAGAGTTTCTCAATCTGCCCTTGTTTCCTCTGAAAGGCGGCCAAGAACAGCGAGCCCCTGCAGAGAACATAAAAAAGTTAGCATGCATGAAAGCCAAAATTCAAGAAAATACGGCGAGAAGAGAGTACATACCCCGATCGACCTCAACATACACTGGTCGGGACCGGCGATCAGGTTTGAACCGCAGGCTCATCCCCGCCGCCACCAGTATCCTTCCGGCAACTGGATCGCCTGAATCTCCTTCATATCACCATACCAGGCGTCCAGCGTTGGTATCGGTAGGGTTTCCACTGGGATCTCATCCGGCCCACGAAATGTCAAAGGCGTAGGGATAACCCCAGCCTTCACAAAAAAAGAATTTTTCCTTCCAATCATGGAAGGACTTGGGGGAGAAAGCAAAATCTTCCATGCATGCGCACGGTGCTGAAAAGAGTAAAACCTAGCGAACACTGGAGCTGATAAAATATACGGAACCGGTCAACGGTGGGAACAGACCCTATCGACCGGCACAAGAACTCAAAGTGCTTGATACGCACCATTCCCATTGGGCTCAGTTGGGAAAGGTGGAAACCGTAAAACTGCAGCACTTCGATCAAAAACTTGGTGGCGGGCAATCGAAAGTTACCCTCATCAAAAAATCATAAAATAGGGTGATATACCCCGCCGGAGTATCGGTGGCAGTATCACCTGAGCCGGCAACCGGGCATCCCAAGCAAGAGGGAACCGGAAGCCAGCGACTATCTCCTTAAAAGCTTACCGGGTGAGCTTGCACACCGGCAAAGGAGGAGCCGTCATCACACACAACAAAGAAACAATATTTCTGAAGAAAATGTTGGGGAAACTCAACAGATCATAAAGTGAAGAAAAGTTGAAGGAAAACTTGAAAGGATGACTATAACCCTAACCCAGGGGCCTCTATTTATAATGACAGCATTAAATGCACTCGGAGAACGTGACAACACACGTGGTGATAACAACGAATTACGGGCGGACGCGTGGCAAAAGAGATGGCAGTGACGGTTAACATGCGCGCGTGACAACCATGCTCCCTGTCACTCCATTTAATGAATGGCAGGCGAGGCGGCTGAGTGCACGCTACAGTCGTCACACGTCTTTTCACCTCCCCATTTTTTTCTCACCAACTCACCTGCAAATTTCAGAGGGGCAGATTCCCGAATTCCAAGATATAGATGACAAAACGTTTCCTTCAAACAAACGCTTCCTCTCAACACTTATAAAAATTTTCGCCACTATAATAAACAGCGCATGCACCAACTCTTCTAGTCCAGCACTCTCCCACTTCACAAAGTGCGCGTAGAGCAGCGCTGGACTGGGGGACTTGAGGATGTATTGTCCTAGATACCCATACCCTTGACTACATTTTACAAGGATAACCTAGCATTCAATATAGAATGGTGCGCCTTCCTTACAGATATCAGATCACACAATGAGCCTTTCCAACTCAGAGCAACGTGAGTTAAACCAACAACATCAGGTCACACAATGAGCCTTGCGCACTTAGAGCAACGGTTAATTAGACCAGTATCATCAGGTCACACAATGAGCCTTGCGCATTCAGAGCAACGGTGAATTAGACAAACAACATTAGGTCACACAATGAGCCTTGCGCACTCAGCGCGACGGTGAACTAGACCAACAACTTCAGGTCATACGATGAGCCTTGCGCACTCAGCACAACGGTAAATTAGACCGATAGCTTCTAGTAACACAACGAACCTTGTGTACTTGGCACAACGACAAGTTAGACTCATGCGCGCAGACTACTAGACCCTGCGCGGGTCAACAACCCTCTTAAACATTAATCCTAAAACCTTGCAAGGACAAGACACACATGAGAACACCTCATAGTTTTGGAACAAAAGGATAAAACCCTTGACACCCTGCGCTGGTGGGAAAAACTCTAACAGCCTCGCAGAAAGGGTAAGCACTAAGAGGTGTTGGCCATACTCCAGGGTACAAAGTGGCAGAACGGTGACGTGGGCAGGTTGCGTGTGGCAGTGTCTCAGTTGTCAGGCCTCACACCAACCATATCTTCGCCAGTGAGTGTTCCACCTTCTCCATTTTCTGCTGGCAACAGGCCTGACACCAGAGAAGGTCACCTTTACACGTGGCATCACTCAACATCCAACATGACACGCCTCCTAACAGTAGACATTAATCCTCATACAGGGAGCATTTAATGTCTACTACACAGGACAAGACGGATGTCTCTGGCTGTATGGGCCGGGCCCAAGGCCCACCAGCATATCTCCGGAACATACATTTTCGGCTATAAGTAAGTATCAAACCTCGAGGTAAAGAAGACGTTTTTCCATAGACGCTTATACTTGCAATTTACTTGCTTACCATCCTTAGATACTTATTCTCACGCCGGAGTGTGGTCACGGAGAAAACCACCATTTTCCCCGTGGCAAGACTAACGGCGTTGCTAGTACTGCAGGCCAGCAAGAGTGAATAAACCCTGTGAAGTGGAGTGAACGGGAAACCCTTATGCAGAATCACCTGGGTGGTAACTTATCTATCCCCGAATATCCCTAGGTTAAACTCGTGCTTCTCCAAACATGAAGATCGTCAACATATAACTAACATCTATATGGTTTTGCACTTAATACTTCTTGTGGTCTGCTTTGTATGTCATTGGTAATATTGAAGTTTGTTTTGATATTCGAGGTTATGTACGATGAAGAATATGTTCCAATGATATAATTCATACTCATTTTTCTATCAAATCGAACTGAGACGTACGTTCATTATTCTGAAACATGTGTTTGTGTAGTTGTTCAGGTCTCCGACCTTCATTGACCAATTGTTCTACCGTTCGCTACTTCAGATCTATATGTATGAACATATAATCCAATATCTACTTATTATTTGAACTGATCAAAACCTAGAAAAAGTGGTCTTTCGAGGAGCCCTTTATTTTTAGTGTAAGTCAAGTATGCCATTGTGCGCAACATAAAAGAGGACCAAGTACACTAATCTATGGGTTAATGTGGACATTTAATTATAAGGGGATAGAATATAGATTTTAGTGGGCAAAAATGAAAATAGAAAAGGTTGAGAACATGTCATAATGGGCTAATCAAAGAGGAATCGGGTCAGGATGTGCAGCAAAGAAAAAGCGGTCAGTTTTCTTGCTTGATCGGAAATAAGTGAATCACAATTGAAAACTCATTGCAATCAATTTCTATATTTTTCTACTGTTCTTGGCCGGGTTGTGATCTGATTTTTTCTATAGAGGTATACTTTTGTCTATCTTTCAAATATGATACATTTGTTCTACTCTCTATGATTTCAGGCGTAGTTTAAGTTTGACTAGCTACCTGTAAGTATTCTCTTCTAACTTTAGGATAATTATAGCATTTAACCCTCTTTCATTTAAATTACTTTTTTCTATGTTTTGATGATGAACATTAATGATACTTTCATTATGATGATGATTGCACAACCTATGATAACGATGGTTCAATTAACTTAAAGAACTTAAGTGAGATGCTTGCTTCCATGGCTGGATAATCCGTTACGCAGAAAGCTTGGTAAACATATATAAAATGTATTTTTCTTAATGACAGCCTAATAGGTGTAGCTATTGTCTGCAATAACAATTTTCTTTTTGGCTTTGCGCTGAAGATGGTTTCTCCAACCGAAACACTACCAAGACTTTCATGGAAGTAGGGATGAGTAAATGGTCCAGGATATCGGTTCTCGTACCGAATTTTCCAAATCGACTCGATTTACAGTATTGATTCGGTACCGACATTTTGCGTTTTCGGTACCGGTAAATACCGATTATTGCCTTCAAATACCTGTCCATATAGATACCGAACCGTAATGTTAGGCCCGGTTTTAGGGCTGGGCAGCCCGGGCAGACGCCAAGGCCCAAAGGGTTTATAGGGCCTGGCAAAATTTCAAGGCCTAGATTTTTAAGTGAGCACCATTATGTTAGATTTTAATAAATGAGTTCAATAACCAAAAATGAAGCTAGTTTATGGTTAATACACATGAGTTCCAATCTCATCCCTTGCATTTTTATTTATACAATTTTCAACTACCAGTCTCCTGCATTTTTATTTATCAATCCACTTAATTAATTAACAGTTTGATCTTGTTAACAAGATGATTATAGGATTCATTGGTTAATGTTAATGTTTTGGGTTATAGTCTTGAGGCCATGAGTTCAAACCCCATGATTAACTTTTATTTTTAGTTAATGATTTTGTAACAGTTCATTTTATAAAAACAAAAGTTAACGTTTCATAAATTGAGATTACATGACATGTCATGCCTAAAAACATTATTAATTTGAATCACATAACATATTTTATCAAACTACACCACTTTTGGTTTGTTTTGCTTATTTTGTAACAATTATCGTCGTATTGTGGTTTCTTGATATATAACTCATGAGTTTATATTATAATAAGTGGGCCCAATGTTTTTGTTTCGCCCGAGGCCCAAATTTTTTTATCATTCTCGGAGACGAACCTGCGTACCGTACCAGGTGTTTTCAATACCGGTACTGGTTGATTCCGAGCTCATCCCTAAATTTGGAAGTTGCTGGTTGCTATCTCCACCTCAAATGGTAGAAAGTGTAAAAGAAAGCCACAATGAGGTGTTTTACACATACAATAGTTATTAGCCATTAGCATACTTTGATAGTGCAAGTGTTGAGTCTTCTGACCATTTGTTTAGACCTGCCGAAACTTTGATAGTGTAATTGTTGAATCTTATGACCATTTGTTATAGACCCGCCGAACTGAAACCACCTTCACCCAATACACTATTGGGATGGAAACCTGGTGGTTGTTTCAAGTACATGGAAACTAAACGATTTTTTTACTTTGTTGCATATTAATAATATTTATATTGATCTTTTGTTTGTTGCTACTTGCTAAGACATCATCCATGGCTGTCTTTTATAGTCAAACCCAACTGTTATACGATTTTAATAGTTTTAGTTTTATGTAGATCTAAAGAAAATTGATGAGGCTTTGTTAATCCATCTAATAATGCTTATATGTCTTCGTTTCTTTATCTTCGTGATATATGATCTTGCATTTTCAAAGTGGCTGTTTTGACTGTAAAACTGTCAAAAGGTCAAAACATAATAAGACTTGTCATGTTTGGATGTATATTATAGATGTAGAAACCAGAGATAAGAAGAGGTGGGGATACTAATCTGATTACATGATATTTTATGGACGATTATTCCATTAATTAGTTGAAAGGTTGTTCTTTGTTAAATTTTTAGAATAGTTACACACTTGAGTTTTTCTTACTCTCATGATTGGCAGGTTGTGGTTCCGGATTTAGCTGTGAATCAATATTTGAGAACGAACATCAATGGATCGGTCTAGACATACAAATAAGACTACCAATGGGTATGCGAGGGAATTTCTAATGAAATTTGAATTATTTCTTGTATTTTTTACCTATCATATGTATTTTTAAGTTATTTTATTAATACTGAATTTATTTTATTTATTTTTTTTATTAAATTTACAAGTTCAAAGTATTTTTATTTGTTAAACCACATGTATACGCGAACTCTAACCTCGTACATTAAAAAATTTAAATTAGAGAAGGATATAATGATTGAGGTTGTGTCTAAAACTATAGATAAGGGAAACATGATACATCATCGTAGTCGTCGTCATTATTGTAACGCCCGATTTTTCGTATTTCCATAATTAGAAAGCGTCCCTTGTATTTTTTTTATTTTTAGAAACCTTGTACTTTCTTCGTAATCGACTTTCGTTTTTTTATTTGTAATTGAGACTATTGATCATAATGAGAACGAAACTATTTTAATCATGTTGGAGGATCATATTATCCAAGATTCTTGATTTGTTATTACACAATGACACTCGATACTCGTTAAACTAAACTAATTTAACTCGTTACGTATACAATTACTTGTTCATTATTTAAATCGAGTAATTAAATTAATTAATTAGATTAATTAAACTTTTTACAATTTAAAAAGTTATCTTTATATATATATATATATATATATATATATATATAATAAGTTAGTAATTTAATGGTGATATCATAAAAATAATAATGTCTAGGATCCAATTGGTAATTTAATGATTTTAAAGTTGCAGGGACCTTTTATGTGCATAATTAGAAGTGGAATAATCTTTTAATCAAAAAAATAATAATAATTGAACAAAACCGGTGACCGCGGGACTCGAACCCGGGTCATCTGCTTCATCAAACGCGCACAAAACCACTCCACCACCAACCTCACATCTGAAACAATCCAGATCTTTAACCCTTTATGCACTCACTCGCTGCAACCAATCAGCCCAACAGGTCGCGACCAGCAAGGTTTTAGGCGGGTTTTTGAGGTTTTTTTTTGAACTTTAATCATACTTTATGGCCTTTAATACTTATCTAACTCAACTAAAACCTAACCTAATCACTTCCCTATAAAACCCAAGCATATCCAAGCATTTTTACACTTTTCTAATCACCAAAACACTCTCAAAACTTCCTTTAATCAGCTGTGAATCCAAGGTTCGAGCAGAATTTCTATCTCTTACAAAAGTGAGCATATCTCACTCATTTCTTAACCTTTTTCATCCATTCTTTTTCCCACTTGCTTGGTTTGACCTTGTGCACATCTCCAATGGTTTTCCATGGAAAATCAGGCTCTGGAATGTCACAAAAAAGGCTCCAAAGTGGAATGTTTTGATTTATATTCTTTAAACTTTTATGAAACTTGTTTAACTTGAGTTCAACTCATATCAAACCTATGTCCTAATGCTTACAACACTATATGTGGTTGGTTAGGCTTAAAAACAAGGCTGAGACATGATCAAACTAGAAGATAAAACCTCACAAACTTTCTGTTTTCGACTAGGGTTTACACCCACAAGTATGTTCAAGTTAAGCTTGATGAATGTGTGATATTTGGACTAGCTTGGGCTATCCATCATTGAATCCACACACTGCTTGATGATTTTCATAGCTTAGTTGTCTCATTTCATTCCTTACTTGTAAGTTCATGACCCTCATTTGTGTCTAAGACACATGTGTAGTGGTGAATCCAAAGAGGTCTTAAATGGATGGTAAATCCTCCCACCTCCTACTTGACTTATGTAAACTTCAAAGAGGTTCCTAAATGGATGGTTCAACCTCCTACCTCATGCTTGACCTATATGACTTAATGTACACTATATAATACTTATATATTATCAAAGTAATCAAACTCTTGATGATGAACAAGTGGTCATTTGTCAAAATAGTAGGTTACATCATCTAAAGACCATACACTTGTTACGATTCTAATGGATCTTTGAATCCATAAAAACATACCAAACCCTTGAGGTTCTATAGTGTCAAGAACAAGTGTTATGAGTACAAGATGATTACTTTCATAATACTAATTTCACGTTATTTTAATTCCGAATCCATAACCTTCCGTTAATTCCCAATACTCACATGCCTATGTTTCTTCGTGTAGAAGGACAAGGTGCTCGAAATTAATCCATAACCAACAAAGTTCGCGGGATTTCAAGTGGGAAAGCTTGCAAAACAGTGAGCATACTCGATCCCTTTTTCCTTTTTACACTTTGGGTGCAACATGTACATTATACAAAAATCACACGACACTTAAACTATTTTAATCTCTATCCATGCTTAACATGAAACTATTTGATGCTTGTTAGACTTGTATGTTATGTAAACTATTTGTGTTGATATATGCTTCATTAACTTTGCTAGCCTACCTTAACAATTATAGCGCTATAGGATTAACGAACCGCCAACGAAACTTGGGGTATTGTTAAGTTAAACATGTTAACCTCCCGCTACTCTATTGGGATAGGCTATTTTAACGCGTTGGATTCTTGGGTTTGAACATATAGTACACCGTTTCGGCATGCTAGTAAACTTGTATATTATGGTTCATGTTGGATATGAGACTTTAAACAAATTTATTCTATATTATGCTATGTAACAAAACTTGTATGCTCGCCAACTTTTTGTTGATATATTTTAATACATGTTGCAGGTTGATTGATGAGGTGATGTTACAAGATGAAACAAGATTTAGGTGGACTTAGATACACACCTAGATTAATTTATCTATTTTGATGTTATATCGTTTTGAAACAATTGTTGACTATTATTTGAAATTTTTGTATGACAATTTAGTCTTAATGAAATTTGAATTTAATCTATATTGTCACATAGCGTTATGAAGTTTTGAGCAATTTGTTTGTCTCATCCCGATGTTTCCGCCATCGGTTGGGGTGTGACAATTATCATCGTTAGTAAATCTCACCAATAACAAAGCTAAGGTAGGGTCTGAGTAGGATAAGATGTAGACAGCGTTACCTCTACCCTGTAGGAATAGAGAGGCTGCTTCCAGTGAGACCCCCGGCTCGATAGTAGTTTTGCGTCAAGCTTTGGAAATAAGGAACATAACACTCGACAATTAAGACAAAGGCCAATTAGTGCATTTACTCCTTTGTCTTTCGGCTATCAACGCCACCACATAATGCATGATTAACCATCCCACTCTTTTAACATTATTTTAACGAAATTAGTAAAATAACGTTAAAATCAGTGCACTTTCACTTTTGCCCCCCGAACGCCCACACATATATGCATTATATGCGCATAACACAAGTGGGGCGTAAACATGATACACGATCATGAATAGTAAATATACTAGTTTAATAATTATATAAATTTAATAATTTAGCATAATAAATGTAACATCCGTCGAAAAACGGGTTCTAAAGCCCAAACCAATTGTAAACGAACTTTCGACAACCAAAAATTTAAAATTTATTTAATATTCTATATTCTTTCTTGTTCACTTTTATTTATTAAGAACAAATATATATATATATATTATAATAAATATAAATGAAATAAAGTAAAATAAAAATATATATATATATATATATACATATTTACATAGGGGAAGGTTTAATTAAGAAGAAATTTTATGTGATAAGAAAAAGAAGAAAGGGTATAATGGTAAAACATTAAATAGTTTATAACTCCTCTTATTAATTATATTATCTCTCATTAATAAAACAAAAACATTATATCCTACACATTTCAAAATTTATCCTACATATATCTTATACTTACCAGAATTTACCCTACACACATGTAAATTTACCCTACACATTTCAAAATTTATCCTATATATACTAAAATTTATCCTATACATGTCGAAAATTTTCCTTCACCGTAAATTATTTCATCTTGAAAAAGTATATTAAAAAAATGAGTTACAAGTTTAATTAATTAGTTAATTAATAACAATTCTATATTTATCTATATGCTCTTTTTCATAAAAAGAATACACACATTAAATGAAGTAAATGGAGAATTTCTATTGGTTTAAAAATTATTCTTTTTATTCTTACAAAATTTTTCTTCTCATTTGAACTTTCCACTATATACATATGGCTATATATAACAAATAAATTAACTCAAAGAAAACAAAAGGAAAGAAAACAAAGACCGCGGGACTCGAATCCGAGTCTCCGCGGCTGAACCACAACAAACCAACCACTGCACCACTAGGTGAGCTGGTGTAAATCTTTTAGACAAAAACATATAAATACCGCATTTAAATTGTAGCTCCATTCGAAAACCAGTTGCCGCCAAGGCAATTCTGTGTTACCTATTTTCGGTTGATTGAATCCGATTTCCGCGTTTCCTTTTTCAAGTTTACGAACCTAGACGCAATCCTTCACACTCGCGAACTAAACTCTGTTTATTCTTAAACTCGGAAACTTATAGATTCCTAAAACAAAATATTGAAGTTGAAAATAAGAACTGGATGAAAGAGCACCTCAAACAATTTCAACGAAATCACTCTCTGCCTCCTCGATAACCCACTTGCCGGAGCTACAGAATTCGGACGTGGCCGGAACCAGAAAAAAAAAGACGTCATCCACGACACGTGTTTCGGTACAATTCTTTCATTTCAAGTTAATTCATATCTCTGTTAATTCGTCACCAAACAGTAAATCAAGAGTTGGAAAGAATCAAATAACGGGTGGGGTATGATTCCGGGTTCTGATTCGATGATAACCAAGAAGATGAACTGTGAATGTCTTCAAAAGATTTATAAATCCAAAAACTTTCAAAACGGGTATGGTGTCTCAGTGGTGGTTGTTGTCGCGATTAAGAAGCAGAGGTCTCGTGTTCGACCCGGACATCTCGTTTCCGGTCGCTGCACTTTATTTTTTTTAAGTAAGCAAACACATGGATCGAAGCAGTAAAATCACATGATAGACAGGTTAGACACATAGCCCAGTTGGTCGGGCTATGTGCACGTAAACGAGAGGTCTCGAGTTCGCGACCCGCCTCCTAAAATACAACGTCACATTTATTCTTTTTAATAAAAACCAGCAACTCATGGAACCCAGACTCTATATAACAGAATTAAGAATATCATATCAACTGGGTTAGACACGCAGTCCAGTTGGTCGGGCTGCGTGCACACGTATGAGAGGTCGCGAGTTTGAATCCCGGCAAGGGCCGGTTTTCGGCAGGATTGCTATGTTTAATTCTGAAACATTTTTTTAATAATAATAAAACTTTTAAATCATACTTATAAATATTTTAGTTCGTTCATTTAAAAGTAGACATATTATTTAAATTCTTCAACACTCGCCTAGATAAATAGGTAGTTAAATAAATAAATTTGCGAATGAAGGAATATTATTTGACTAAGTTATTATGTGAATATTTAGGATAATTGGTTCATTCGGTACCTCAACTCTATACTCGTGTGATATCTTCAAGAAAACCTATTCGCAACCACTGTGAGTGAATCTAAAATTCCCCTTTTATTACACGCTTTTGGGATGTATCTTGTGTCGCATTATTCGCTATTCTATTGTACAAAAATTACATACGTGCAATTACCATTATGTGAACTTATGTGTTATGTGATAAATGTTGTTTGGTGTTTTACATTCATTGTAGTCATTACCTCATCAAAGGCCGCCTGTTCCCCGTTGCCTACAAACGGAACTCGACGTTGCCATTTATACGAGATTAACTCCGTTTGATTGAGCTTAGATCTTGCAGCACACCATAATACCGTGCACACTTGTATACTATTAATTTGTTTATTTTATGAGTTGGTTTTGGGAGTTAACATTGACATACGCGATATTCACTTACTTGGTAAATGCACATTTCCACAATAAAATGTTTAAACATATTATTTTTACTAATGGCAAAGAGATTCACTCGCCAACTTATGTTGACCCGAACTTTTCTTTTACATATGATACAGGTGAACAAGTTTGAAGCATGGATCATATAGGATTTTGCCTTAGAAAGAATAGAAACGTTATTTGCAATTTGATTGGAACTACATTGTGTTGTCTTTGAAAATTGTGTTATTGGAATTTCTTTTGATTAAATTAAAATAATAAATATTGGAACCTTAATATGGTAATGTAATAAGCTTTGATGAAAACCCAATCATGCTCCGATTTTCTTATCCGCTGCGGATCAGGATGTGACAATAAAAATGTAGTAATTTAATATAAACTTAATATAATTTTAATGAATATAATATAGGTCTTTCACTTATTGGTATCGTTGACTATACGGGTGTTGATACCCTGACAAACCTTGTTAATTCTGACTGAACAAAATCGATATCGGCATCGGTATTAGCGAAATGATACGATCGTTTGATTTTATGGTATCGATCAATGTAAAACATGTGTTCATACATTTTGGACATATTAAGATTTTTTTTTTCTATTTGATTAGTATAACGAGCGTAGATACCATAACAAGCTGAACTGACACCGACCAAATTTTCAACGCATATCACGGGCAATTCCACTAGTTATGTTCAAAACATAATGGTCTAAGACATAACCTTTTGAATAATTTACACTTTATAGTTTTTTTTAAACCCACTCATTTTTAACAACAATCTAAATTTTTAATAATTTTACACCATTTTCAATCGTGAAACTTGAAACCTTGGCCTCTTAGAAAAACACTATTTTACATATTTGTATGCCGCTAAATTCAAAGATCCTTTGATTATTATCCCACCAATGATGGACCGAAAATTTTCTTTTTTAAGGATCAATTGTTTGTAGTTATATATTAAGTTTTTTCGTTTTGATTCAGAATAGATCAGGTCACATAATACCTAAACACATAAATCAAATAAAATATCAAATACACAACAAAAGTAGTCATGTTAGCAATAGAAACATATATTTCCAAGTCAAATACATAACTCAACTTCTTAATCTCTTTTATTATTACTTTCATTGAAGCTTAATGGATTTGAAGAGGTCTAATATTTTTTACTCTTATCTCTTTACATCTTAGCCTCTAAACAACTTTGCCGACCATCCTAGGGCATAACTAGATTGATGGAAATTATCAGTCACGGAGCTAGCCTATTAATTTAGGGGTATCAAAAAGAAATCACCGCCCATAATGACAAAATACTATGTTCGTGGTTTAGGCTTGACGTTTTGTTTCCACTTTTCAATTGCCGCCCATGAATGAAAAAAGGTTTAGTTTATTGTTTTGGGTCTTTGGCTAAGCTTTGGCATTTACTAATTAGGCTTCTTTCAATTATATTATTGTTAATTTGGGCTTACTTTATAATTTGGACTTAAAATATTCAACAACTTTTGGGTCACAAATGGTTCGAGCTTATAAAAAGCTGGGATTTTAATAACATCAACTGTTCTATTTTTTTTTTTGTCATGGTATCTTCGTATTTGTTTAGAGGTATTCTTTTGTATAAATTAGAAAAAAATACATTACGAATACGAGGTTAAGCCGTAGCTCGTGACACTTCTATTACTACATTGGCTTCGCCTTTAAAAATTATAGTTATTTCTACAGTTGCGTCTATCGCTTCTTTTAAGTTGTATAAAAAATTGGATATAACCCATAAGTTTTATGTAAATTTAAATCAGTAATATACAAAATTGATAAATTAACTATCGACAATTTAAAAAGCCAAAAGATCTGAATTGGAAGAAAAACGACGGCGTATGAGTTGATTAACCAAACACCTATTTATTCACGCCAAAAACGCTACTTATAACAGTCTTGGTCTTGTGACTTTTAGAGAGAGAGAGAGAGAGAGAGAAGTTCACAGTCACGCTATGGCGTCTTATACTCTCTTCTTCTTGTGGTTGTTCTTTTGTGTTTTTGCAATATCATCATCATCATCATTCATCGCTTCTGCTTCTGCAACCGAGGACGAAGAATATGTGCTCACTTTAGATCACTCTAACTTCTCACAAGTTGTCTCTAAACACAAATTCATCGTCGTTGAGTTCTATGCTCCTTGGTACAATTCTACTTCTTTCTATATTATTCTTCCTTTTTTTGTTTCTGTCACATTTCATCTGCTACTTGAAGTTTGTGCAAAGTGTTTAAACTCATTTTAGTTCAAATTTAAGGCTTGCGAATTTGTTCTGTTTGTGCTTGTGTGACACAGATCTAGCTTTGTAGTTGATACCTATCACAACAAATAAAGGAGAAATCAGTTAATTTAAAGATGTGAACACAATTGAGTATTTCAGACACTATAGATGAGTTTCTTTTGCATGTTTTACTTTTTGTAAATTTTATGTGTTTATTATAATAATTCACCTTAACATTTATTTATAAGATAGAATCCATTGCTAACAACATCTATAAATAAATTGTATCCTGTGGCAGGTGTGGTCACTGTAAGAATCTTGCCCCAGAGGTACTTTTCCTGTCTCTTAGATGGTCAACCTAGGAAGATAAGTTGTCTTTTTTTTTTTTTTTTTTTTTTTAAATGCAGCATATCAAAGAGTAACGATTTTTGCGTGCAGTATGAAAAGGCTGCGTCTGTGTTGTCAAGCCATGATCCTCCAGTTGCTTTAGCAAAGGTTGATGCCAATGCTGAAGAAAACAAAGGACTTGCAGAACAATTTGGGGTAAAAGGTTTCCCCACAATCAAGATCTTGAAAAACGGAGGAGAAGTTGTTCAAGACTACAAAGGCCCTCGTGAAGCTGATGGTATAGTCCAATACCTAAAGAAACAAGTTGGTCCTGCGTCGTTTGAGATCAAAACCCCCGAGGATGCAGCCAGCCTTATAGATGACAAGAAGGTCGTTGTGGTAAGCTTTTTTAAACCGAACCCCACTACCTTTGAGCAGCTTATTACCATTGACTTAAATGTTTGATTTGCCATTTCAGGTAGGAATTTTCCCCACATTATCCGGCAAAGAGTTTGACAACTTCAACATTTTAGCTGACAAGCTACGTTCGGATTACGACTTTCGCCACACTACAAAAGCTGAACTCCTTCCTCGTGGGGAATCATCAGTGATCGCCCCAACCGTTCGGTTACTGAAGCCGTTTGATGAACTGTTTGTCGATTTCCAGGTACCGCCAGGCATATCAAGAATTTGAGAGTTTCCTTATCTTGTTTACTTCATTACTTGTCATCAATCGGTTAACATAACACTTCCGTTGTTGGTTTTCAGAAATTTGATGTTGATGCTTTGGAGAAGTTCGTTGAAGATTCCAGCATTCCTCTTGTAACACTCTTCGACCAGAGCCCAACCAACCAACCATTCCTAGTCAAATACTTTGAAAGTCCCAATGCAAAGGTATATGTCCTAGGTACTTATTTTAGTTTTTTGTCATGCTGGGATACGCGATGTTTGAAACGTTCTACGAAATTTTATATGTTTACTGTGCCTAGGCTATGCTGTTTCTGGATTTCGGTCATGATCAAATTGATGCTTACAAGTCAAAATATACGGATGTTGCTGGGGTATACAAAGGAAAGGGATTAAGCTTTCTGTTAGGTGATCTTAAAGATAGTCAAGCTGCCTTGGAGGTAAAGTTGTTTTTCGTCATTTTCTTTCTTCTTTGACTGACTTATCATCCGTCAACCTCGATGTGCAGTTTTTCGGGATTAAAGAGGATCAAGCACCTGTTGTCATTGTACAAAACAGCAATGGTCTCAAGTTCATCAACTTAAATGTCGAGGTTGATCAAATCGCTCCTTGGTTGAAGGATTACGTGGTATGATTTTAACTTTTTAAGTACATTCAAGTATTGTTACTTTGAAGTTTAAATAACTAACAATGTATTCTTTTTAATGAATGAACTGATTGGCGCAGGATGGAAAAGTAAAGCCGTTTATAAAGTCTGAACCTATTCCAGAAACCAACGATGAGCCTGTGAAGGTGGTGGTTGCTAACAGCCTTGGAGACATGGTTTTGGACTCAAAAAAAACAGTAGAATTTTGTCAATTTTTTTATGTAATAACTTTTTTTATTTAATTTCCTAGGCTTATAGTTTAATTATTTAACAGTTCTACTAGAGTTCTACGCGCCATGGTGTGGCCACTGCCAGAAACTGGCTCCAACCTTGGACGAAGTGGCCGTCTCCTTTGAAAACGATGCTAGTGTCATGGTCGCAAAATTCGTAAGTTCTCAAAACAGACTTTCTTTAGATTTATTTGTTTTAAACACTTAATCTATTAAATATAATAATAACAATAATCTATCACTTTGATAATAAAGCGAACGAAGGTGGATTTAGGAAGTTGTAAATTCTAATTTTGCAGGATGCATCAAACAATGACATTCCAAGTGACAAGTTTGAAGTTCAAGGTTACCCGACTTTGTACTTCAGATCATCAAGTGGTAAAGTGGTGCCATATGAAGGGAATAGGACGAAGGAGGATATCATCGACTTCATTCAAAAGCACCGTGAGGGGGACGAGACCTTAACCGCAACCGCAACTGAACCGGGCAAAGACGAGCTATGAAGGGTTGTCTTGTCCTGAGTCGTCTTCAGTTTCATGTACCCTTTAAGTTAAATTTGGATTTTCTAGTTGTATCAGTTGTACCAACAACCACCCCCACCACCATCATAAGTGTAGAGGTTCTAGAATCCACCACAACCGCAGGGGAGTTTCGTAGTGCATGTTATGAATAAATGTTTGGCTAGAATGAATGAAGATAAGTAAATTTGAAAATCATAGAAATGTTATGGCATTGCTGAAAGCCGGTTTTACTACGATTTGGCCGTACATGGTCGTGTAAAGACTCTAGAACTGGCACGGCCTCAAACCAATCAACATAGCCGTGTGACATTCTGTTAGAATTACACCATTTCTGTGATCTGGCACAATATGATCGTTTGTGCTAGAGTACTTACCATGGTCGTGTGACATATCCGTCAAAATTAAGTCTAAAACTCAATTTTCCAAACAACTTTCTAGAATTTATATTGTGGTTCATTGTTGAAAGTGCATATACCACTCAATTGATGCATACATAACATACTATCAACTAACATACGGTGACCATAAGCCAATTAATGTTGTAAATAAATTGTGCCCAACTTTTCAATTTATCGTACTAGTAAACAAACAACTTTTCACAACCAGTTGTTTAGGGTTGTCTCCAAGAATGTTAAAAATAATAAAAAAAAATTTGGCTCCTTGGCGAGATAAAAAACCGATCCCTAACTCATCAATCAATCTATGACAATAATAAAAAGAATTGGGCCATTGACGAGATAATAAAAACCGGTCCCTAACTCATCAATCAATCAATGACATATATAAAATGTAAAAACCAATGATACGATGATCAAACTTATAAAATAAATAAAACAAAAGTAGTGTATTAAAATGATCGAACCTACTTACTTAAACGAACCATGTGGCTCTCCTAGCGTTTTTATAAGCAAAGCTCTCAATCAACTATTTATAATTAGGTTTTAATGTTGGATTAAAATTTAGGCCTTTGGGTTTAAACTTTAAAGAGATTGGGTTTAGTTTGGGTATGTCTAAACAAATTGGATTTACAGTTTTCCTATTTAAAATTTGGGCCAGTTTGGATTTAGTTTGGCTATTACCATGATCATATGGTTATTAAAATTATTGATTAAACTAAAATTAAATTCAAGGTTGACATCATTACACCCTAGTTTTAAAGTATTGCACTATAAAAATGTACCCAGCCTTTTGTAATAAATAAAGAAAAAGCGAGAAACATAGTAAACCAGCTAAACAAAAAATACGCTAAGTATGTACACTCAAACCCAACACCTGAACCTTTATACGCTCGGTGTACACAACATTTGCTCCAAATAAAATAATATAAGACCAAATCCAATCACGACACTTGACGGTGCATTTGGGTGACATGACACGAAATACAAAAAATCAAATCACAATTTGTCACAAATCAAAACTTAAAACAATGTCAAACCCTAGAACTTACAAAACCTACACCAGGGTGAAACCTTCGGAAATTAGCCGCTCATGGTGAACGGAACTTGATCAACAGAAGATTGGAGTTTGACCATGATCATCTTGAAGCCTTGACAGTGAGAATGATGATTGTTAGGGTTTGGGATGGAAGATGGAATTGGATGGATGATGATGAAGATAATGAGTAGGTTAGGGTTATGATCAAAGATGATCAATTGGGTGATAGGATGGATTGGAATTGGTTGTGGATCAATGGTGTCTTGTTCTTGGTTCCAAGATAGGTTTTTAAACTCTCTCAACTCGTAACTCCTCACAAATGGGTCAACACCAACATAAAAACCCGTTCAAAATTGAATTTCAGCGACAACATAATAGGAAGGGCGTCGCCGACGCGGCCCCTATATCTTCAGTCTTCCTCCGACGCCTTAATCCACTGTCTACGAACATTTTTGCCGACGGGACTATCTGAGGGGCGTCGCCGACGGTCTCCCTAAATCATGTTTTTCTGTTTTCCCATTTCGCTCCCGGTTGACCCGTTTTCCGCCTCGATGCTCCTAAACGCTCCCGAATAGCTCCTTAAACTCCGTAAACCTGCAAAACGCAAATCCAATCAAAAGTAGGCTATTCAAAACTAAAAGTTACGTAAAACGTTAACTTAAACTCAATAAAACATCGGTTTTCAACCACGTATCACATCCCCACACTTGTCTTTTGCTTGTCCTCAAGCAAATTTGTCTTTCACTTTCACGTGGGTTGAATAAAGAACACACTTCCCATTCTCGAGATATGAGTTAAGGTCTAATGTCATACTTAGTTCAAAAATTTTATCATTTTCAAATTATTTAACATTAATATGATGATCTCATATAAAAATGGTTATCCAAGATTAACCCGCCTTTAAAACTCACATATCATACCTATCCCTCACAATGTTCTCTTCACTCGGCTTATAATTTAGCTAATAAATAATATATTAGCACTTTTGATGTAAACACACAAACCGACTAGAACATATACTCGCATAAGCTTGCAACTCACTCATTCTCCACCACTGAACACAAATATTGAACACAAGTCAAAAGGTCTTGAATGGGTTGTAACGGGGCTAGGCTAAGGGTATGGAATGAGATGCTTTGAAAGTAGCTAAGGTGATGAAAAACTTGATTTTTATTACACAATCACTATACTAACATAATTGACTACAAAACAATAACCAAAAGGCAAAAGTTTTCCACCTTTATTCAACAACTATCTATACATGCATTTTCTTTTCTTTTCTCAATTGTTTTTTTTTTCACAATCTAAAATCAAGTTTTCATCACACGGGTTAAATATAGGGTTCAAAGGTCAAGGGCTAAATGGGTTGGTCAAATGAAAGGTTTAGGCTCAAAATTGGCGAGTAAGGGATTAGTTTTTGGATAAGGATATATAACTGGTGTAAAGTAAAAATGTTTACCTAATGCCTTAATCATTCTTGTGCTCATATTCGGTCTATGGTCTCAAACGTATCAAAAGTTGCAAGTTCTACAATACATGACTAATGGTCCACTCAACCAAAGAAATATATGCATATGTGATATGTAAAAGTGGCTCAAATCTCACGTATATAAGGTATGGTATACGATATGTATAAAGTGCAAGTTTCTTAGGCGGATTATTCCTAAATAACCACCTGTTAAATACCCGTCATGTTATTTATTTGAACTTGACCATGACAAAAGTCCACATGGGTTGTGTCATCCCTCATTAACTTAGTTACTTGTGCCTTTTAGATCGCTTTAAACAAAGACATTTTGAAAATTTTTTGAAATTCTTCCCCCATCCCCACACTTGAGGTCAACATTGTCCT
This sequence comes from Scalesia atractyloides, assembly GCA_947069175.1. Classification (NCBI taxonomy): domain Eukaryota; kingdom Viridiplantae; phylum Streptophyta; class Magnoliopsida; order Asterales; family Asteraceae; genus Scalesia; species Scalesia atractyloides. Next base: position 2,765,419 of record CAMTDV010000028.1, read on the forward strand.
CAATGTATAGTGTAAAAATGAACGGGTCAAAATTGAAAAACTTTTTTTTCTCTCCATCCCCACACTTGAGGTCAACATTTTCCTCAATGTGTGAAAATGGAGCTTTTAAAATGCACAAGGGATCTGACATGACTGACTTTCCCAAAATTCTACCCCGGAGAATAAAATACAAAGTACAATCCACTTATTAAGCAACATTGACCAAATCAAAACTACAGGAAATGTATGCACCTGGTTTTCGCTCATTCCTCGTGTGCTCTTCAACTTCAACAAAAATGGTTGATAAGCGAACCCAATGTACCTACAAATTTTAATCTTCATGTAGAAGCAAGCTTCTCACAACTAGAAAAATTCGTTAGTTATTTAGTTCTACCATTTTTATTAAAATAGTTACCAAGGCATATAATTTATTCAACTTTGATTTTGTGGAAAAGAAAAATTTTACAACAACAACCTAAACTCACTTTCGTAGGAATCAAGGTTGCATTTAGCGCATGCAACAAGCCCTTTTAAACCTTCCGATAGCTCGGAAGGACGAGTAGGTCTCGTGAGGGTTATCTAGGGAACACACCCACAAAGTTCATTTAACTACTAACACGAATAGAAAAAACTAAAATGTACACAAAAATTACAACAACAAAGAAAACATACTGGCTCATCGTTGGTATCGCTCATTCGGATCCACCGGTGGGTATGGCTGATAGGGATATCCGGTGAGGGCTGACATCATATCGTGAAAATCGTCAAGCGACCCCCTTTCACCTTCAGCCGGCGCTGGGAACTGCGGTGGGATGAAGCTGGAGCCAATGGCTTCGGGCCAGTGCAGAGATGGATCAGAAGGCCCAGTGGGAAGAGGTAGGTTCTCGTAAGATACCCAAGGCGCGTGCTCTTGATATGGACGACCTGCTTCCTAATCTCGGTGGTGGCGCTCTTGATCATGCAAATGTTTAGCGTTATTTACCGCCATCTGTTGCACCACCGCCATAGCGTGCCATCGGCGGTCTTTCAACGCGTTTAGTTCAGCACGCAACCTATCTTGCTCCTCCTCCCACGCTTGTCTTCGAGACAATTCTTGTGCCTGATACAAGTCTTGTCTCTCCATAAACGCCTGTTGAGCAGCCCACTGCTCCTGCTGTCTCTCCCAATAATCTTGCTCTTTGGCCCAATGAGCAGCATCTTCATCCCAGTGGGCCTGCTGTTGGGCCCCCCAATCTTGTTCCCATTGTTGCCTCCGCTATTCATATTCCCGATTCTCCCCAATACACGCGGAGACGTTGTCATAAACGTCTTGCTGTCTCCGGTTGTAGTTGGGGTATCCGGGTTTTCGCCGGTTCGCAATGAAAGTAGCCACCCTGGCCGAGATTTCTCGATGTGGCCGGGTGTATCTCTGATAAGGCCCCCTTGGACCTTGAGGCTCATCTTCCTCTTCTTCATCAACCATCTCCTCTTCTCTTGTAGCCTCTTGAGCTACACTTGGGTCGTTAAACTGAAACCGATGCCCCTGATCGTCGGTGACGGTATATTGATGGTCGTACACCTGAACTTGGATCTTCCAATGTTGCTTCATCGATGCGAAGCAAATCTGATCCACCGGTTTTAACACCCACAACGAATCAATCGTCAATTTGTTTTGTTGACCTATCATCGTGCTAATAAGTCGTACATATGGTATCATCTTTCGAGTGTACGACTCGCGCGTGTCCCAAGTGTTGATCTTGACCAGATGGCGCCACGATAACTTGGGGGTTCCATAAAGCAAAGCGTGGAGCACCCGATAGTCTGAGGCCTTCACCTTCCCTCGGTCCCCAAACCTGACCATTATATTCTCAAGAGAAAAGGGCTGAAGAATCTTCCCTTCAACCGACAATTGACTTCAAAGAGCGGCCCCACCATCCGAATAGGCCAAAACCGACTCTACCATTCCTTCAGGATCCGCGGTATTGACCTTATTATCCAAAAATTGGTCAATAGTGTAGTAGTCATACTCATTGACCCCTAACGAATCGAATCGGGCGATACAATTCATTGTCTCGAAAGACATCACCATCTGCCCCCTACCAGTGTCACCCACCAGCTGCCATGTACTTGGCGGGCCATCCTTGTTCACAAATCTGAGCGAGGCCAACCACTCGCAAACAGTGGCCAAGTATACCCTTGGTGTGATATCCTCACACCAATCCAAAACTCTTTCCCAACTGATCCTTTCAAACATTTGAACGATCCCTATCGTTCTAAACTCCTCTACATTCAATGTGCGCTCCGGCACAATCCGTTCCGGGATCGTTGTTTGCACCCCGTTAACCATCTTCCACTTCCACAACCTAACCTCCAACCGCCTATCGTTAAACCTTGAGAGAGGTCGTCGTTTATTATTCTCCCAAGGTTCACCGACACTACTATCCCGAATCCTTTTCATGTCCAATCTTGCATGAATATCTGATCATCATTATCTTCCAACCTAGTCAATTGCTCCCACTTCCTTGCTATTTGCCCCGATGATGACCCGGCTCCCGAAGAGGAACCTTGACCCGAAACCTTGCTACGCTTTCGGCTTGCCATATCTACAAAACACAAAGCAAAGAAACAATTAAACATGGTGAATCTCAACATCCAAATCCTCACTTCAACTTCAACCGAATTGAATTCTTGAGCATAGCATACAATGTTGAACCAAAACTTAAATGGTTAGACAACTTTACAGTTTACATCTTCTAATTTTTGCACTTTTGTCACCTTTAAATTCAAGTTCTATGTTTGTAATCCCAAACATATAACAATTCATGCCCAAACAAGATTCAACATTGTGTATATGCTCAAACATGCAACTTGAACAATTCGTACTCATTACATAACTATGTTGCATGCTCAATCCCACCCAAATCACCCATATACTCAAATTCAAGCAATTTCTCATACCATGGTATCATAAACAACCTACTCTTAAACCTAGATTTAAAATTTCGGAAGAAAATCACATACCATATGAAATCCAAGCTCAAATTTAAGTAAAAATCGTACCTTTATGTTGCTTAAACACTAGAACTTCAAAGAAATATAATGCCCTATGAAGAACACTCTTTTCTCCAAAAACCCGAATTTTGATCTTCACTAATCTTGCAAATATGCAAGATTAAGGGAAACCGTGTTAGGGGTTTTTTTCTATGCAAAAAACACACAAAATAGTCTCAAGAATCAAGTGATTTGGTTTGAAGAAGATATAAAGGCTTGAAGATTAGGGTTCTTGATGTTGAAGATGAAGAAAAGGTGTGGAGAAAAAGCAGGGGATTGGGTTGTTTTTAAAGAGGTATTGGTTGGTTGTGGTTAATCCGGGTCGAATTTGTGGCTAAAATCATGTTTGGGTCGAGTTTCTGTGGGTTAAAAAGTGTTTGGGTCCGACAATTTGCGTCAAAACAAGTTCAGCGTCGGCAGACAAACCAGGGGCCGTCGGCGACACCCCCCTGGGCCGTCGATGGCTTAAACCACTGTATACGATGCAATTGACCCGACACAACCAACGGAAGGTCGTCGGCGACGGCCTGATGCCCCGTCGCCGACGGTATACCCATTTTTTTTATATTCGCGACACAAAATACCACCCCCTGAAAAATTGTGGATTGTCCCTAATACACGAAACAAATTAAAAACATACCTTATGTCTTCATAACTCGTTTGCAAAATCCAAACTTCACACGTTTAACAAGGTTAGTACAAAACAAGTGAAATCAACACAAACACACCGCACAAACAATGAAAGTATACAAAATTCTACAACAAGTGTATTTGGTCCTTTAATTAACCTCATAAGTCGGTACGCTTACCAAGAAGCTTACCGATTCGTTGTTCACCTCAATGTTGTCATTGTTACCATCGAGAAACGTTTAAGACGATGACCATTGACCGTTTGTCTTGACCCATCCTTTGGGTCCTCGATGGTAACATCCCCAAGCCTGCGTTAGTGGTAGTAAGGGGTCGAACCACAAAGAGTTTGTGGTTTGTGTTCGGATGTGATTGATTTTTGGTAAAATGTCACTTTTTATGAAGCTTGCTAAGCGATTAAGTAATTTGATTTTTGTTTTGAAAAAGGATGTCAGAATGATCCGACGAAATTAATTTGACTATCTAATTACTAACTTAAAACTCAATTGATTGTAAGAAAACTTTGATTCACTTGATGAAAACAATAGTTTGAGAACAAGGTTCACACCCGGTTCGGTAATGCAAATCCTAGAGTTCTTACACGTTTTTAATTTCAACTCAATTGCAAACAATGATCAACGAATTTAGTGTTGCGTGGTTTAGGTGTCAAAAGCTATCAACGTCATAGACAACGGACTACAATACACTTCATTACCAAGAACATGTAAACTCTAACCTAGACAAGGCATAATCGCACATAAACATTTTGCAAAGTCAAATTTCATAACTCATTCGACAATTCACAAATACAATACCAATGCGAGACAATTATCATAGGTTTTCAAATCAAATCACAATTTGTCACAAATCAAAACTTAAAACAATGTCAAACCCTAGAACTTACAAAACCTACACCAGGGTGAAACCTTCGGAAATTAGCCGCTCATGGTGAACAGAACTTGATCAACAGAAGATTGGAGTTTGACCATGATCATCTTGAAGCCTTGACAGTGAGAATGATGATGGTTAGGGTATGGGATGGAAGATGGAATTGGATGGATGATGATGAAGGTAATGAGTAGGTTAGGGTTATGATCAAAGATGATCAATTGGGTGATAGGATGGATTGGAATTGGTTGTGGATCAATGGTGTCTTGTTCTTGGCTCCAAGATAGGTTTTTAAACTCTCTCAACTCGTAACTCCTCACAAATGGGTCAACACCAACATAAAAACCCGTTCAAAATTGAATTTCCAAACCACTTAATTTTAATTTATTTAAGCCCTTTGTTTTTAAACCCAATTTGGCCAAAAAAACCCCTTTAAAAATTTGGTTTTAAAAATTTTTTTTCCCCCATTTTAAATTTGGTTTCAAAATTGGTTCCGTTAAAAAAAACTAAAGCCCCCTTGCCCAACGCCCCCAATTAAAAAAGGGAAATGTCCTTTTTTTGCAAGGTTGGGCATAATTCAACCCCATTTCCCAAAAAAATCCATCCCCATCCCGGGGGGAAATTACATTTTTTTAAAATCATTGTCAATTAAACCCAAACAGGGGAATTTTTTGGGAAAAATTACAAAAAAACCCAAATTTTGAAATTTAAAAAATTTCGCTCATTAAAAAACCAAAAAGGGTTTAAAATTTGAAAAAAGAAAAAAAAAAACCTTTTGGCAGTTAGTTTTGAAGATTTTATATAAAGATTAATTTTTTTATAGTATGAAGTTAGTTTTGAAAAAGTCATTTGGGGTAAATAAAATGTTTTTGGGAAAAAATTTTTTTTTTCATGAAAAATCTTTTTTAACTTAAAAGTACCCAATTTTTTAACGTTTAATGTTTGACATAATAAGGGCAACTCCTCCATCCCTTCCTTCGAATCAAACATCGATCCACTTTATTCTCCTCATCCTCCACACCACCATTTAAATTCCATTTATCTCTGACACCGCATTCGATAGCTCCACCAAATCGACCTGTCGATGAAAACAAACTGGTTCCCTTAAAACCCAAACCCAAACCGAAACCGATTACTCATACCTATTCTCCATGATAAAAAACCGAACCAAACTGGTCTTTGGTCAAACCGGTTCAGGAAAAAATTGGTAAGAAAAACCGGTCATTTTTTTAACAAACTGTTATTTTGTTGAAAAATTTATTATTAGAACACTTCTTTTATTCTAAAATAGTTCAAAAACTATAAAAAAAAAAATTCTTCTTTTTTATTTTAAAAAAAAAAAAACCAAGTTGGGCAGAAGGGAAACCAGTTTTGAGCAAAACGGTTTGGGTTATATTACCTGTCTGCCACCGATTTCCTGTTCTTCGCCAAGTTTTTCGCTCAAACACTCGTTCTTCACGGATTGTTTTCCTCTGCAACTGGTCTATTTCGTTTAAATCTTGATCTGGCTCTAGATCTCCAGGGGTTTCAATCCACGAATAAGATCTCCGATTTGCTTCGAACTGATTCCTGATTTGGATAGAGTAAATGAATCGCTAATCGTCTGCCCTTCCCCGATCCATAAAAACGCGTTCTCCAGCTTGCTCCGCCACGTTGGATTTAAACATGGAGATCGCGTCTCGTTGTCCCATTTGGATTTGAATTGGTAGTACTGCTCATAGTGTCGTACGATTCGTCGACTAACGGAACTAGAATAGCAGCAGCGTTCGTCGTGTTGTTGATTGTTTGTTGTGGTTTTCAGCGGCGGATACGACGTTCCAGGTACGAGTTCTGCTCGCAGAGCCAGCACTCAAGAATTTGTGGAATGTTTCATGGGAGGATTATCAGAACGCTTGCTTGCGCCATGAAAGCTCTACTGTTTGGCAGAATTGACATGCTGAGTATATATATATATATATATGATGAGAGAGAGAGAGAAGAGGAGAGAGAGAGTAAAGGGTCAAGTTGTAGAGTGATAAATAAATTTGGCGTGATGATAAGATTGTTGAAGGAAATGGAGTTGAATTTGCAGAGATTGGATGTAGTTGGAGAGTATTAATTGTAATTGTAATTTTATTGTGGTCTGGCAACTTGCATATATCCATGGGCGAAGCTGTTTGCAATCTTACACTTTTTCCTCCCTTTAGTTGTTACTTTCTATCAGTTTTTAAGTTTTGGTTTGGTTGAGTTAGGTTATAATTTTATCGAATGTTATGGTTTAAATGATTTTCTAAGCTGGTTGATTAGGTTATGATTACGATTTATTGTTCATTTATAAATCCCAAATTTATTTTGATTTTATGAATTTCTATTTAAAAAATGTTAGGTCCGAGTTTAAAATTAGTGATCAGAAATAAGATCGAAGTTTAAACATTTTGAATGTATGAGCAAAATATAAATAATTACAAACGAGAAGTCATCATCAATGAATGTTTTTTTATAATCATAAATGATTCAAATGTTTTTACAAATCAATTGACTCTAAAGACTCTCTTCACTGATCACTTAACAATTATGTTCGTACAAGAGAAAATTGATGTATGTGATAAATAGATCACTAACAGGCGTGATCTATTTAACTAAGTATGAAAGCATCTTTTGTGATTGGCTGACATCACATTGATAGTGACATCTAATTTTCTAACAAAAAAGTTTCACAGGATGTTACAAAACTGCAACCCCTATTATTTGTTCTAAATAATCTATAACACTAAATACAGGTAAAATATTGTTACATTGGGAAACCATTGTCTAGATTGGAAACCACTGTCTAAAACTATCCTATGTTGTTGTAAATCCAAACATCTGTTTGGCCATACAGAGTTTGGTCTTTTTCATCAGACATTTGGCTTTAACAGACTTTAGCCTTCAACAGATGTTTGTCATGAACAATAGTTCCAAGCCTTGATCAAAAGTTTGTTTTGTTCTTCAACAGGTTCTGATTAGATGTTTAAGATTCACCATCTTTGGGAAGAGTCTCGTTCACTCTTTTGTTTATTTCTTGTTTGGAAGATCATGTTTTAGCTTTTGAATATCATATGTTCTTTTATAGTCCAACAAAAAAACGAATATTGATCAATTCTTTAGATAAACCTAATAGAAATAAGAAGTTAGAAAGTGTGTACCGAATTTATCAATGTACCGTATTAATGAAGATCAGGATGCAACTCACTGATCTAGTTCCCGTATTAATGTATGATTATGATGGGGTAATATGATCTTGAAGATCATGATATTTTAGAAAGAGAGAGAGGGGATGTGAATAATGGTGGTGATAAACTTAAAGCCTCTTTAGTAATCTCTATATATACATTTAAGGAGAAACCCTATTCTCTAGTAGGTGTAAACATGTTCATCAAATATTTACCATTTAATGAATAGGGCAATAAAATCAATTATCACATATAATATAAGTTATAATAATAGCCATATGAAAAACCGAAAACTCACTTGAGATGAAAAAAATACAAAAAAACCTTTGTAAAACACTATGTAACATTGTTATTATTTTGAAAAAAAAATAGGGAATGCAACATACATATACATGAAAATTTTTGTAACAACAAAAAGTCAAGTAGTTTTTTTAAATGTTAAAAATTCCATGTTACATAATATTTGTGTCAAAAGAATATAACATGCAGATTTTGAAGATTTAAAAAAATTAATCAGTCCTTTTATATTTTTATAAAAATGTTCGAATATATTGATGTACATTCTTTGTTTTTTTAAATAAAAAATAAAAATATTACATAGGATTTTCTTGAGATTTTAAATCAGTGAGTTTTCGTCTTATACTTCACCTATATATATAGGATTAGGATCAAGTGACAACCATATAGAGATTTGCGAACCGAGAGAACTACTATCAACCAAAGAATTTTTTTCTTACTTTTATTTATATGTTACTAATCTTTACCTAAACAAAAGAAAATTTGAAACAATATTGTAGATCTACATAACCCGTACATCGTAAACTGCATATACACACATAACATATATGTACATTTTCATGCTACATATATGTATATCTCCTATCTATTTTTTTTTGTTTTTTTATTTTTACAATAATAACCTTTTAATAAATAAAGTTGAAAAAAATTTACTTGGTTGACAGTGGTTCTTTTAAGATCTCAAATAATTTGTGTTTCTCTCACGATCCTTACTCTATATATATAGGGGAATGATATAGAGAAAACCTTATTGAGTTAAAGAAATTTCATCTCCACCATCTATCTAAATAATCTATGCTTGAGATTCGTCTGTTACAAAGCTAGTTTTCTGACACATGTTACAGTCTACAAAAAGGTGTAAAGCGTACGCGGCTAACTTATATATATAGAGGATGATTAACGTACATAGCCCCTTAACGTGCGAAACGTACGACACTAAATTACACATGTATAAAATTTAAACCCTAATCACGCGTAGGTTAAACACAAAATCATGCATAAACAAACACAGAAATCACGCATGAGTAACCCCTAATTATGCATGTGGTCAAAATAATCACGCATAGGTTGAAACACAAAATCACGCATGGACAAAAACACAATTCACGCATGAGTAAAATCTAATTACGCATGTTATTTGGTGATCGTATACGCTTCGCACATTAAGGGATTCTGTATTTTGAACTTTCTGTGTATATATGTCTCAAATATATTTTTACGAAAAACATAAGAAAAATAAAGACATGAAAAGAACATACTTTAATCAGCTTGGTTCAATGATACACTTAATTTTATGATGAGATTTCTATTAAAATTTATGAATAAAAATTTTTAAAAAATAATTTTTTAAACGATGACATTTTATTAAAAAAAGCGATAGAAGTAAGAACTTATAAGAAAATAAAAAGAAAAAACAACATGAGAATTAAAAATTAAAAGCGCATATATCAGTTAAAGGAACGTTGTGGACTTACGGTCAACACATAAATGTTTATCACTTTCTTAGAAAGAGGCTTTTATTAATGGTCTTTCAAATGCAACAACACACACCATAATAATGATAACGTAAATTACCCTCTCTTGGGTTAAGACATGTGAGTGTTACCACATGCGATACAATAGATGGTTGTGGCATCCTTTAAAGATGCTTAAGAATAGTGTTGGATCTAAGAAAATTTTTTATAGGGGTAAAAAACTTGTTAGATCGGTTGTCTATAGCTACATATTATTTTTAATGGTTGGGTAACATCTGTTAAAAGGTTGATTCATAAACACTGAATTGATGTGTGTATTCATATATCTCATTACAAAGAAGGGTATTCTATTTATAACACAAAAAAACGTAATCTAAATATAGAAGACAGCAGCTGATTGCTAGCTGTCTTTATCTTTGCTGTGATTGCTGAAGATTAGCTGGATATGCGGCTGTGGATTAGCTGCCGCAGGATGTCCGGCTGTTGATTAGCTGCAGTTTACTCCAAGGTTAGTCTTTCCTTTCTAACACTCCCCCTCAAGTTGAATAGTTGGATTTCCAAAATTCAACTTGCCCAAACAATCATTGAGAATTTTCCCGTTAACTGCTTTTGTTAGAATGTCAGCAAGCTGATCCTTTGATCGAACGAATGGTAGTTCAATCGTACCATCTTCCAATTTTCTTTGATGAAGTTCCTATCAACTTCCACGTGTTTTTGTTCGATCATGTTGTACTGGGTTTTCTGAAATCTGAATTGCAGCTTTATTATCACACATAATCTTACTTGTTTCTTTTGACGGAAAACCAATCTCAGCTAAGAGTCTTCGTATCCACATGGCTTCTGTTAAACCTCGAGTTATGCCTCTAAATTCAGCTTCTGCACTTGAAAGAGCAACCACTTTTTGTTTTTTACTCCTCCAAGTGACAAGATTCCCACCAACTAGAGCGAAGTAGCCTGCTGTTGACCTCCGACTTCCCTTATCTCCTGCCCAGTCTGCATCAGTATAGATTTGAACATTTAGGTGTCCATGTGATTGAAACAGGACTCCATGACCCACTGTTCCTTTGAGATATCTAATAATTCTCCAAACGCTTCCATATGTGACTGTTGAGGTTGGTGCATGAACTGACTTACTACCCTACAGCATAGGCGATGTCTGGACGAGTGTGTGAGAGATATATTAGTTTTCCCACCAGCCGTTGGTATCTTCTTTATTTGCTAATTTTGCTCCTTCTTCCATGTAAAGCTTTTGGTTTACACTCATAGGAGTATCTGCTGGTTTGCAATCGATCATTCCAATTTCTGCCAACAGGTCTAAGACATACTTCTTTTGACTAATGAAGATTCCTTGTTTCGACCTTAGTACTTCAATACCGAGGAAATACTTAAGTCTGCCCAAATCTTTCATTTCAAATTCAGCAAACAAGTTTTCTTTGAGTTTTACCATTTCTTCTTTATCGTTCCCTGTAATGATCATATCATCTACATAGATAATTAGACAGGTTACGAATTTTCCTCTTTTTTTGAGAAACAAAGTATGATCGGCATTACTTTGTTTATATCCAAACTTTTTCATAGCTACCGTAAATCTGCCAAACCAGGCCCCGGGAGACTGCTTCAAACCATAAAGGGACTTCTTCAGACGGCAAACTTCTCCAGTTTTGAAATCTTTTGTGAATCCTGGAGGAGCATCCATAAATACCTCTTCGTCTAGGTCCCCGTGTAAAAAGGCATTTTTTACATCAAACTGTTGAAGTGGCCACCCTTCATTTGCAGCTATCGAAAAAAGAACCCTGATTGTGTTCATTTTTGCAACCGGGGAGAATGTTTCAGCATAGTCAATCCCATGTGTCTGAGTATACCCCTTTGCTACCAGTCGGGCTTTATATCTTTCAATTGTACCATCTGGTTTATACTTAATCGTATAGACCCAACGACACCCCACGGATTTCTTTCCCAACGGAAGAGTACACTTTTCCCATGTATTGTTCTTGGTTAGGGCTTCCATTTCTGTGTTCATTGCTTCCTTCCAATGTTTAGATTTTAAGGCTTGATCCACGTTTGTAGGAGTTTCTTCGGAATAAACAGATGAGATAAATGCTTTGGCTTCCTTAGTGAAGTTTCCATCGGCCACACTAGCTATAGGATAACTAGATCTTCTTGGTTCTTTTTCAGGAGAATACCGTTTCGGAGGAACCCCTCTGTTTGTTCTAGGGGGTAACACATATCTCGATGGTGGTTCTTCTTGTCTGGATTCATCTGCCTGCAAATTTTCAGTTTGTTCTGTGGCAGTTTCATGGTTAGAAGTATTGGTATCCTCAAAGTCATTAGAAACTTCAAAAATACCACCAGACTGAATAGGATGAGTATCACTTACCTCGGACACCAGGTTAGGAGGAACATTAGGACCGTCAGTGGCACTGAGATTGGGTTCTGGTGACTCTGTGGTTGGTGACTCTGTAGTTGGTACATAGGGAACATATTCCAACCAGCTTAGTGTGTCTAAACATTCCTTCTCCCCCTGACCACTGAGTTGGGAATTGTAGTAATACTCGGTTTCAAGAAAGTCACAGTTTATTGTGGTGAACATATGACGTGTTTTTGGATTATAACATCTGTATCCCTTTTGATTCATTCCATTCCCGACAAAGACACATTTTACAGCACAAGGGTCAAGTTTGGTTCGATCTGATTTAGGTATGTGAACAAAGGAAGTACATCCAAAGATTCGTGGTTGAAGGGTGAGAACTGAGGGTAGTTTGAAGAATTTTGAAAGGGTGTGTAACGGAGTGTTAAGCTTTAGGATTTTTGTTGGGAGTCGGTTGAGAAGATAGGTAGCAGTAGCAAGGGCTTCAGGCCAAAAATATTTCGGGACCTGGGATTCAATCAGGAGAGCTCGTGTCATTTCTAGCAAAATGCGATTTTTCCTTTCGGCGATACCGTTTTGTTCTGGGGTGTTTGGGCATGTAGTTTGGTGGATTATTCTCTTGTCTTGGAAAAAGGATTTAAACAAGGTATTAACAAACTCACCGCCATTATCAGATCGGAATATTTGGATGTTTGTTTGAAATTGGGTTTGAATCATGGCGTAAAACATAGTGAATTTTTCAAATACTTCGGATTTGTTTTTCAAAAAATAAACCCAGGTCATTCGGGTACAATCATCAACGAACATCACAAAGTACCGAAGGTTTTGCCCCCCAAGAACTGGGGCAGGACCCCATACGTCAGAATGGATTAATGAAAATGGCAAAGCAGCCTTAGTGTTATTGGGTTTAAAGTTTTTCTATGGCTTTTTGCTAAAACACATGTTTCACAATGTGACATAGAATTAACTGGAAATAGTTTCGGAAATAAAATATGCGAATAACTTGTAGAAGGATGACCTAATCTTCGGTGCCATAGCCAAGCTTCCCGTTCCGATGTCCCATGAGTCAGCATCACAGCACCACTTTGAGTCACCTCATCCACATAGTACAACCCTTGATTTTCAGTGCCACGCCCAATGATCACTCCCGTCCTGATATCCTGTAAAATACAAAACGTAGGGTACATTAGGACAATACAGTTGAGTTCCTTCGTGACATGGCTGATGGAAAGCAGCTTATGTGATAACGAAGGAACATAAAGGTAATTAGAGATTTTTATTGTGGGTGAAATCTCAATAGTTCCTCCTGATTTTACATCCATTATTCCTCCGTTTGCCGTTTGAATATGTGTTTTTTCTGGTTTGGTTGTTGAAATAATATCCGATAGCTCATAAGTCATTGTATCGGTCGCACCACAATCGAAAATCCATGTTTTTTGTTTTTTGTGATGTTTGTGGGCTATATTGGCATTTCCTTTATTTTCAGGGACCAAATGTGACATCTTCAAGTTTTCATTATATGGGTTCGGTTTACCCGCCCCAAACCCATCCGCCCAACAACCGCTCCTTTTTCTTTCTTCTTCTCCGCCTTTACCTAAGCATTTGTCTCCTTCATCTGTGGCGTCGGCCAATCCGCCGAAACCCACCCTCCGGCTTCCATCTCCTGTGACATCCCGGCTGCCGGTGCTAGATGACTTCCCCTTTTCCGTAGTCTTTGTGCCTCTCTTCTGACCATCAGACCACCATTCGGGATACCCGACGAGTTTGAAACATTGTTCCCGGGTATGTTTCGTCATGCCGCAATGATCACACTTGAGGTGAGTTTTGTCGTCTTTATTGGTTCCGATCCTTTTTCCATCGGCTCGTCGGTAGCCCTTTGACGCAAGCCCTAGTCCGTCAATTTCAGAGGCCATTAGACCCGCTGTGATACCCTGTGTGTCATTGAGAGGTGTTCCCAGAATATTCTGGTGAGCGGCCTCCTTGCGGACAGTAGCGTATGCAGTTTCTACGGTTGGAAGGGGTTCTAACCGGAGTATTTCTCTTTTTATAGGGTCATATTTCCGGTTGATGGCGTTTAGAAACTGGAACAGTTTTCTGTTCCGTCCTGATTTTGTGATACGCTTGGATATCGGCTGGGCAGGTCATAGGGTTTGGGTCAATCCGATCAATTTCTCCCCATACTCCTTGGAGTATAATCCACAATTCTTCTAGGGAGAGATTGTTCTGTTTGATTTCATTCGCCTTGACATGTCGGTTGAAAGTTTGGAGCTTGTCACGCCCACTGCTATATGTTATAGCTAGGGCATCCCACAGCGATTTTGCTGTTGGGAATTCGGTTAGGTTGCTGGCAAGGGTTGGTTCGATGTTCTGTATGAGCCATGAGAAGACGACTAGGTCGTCTTGTTCCCATTGCTCATATTCCTCGCTGGTTTGGTTCGGCGGGTTGGTTGATAGATGGTTTAGGAAGGCTTTTGATTTACCGCCTATGGCTACCCTCATCATCCGGGTCCATAAGGCGTAATTCTGGCTGTTGAGCTTGAGGTTTATTTGAAGGTTATCGGATAGTTTTGGGTTTCTGTTTTGTGGGTTGAGGCCATTCTTGAGCAGGTTGGCGATTTGAATTGATAAATCTTCTCCCAAGTTACCGGCTTCGGCCATGGCAGCTTGGTTGAGAGGATGATTTGGTTTTGGGTGAGCAAGGTAGATGATGAACAGGTCAAGAACGACACTGCTCTGATACCATGTTAAAAGGTTGATTCATAAACACTGAATTGATGTGTGTATTCATATATCTCATTACAAAGAAGGGTATTCTATTTATACACAAAAAACGTAATCTAAATATAGAAGACAGCAGCTGATTGCTAGCTGTCTTTATCTTTGCTGTTGATTGCTGAAGATTAGCTGGATATGCGGCTGTGGATTAGCTGCCGCAGGATGTCCGGCTGTTGATTAGCTGCAGTTTACTCCAAGGTTAGTCTTTCCTTTCTAACAACATCGTCAAAATATAAAATCAAATTAAGTTTTGAATACATGATAAAAATACATCAATTGTCATTTAAATGTATAATAGAAATACAATATCTTTACATTTGTTATCTACGGGTTTTAGTTTTTTTAAACCAAGCAACTACAATAACAAACCTACTTGAGTTAGATAAACACGTGAAAATCCATTGTAACATTCATTTATGTATATTTTTTTAGCATACGTGATATATGTTATTTACACTTCATAGACAAAAATAAAAAACATATATATTGTAGGCCTTTGTAAACCCTGTGTAATACATTTTTGTTACATATGTAAAACATGTGTAAAATGTTGCAACATCTTTTACATCATGTATAACACTTTGATGAAAAGGGCCTTTTTTTCTTTTATTATTTTGTAATAACTATAATAACATATATTATATAAATATAATAAACTTTTATTAGGTTTCTTAACTCAAATGGGTTTTTAATTTATACTTTTTCTATTGATGAGACGCACGATCCACTACATTGTTGGCGCAGGTTCAAGTTTTGGGGTAGTATAAGATTAAGTTTATGGACAAATACGTTGCAAAGATATTGTCATGAAAAATCTATGAATATTGTATTGCAGATGACGTTATATGGTTACAGTTTTCTGAAAGAATGGTGATAAATCTAAAATTTTCTAAACTTGAATGGTGTTAATGGAAATAGCATGGAAATGAAGGATCAGATATATATTAAACTTTTACAAGTTGCATGAGACTTAAGAGAGAAGTTAGACATGTTTGGGTCACATTTGAAGCGTATATAGAAAATATTTACATTCATTGCAAGTGGTCCCTTTTTCATGGGCACACTATTTTGTATTTTCCTTCTTTTGTCATGGGGAACATGCATTTCTTTTTATCATTGTTTAACATTACCTACATATATTCTATAACAATAATTTTTTTGGCCTAACATAATAAGGTCATGTGTTAGCGCCACAACCTAGTGCATTTTCTGATGACACTTCAAACAAACCGTGCGCTACAAACCGCCACACCCATGCGTCGTTGAGGGCGTTGTGTAGTGCCCTTAGGGCTAGTCACAGCGTGGATGGGGAGAGGTAACTGATGAGGTGGGTCACGTGGAGAAGAAATTAATAAAGGAGACCAATGTTCCAACAAGTTGAGAAAGAGGGTAACCGGAGTGGATGATTGGAGTTGGGGCCCAAAAGGGGTTTGGGGCTTTTTGTTAAATTTTTATTCGTTATCTTTTTACAACAGAGTTTATGTAATAAATGATTTTTATTAATATAGAAAAAAAATTCAATAGAAACTAGTGTAATGCTTCGCATTTCTATATTTTTCATATTTAAAAAGTTGTATTCGTATTTCTATTTTTGAAACTTTTATTTGTATATCACTTTCAATCTTTTAATTCGAGACGTTGATCAAAATGGAATTCACTTTTATCCATATACATGTTAATAGTGTTATACACAATCAATCATCGAATACGTGTTTATGTGGGAAACCGAGACTCGAAATACTTGGAAATATCAATCATATATGCATCACACTCATACAATATTTTGTTACACCTTGGATACCTAAAAACAAACTAAAATATAAGAAAACGACATAAAATAACATAAAAACCAAGTTCAGGGGCATAAAATGGACAAAATGAAAAAGTTGGAAAAACATGACGCATCGTGCCAAGCGGCGGGAACATGTTGGATTGTCGCGTGGTGTGAAGAGGCGTGTGTTTTTCAGCCAGATGTGTCTTGCTTGCGGATTGGACCTCTTTTCCACCTCATTTCTTCCCCAATCATCTTCCAACCTTATTTAAACCCAAACCCTAATCCCCTATTATAAATATATATCACTTCTACAACTCCTCCACCCTTTACACACCTCAAAACAACTCTCAAATCCTCACAATTCTCTCAAAATCACCAAGTTGGGCAGATTGTACAAGTCTCAAAAAAGTAGGTTTTGAGCATCTTCTTCTCATTTTTCTTCATGTTTTCTTCCGTTAAACTCCTTGGACAACCTCTACAGATGTTACCCAAGGTTCACCAAGATGTAACCAGGTGGTAAAACACCTAAGTTGATGATTTGTGCTTTGGTAAATCCATACAATGAGGTTAATAGATGGAATATATCCTACCTCAATGCATGACAATATGTGACTTGGACTAAAATACTTATAAAAATATATGTAATTATATGTTAGAAGCGAATCATAACACCAACCAAACTAATGGTTGAATGTAATGTATCAGGGTCATATTCATCTTGGTCAATGTTTCTCAAACTATGGATTTTAATGGGTTAATCGGTACCCATGTAATCACTACCAAAATTGTGTCCATATGAGTGCTTTTAGACAAGATGTATTTTCTTGCAATACACATACTTTTTACTATCTTGAAACCCCAATCTAACTCCATACCAAATTCCACAAACTCATACGCTTCATCATCCTTGTAGGATAACCGCGGCGTTCCTAAACTCTCAAGACTCTCCGCTTATGTGTTTGGAAGCTTTTGCAAACCGTGAGTATACATGACCATCTTTCCGTTTTTACGCTTTTGTGTGCAATATATATCACCATATTAAAACTCATACAAATATACATATTCAAATACTTTATTCATACAAACGAATCCGATAACATGCTTTATATGTTTATACTTTAGGAATACATGCATGCTAGAAGCCATTCTTGCACTATACTTTGTCATTAACTTCGTATATGCCTACCTTAACATGTATAGCGCTATAGGAGTAGCACACCGCCCCTTGATGGGTCTATGTTTAGAAATACAATCATACAAACGGTCTTGTCATTGCAACAGCAAGATTATGCTAGTGGAATCTTTGGGTTGATACATATGTGATGCATGCTAGTTCATATTATGTTTATGCCTTAGTATACGTTTTGCAATGTGGATCTCGTTAAATTCTTTTTTACTTATGCTAGTACACCAAACTTGTATGCTCACCAATGCATTTTTGTGTTGAAATGTTACTTTAATATATATTGCAGGAGCATGATGATGATGCATTGAAAAAAAATCTAGTAGGATGGACTAGAAACGCACTTTAGTTTAAGTTGTGTTTTGTTGTTTTAATTGTTATGTTGTTGTTATTTGTTTCCGAATAATGTATTTGAATTTGTTGAAATGAAATCAGTCGTTATTTAAATTATTGTCACAAGCTAGTGGTTATGAAGCCTTACGCAATCTCGTTTCGTCTCACTCTGATGTTTCCGCCATCGGTTAGAGTGAGACATATTAGTATTAGAGCAATAACTATAGGGAATTAGGAAAAAAATTTGCCATGCTTTTTGACCTAGTCAATAGTTTAGGAACCTTACTTGACCATTTTTGTATCATGCTTAAATACTTGAATTCTCCCTGCTTTGCTTTTTATCTTGTCTTTTGTCTTAAATATATAAGTATTTCCTAAGATGAACCATAGTACACACACGAAGATGCGAAGCCACTATTATTTCACAAACGAGACGATCTCACCAAAATAGGCATGAAAATCCTGCCTTTTGGTGAAATCCCTCAATCCACGTTTATCGATTTTTACGAAATTGTACCATCAAGTTAGGAGTGATTTTCACACATTGATGGGGAATTTCCCAAGACCCTTACCAACGAGTCGGGATTTAATTCCTTATCTGTTTGGTAAGTACGAAACACACTTAGGGAACGACGTTGTCAAGTTAGGGGTGAAACCCACATCTTGACAACTAGTCCCACTCTTCGATTTTCAATCCCGCCAAAGTCTCGAATTTCCGATTGACTAGGGACATGTAGTAACCAGAAGGGTGAATATCGCTAACCAAAATTTCGGCGAGAGTATTCTACCTATTAGGCCAAAGCATGCTTCCCTAGCTCAAAAGGATTTTCGACCACTTTAGAATAGTCTTAGTTTTGTTTCGAGACACTCCAAGGTTTTACATTGAACCTCTTTTATGTCATATCAATTTTAATGTGTTTAATACTTGATACCTTATTCATTTCAAAATCCAAGACCCGAATCACACGTTACTTGCAATCTAAAACAATAATAATATTCGAGAACAAACGAAATTTACAACTCTTTCTTTGTGGTTTGGACTATGCACATGATATTATGTGTTATACTTATGTGAACTAAGTGAAACTTATATTCTACATGACATACTACCATGCCAAACTCATGCAAAGAAAATTTTATTTTTCTAACACTTTATGATCAAGTCTTATCCTTTGCCCCTACTCGATCTTGTAGATGTCTTCTAGCCGACTCTCCAACTCTAGGAGAAGCTCCAAGCAAGGCTCAAACAAGAAGATGATGGCGTTCATGACCAAGCAAATGGCCAAGGTCATACCCAAAATTGTGAATCAGATCCAAGCCTCTTCAATCCCTAATGCCTCGGCTGACTCCAAGGTTGGCCCTCCTAAGTCCACCTTCACCTTTAAACAGTTTAACTCATATAGTCCGATGCCCTTCACGGGTAATAATGGGGCTACTAAGATACTCCAGTGGTTTGACTCCATTGAGGTCACCTTCTGCCAAAGTGGGTGCCCTGAACATCTTAGAACCACCAACGCCACCGGTGTCTTCCTATGAAAGGCACTCGATTGGTGGACCACCGAGAGTAACACCCGCAGAGACGATGCCGCCTACACATTAACTTGGGTTGAGTTGAAGCAACTCATGGTAGAAAAGTTCTCCCCCTCACAAGCTCCAAACACTCGAGGAAGAGTTTTGGAACCTCAAGCAAGTCGAAGGGCGACAATGCAACCTACACCACTAGGTTCAAGCAACGTAGTGTGTTATGTCCTACCCAATTCTCTACCGTCAAAAAGGCCATCAAGAAGTACATTCGTTGTCTCCCATCGGCTTTCTATGATGCCGTGGACGCCGCCGAGCCCGAAACTCTCTAGAAAACTTACCGTCTAGTAACTATGTTTAACAATGATCACGTGGAAGATGGAGACTTCAAGCCTAAAGGCTCCATCAAAATGACCAACCAAGCCACCATCGAGCCTGTCATTGAACCCACTCCCTCCAAACCCAAAACCAACTCAAGCGGTAAGAAGTGTAAGTCTTCAAACCATAACTATGTTGTGGTAACTACACAAAACCCACCTCCTCAATAACAACAACTCGCCATTGGCCAAAACTGTGAACCGACCAAGCGAGCCTACCTAGGACTTTTCCCAAGTGTAACACTTGCACTTACCACCACCCGACCAACGTGCCATGCCGCCTTTGAACTACGTGCAATAGGTTTGGGCATTTCAATACCCAATGCCGAAGAAGCCCAAAACCATAAGGAAACCAAGCCCAAAACCAAAACCATATCAAACCGCCGACCAACAACGGACGTAAGCGCTTCAAAATTGGCGACCAAAACCATCTTAGCAACCAATGTCCACAACGCAACAACCAAGCTCAAGCACAAGCTCCTTCGCAGACATGCTTTCGTCATCACTGTCGTTCAAGCGCAAAACAACAACGATGCTTCAACGATAAGTTCCTCGTAAACGATGTTCATGCTTCCTTGTATTTGATACTGGTGTGATAAGAGTTTTGTATCCGTGGAATTCGAAAAATTGCTTAAGTGTAGATGCTCTAAGTTGCCAAAATCATTCGTCATTAAAGTCGCTAACGGAAAATCCGTAACCGTTGATTTTATTCTTCACGATTACGTTCTTAACCTCAACGGAACATAAATTCCTGATCGTCTCATACGTATGCAACTGGGTAGTTTTGATATCATTGTAGACATGGATTGGCTTTGGAAATTCCATGCCAAGGTTGTGTGCTCTGAAAAGTTCATTCGTCTTCCACTACCGCCGGTGACACCTTGCACATCTAGGGTGATAAACCCTTAAGGGTCTCAAGCTCATGTCATGAACTCAAGCGAACAATTACTTGCGCAAAGAGTACTTTGCGTTTCTAGCCCACATTATGGAAAAGAAGGACAAAGGAAAAAAGTGTGAGCGACGTTCCAGTCGTTTGTGATTTTCCACCCCGAAGACCTACCTGGTCCCCCTCCTCCTCTTCCTGTTGACTTTTGCATTGAACTCATACCCGGCGCTACACCCGTTGCTAAATCTCCGTACCGCCTCACACCTTTGGAGATCCAAGAGCTATCGAGCCAACTTCAAGAATTACTTGATAAAGGTCTCATACACCCTAGCACTTCTCGTTGGGGCGCTCCGGTCCTCTTTGTCAAGAAGAAAGATGGTTCCTTTCGCATGTGTATCGATTTTCGAGAGCTTAACAAACTCACCATAAAAAATCGTTATCCCCTTCCTCATATCGACGATCTTTTGATCAACTCTAAGGCGCAACATGTTTCTCCAAAATTGACCTTCGTTCCGATTATCAACAACTCCGAGTCCTCGAAGAGGACATTCTTAAAACCATTTTTCGTACTAGATAGGTCACTACAAGTTCATGGTCATGCCCTTCGATTTGACTAATACACCCGCGGTCTTTATGGATTTGATGAACCGTGTGTGCAAGCTTTATTTGCATTGTTTCGTGATCATACTCATAAACGATATTCTCATCTATTTCAAAACCCAATCCGAACACGAGCGACACTTGAGTCTAATCCTAGAACTCCTTCGTACCAAACAACTATGTACCAAATTCTCTAAGTGTGAATTTTGGCTAAAAGAAGTTCAATTTCTCGATCACATCGTGAACGAGAAAGGCATTCACGTAGATCCCGCTAAAATCGAAGCCTCAAGAATTGGATTGCACCAAAGTCACCTTCCGAGATTTGTTCCTTCCTTGGATTGGCGGATTCTACCATCTGTTTATCTCCAACTTTTTGAAAATCACCATTCCGCTAACTTCGTTGACTAAAAAGGATAAACCTTTTGTTTGGGGTTCCGAACAAGAAGAGTTTTTTCAAACTCTCAAGCACTTGCTTTGAAATGCTCCTATCTTCGCTCTTCTAGATGCCAATGACGACTTCGTTGTCTATTGCGACGCGTCTCACCAAAGCCTCGGTTGTGTTCTTATGCAACGAGATAAGGTTATCGCTTACGCGTCAAGACAACTCAAAATACACGAGAAGAACTACACTACTCATGACCTTGAACTTGGTGTGTTGTTTTTGTGTTAAAGATTTGGCAACACTACCTTTATGGTATGTGGTTTTCACCGACCATAAGAACATATCTTTAACCAAAAGGAACTCAATATGCGTCAAAGACAATGGGTGGAGTTGCTCAACGACTATGATTGCGAGATTCGCTACCACCCCGGTAAGGCGAGCGTCGTGGCCGTTGCCCTTAGTCGAAAACTCATGTGAAAGGTATTTGTTGCTTTCAATCCAAAACGACATTCAAAATTGTATTCTTGAGGTGCAATACTCATCCGTCAACGAAAACAATTTGTATAACAAGATGAAGTGGTGCCGTAAGCCAACTCTTAACCAAACCTAACGGTATTCTTTAATTCCTCGATCGCATTTAGCTACCAAACCGTGACACCTTCATGACCTCTTGATAAAAGAGGCACATAAATATCGATACTCTATACATCCGAGTGCGATAAGATGTACTTTGACCTTCGTCAAACATTTTGGTGGCATGGCATGAAGAAAGACATTGCCACTTTCGTATCCAAATGTTTCACGTGTTCCCAAGTCAAAGCCGAACATCAACGTCCTTCTAGCTTACTCGAACACCTCAAATTCCCGTGTGGAAATGGGAGAGTATAGCCATGGACTTCATAACCAAACTTCCTCGAACCTCTTCCAGTCATGATAGTATTTGGGTGATCATCGACCGCTTAATGAAATCTGCTCACTTTTGTAACATTCGTGTAAATCGAGTTTCAAAAACCGCACCATTTTGAAATTCAAGTATTTATTTAATGTTTCGTTATGCATTTATTAGTATTAGTTAATATTTTTTTATTATATTTTTATTTTATCAATACTAATAAATAACATACATACTTAAAATAATATTCAATAGGATAAATAAATTAAATCAATATATAACAAAAATAAAAAAATATTAATAAAAAAATAAAAATAAAAGAGTAACCGGGAATTGAACCCAGGTTACTCACCAAGAGCACACACGGAAACACCACTACTCTACACACACCTCATGTTGTAAAATTGAAACAAATAATATTTATGAAGTGCCAGCATGAACCTGCAACTGTAACTGCCTCTGAATCGAAGATTTTGCAATCATCAAACGGTTATGTTAGTAAATCACCAATTATAACTGATATTCGACTCAGTTACGGACCCAATTAAGAATCAATTCCATTCAAAACATTATTTTCAATGATTAGCAAAAAATTAAGTCGTGAAACCGAAATCAAGAATTGTCGAATCACCTATAAATACCACAAAGATATCATTCCAAACTCGTTCATTCCTTCAACGCAATCAAACTATCAACTTTCTGATCTTCAAGTCGCCGGTTCGCCGGAGTTTATCGTCGGAAAACCGAGATCGTAGTGCTACCGGTAAATTTTCCATTCATATTTTTTCAATATGTTACTAGCTTGTTGATTCTATAAATCACAAAACAACATCATTTGATTAATATGTTATGATCGAGAATCAGATCTGGGTTCAATTTAGGATGAAAGAGATGAAGTTAGTCAGAGTATAGGTATAGTCAAAGTTGGTATTTTAAACAGGTTAGACACACAGTCCAGTGGTGGACTGTGTGCATTCCATGTAAAAGATACCGGGTTCGAATCCTAGCAGCGTTGCCGACTCTCTGAATAAAATCAATTGTTTTTACTTAAATATATGCTATTAACCAACTGGTATTCAAATGTATTAAAAGTCAGGAATAAACCGGGTTAGACACTCAGCCCAGTTGGTAGGGCTGGGTGCGTGGTACAGTAGAGGTTGCGAGTTCGATTCATGGGGTGGACAAACGATTCGCTCATTTAAAATCTTTTTAAATGAAGTAATTTCTGAAATAATGTAAGTAGTATTTAAGAATAATAAAAATCAAGATTATTTCGGGTTAGACACGTAGCTCAGTTGGAAGAGCTGCGTGCACGTAAGCGGGAGGTCACAAGTTCGAGTCTCACCACACGCAGTCAAATAAGCCAACGAACTGGTCAGACCCCCTTGTCAGGTCTGACAAGGTTTTTTATTAATTATTATTTTATTTTTAATTTTTT
Organism: Scalesia atractyloides; assembly: GCA_947069175.1. Classification (NCBI taxonomy): domain Eukaryota; kingdom Viridiplantae; phylum Streptophyta; class Magnoliopsida; order Asterales; family Asteraceae; genus Scalesia; species Scalesia atractyloides. The sequence continues at coordinate 2,789,435 of CAMTDV010000028.1, forward strand.
GTATTTATTTTAGTTAAAAATCAATTAAAAATACTTAAAGATACAATTTTGAAGGTTTTAAAATCTCATAAATACCACAAAATAACCCAAAACTCTAACAAAAAGTATTAAATCAAAATATTAACTTTTATATATTTATCAAATTATTGCGTTATTATTTAGGTTAGTCTCCTTCGTCAGTTAAATCCTCAAATTGTGCGCACTCTTCATCAATCAAGGAAACGCACCCACTGTGAGTGAATCCTTACAAATTCCCCCTTTTTTTAAATCATGTTTTGGGGTGTATCATGTGTCGTTACACATTTTATTTATTTAAACATTTGTGCTAACACCATTATGTGATCAAATGTGTATATTGTTTGTATGGTTATGTGTGGATACATTTTACCATTTCAGTGCAATCATTCATCTAAGGCCCATCAGTTCCTCGTGGGATACAAGTTGAGCATCAGGTGCCTCATTAGATCGGCTCCGTTAGATTGAGCCTTGATCTCAATTAATTATGCATCTTGTTCATATGTTCACGTTGATATTATGTGGTTTGTGAATTAATTATATATACATAAGTTCATATATGGTCCATGCACATTTTTATTTCAACAACCATTATATTAAACTATTTAATTGTTAAATTTAGATTCACTTCGCCCAAATTTTGTTGACCCAAACTTTTGTTTTACACATCATACATGTGGACAGGTTGAGGAGAGGAACACATAGGAATGGCCTTGGAAGATAAATGAAATACAGCTTGTTTAGAACAGTGTTTTTCTTGTGCTTACATGTTTCCTTGTGTTTGGATATTTGAATTTAAATTTCAATTTAATAAATATGAAACCTATTGATAGTAAATGTCATGAGCTTTGATTATAACCCAATTATACCCCGACTTTTATTTCCACCGCGAGTCGGGGTGTGACAACTTTCTCCCTATTCGTGAAGATTATCCCAGTTGAGAAATTAAACTCGTATCTCTACCGAAGAAGTCATTTGCCGTCACGACATTCCAATCAACATCATTTCAGATCACGATGGTCATTTCACCTCGTGCCTTTGGCAAACCTTTCAAACCACTTTGGGCACTCAACTCAATCTTAGTACGACATTTCAACCTCAATCGGATGGTCAAACCGAACATACCATCCAAACTCTCGAAGATATGCTTTGATATTGCGTAATCGATTTTGGTGGCAATTGGGATACACACTTGCCTTTGGTATAATTCTTGTACAATAACAGTTATCACGCTAGTATTCAAATGGCTCCGTTCGAAATATTATATGGTTGAAGGTGTCATTTACCTATTTGTTGGGCCGAGATCGGCGAATCACAAATAACCGGTGTGGAAAAATTTGTGACAACCTCCTCAAGGCTAGAAGTCGACAAAAGAGCTACGCCGACAAGCGACGCAAGCCCTTGGAATTCAACGTTGGTGATCATGTACTCCTTAATGTATGGAAGGGATTCGCCCGTTTTGGTAAGAAAGGTAAACTCACCCCTGATTTTGTAGGTCCCTTCAAAATTCATGAAAGGATTGACAAGGTGGTGTATCAGTTGGACTAACCTCAAGAGCTCAACAACGTTCATCCAGCATTTCATGTGTCAAACCTCAAGAAGTGTTTAGCCGAAGAAGGACTTTATGTTCCATTTGAGGATTTACAAATCAGCGAGTCCTTACACTTGGTCAAGAAACCGGTTGAAATCATGGACCAAGGAACCAAACAACTTAGGCGTAGTCAAATTCCCATAGTCAAGATTCGATGGGAAGGAAAACATTGCGTTGAATTTACTTGGGAACTCGAGAGTGATATGAAGACCAAGTATCCACACTTATTCGCCAAGTCTTCCTCTTCATTAAATTTCGAGACGAAATTTCCTAAAGTAAGGGAGACTGTAACGCTTCACATTTTTGTTTTAGAAAGTTGTATTCGTATTTCTATTTTTGGAAACTTGTATTCGTATTTCACTCTCAATCTTGTAATCCGGGACGTTGATCATAATCGAATTTACTTTTAAACATATACATGTTACATACTTGTGTTAATCAATAACTGAATACGTGTTTATGCGGAAACCTAGACTCGAAATACTTGGAAATATCAATCATATATGCATCACACTCATACAATACTTTGTTACATCCTGAATACCTAAAAACAAGCTAAAATATAAGAAAACGACATAAAATTACCTAAAAACTAAGTTTAGGGGCTAAAATGGACAAAATGAAAAAGTTGGAAAAACATGAACCATCGATGCCACGCAACGGGAACATGTTGGATTGTCGCGTGGCACGAAGAGGTGCGTTTTCATCCAGATGTCTTGTTCACTGATTGGACCTCTTTTCGACATCCTTTCTTCCTAATTCCAACCTTCTTTAAACCCAAACCTTAATCCCCCACTATAAATATATTACTTCCACAACTCTTCCACCCTTTACACACCTCAAAACAACTCTCCAATCCTCACAATTCTCTCAAAATCTCCTAGGAAGATTGTACCAACTCTCAAAACAGTAAGTTTTGAGCACATCCTTCTCCTTTTTCTTCATGGTTTTTCCATCAAACTCCTTGGACAACCTCTAAAGATGTTACCCAAGGTTCACCAAGGTGTAATCAGGTGGTACATCATCTATATGAAGCTCTAAAGTCATATTAAAATTATGATTTCTTAAAACTTTTACAAACTTGTCTCATTTCATGGTTCATCTTATGGAATCTTGTACCAACATTATCCGCAATCAAACTCATGGTTGTGGGGCTTATGTATGGTTGATTTCCAGAGGATTTGAGGCTCAAAAACCATCCAAGCTTTCAACCTACAATGTTGAAAGACTTGATGTTGGTTAGTTGTGAACAATGGAAGCTTTGGCTTTCTAACTATGATTCCACCACCGCACTTAGTTAATTAACTATTTTCTTTAACCTAAGTCATCAAGTAAACTTCCTAGCAACAAAGTTTCCAAACTACGTCAAGTCCCCAAACATTTTCCATGAATGGAATGCACTAGTTTAGTTTGAGTTTCACTTGGTTATTTAGATGATTAGTTGTTTTTACATTTTTTATTTCATTCATGACCAACCGAAATCATCAACTAAGTAGATGATTTTGTGCTTTCGTGAATCCATACAATAAGATTAAATGGATGGAATTCATCCTACCTTCATGCATGACAATATGCGACTTGGACTGAAATACTAATAAAATATATGTATTATATATTAGAACCGAATCATAACACCAACCAAACTCATGGTTGAATGTTACGTATTAGGGTCATATTCATCTTGGTCAAAGTTCCTCAAACTATGGATTCTAGTGGGTTAATCGGTACCCATGAAATCACTACCAAAATAGTGTCCATAACGAGTGCTTTTAGACAAGATGTATTTTCTTGCAATATACATACTTTCATACTATCTTGAAACCTCAATCTAACTCCATACCTCATTCCACAAACTCATATGCCTCATTCATCCTTGTAGGATAACCGTGGCATTCCTAAACTCTCAAGACTCTCCGCTCATGTTTTTGGAAGCTTTTGCAAACCATAAGTATACATGACCCTCTTTCCGTTTTTACGCTTTTGTGTGCAATATATATCACCATATTAAAACTCATACAAACACACATATGAAAAAACTTTATTCATACAAACGAATCCATATACATGCTTTATATGTATATACATTAGGAATACATGCATCCTAGAAGTAGTTCTTGCACTATACTTTGTCATTAACTTCGTACAAGTCTACCTTAACATGTATAGCGCTATAGGAGTAGCACGCCGCCTGTTGATGGGTTTATGTTAAGAAATAAATCATACAAACGGTCTTGTTGTTGCGACGACAAGAATACGCAAGTGGAATCTTTGGGTTGACACGTATGTGATGCATGCTAGTTCATGTTATGTTTATGCCTTAGTATACGCTTTGCTATGTGGATCTCGTTAAATTCTTTTATGCTTATGCTAGTACACCAAACTTGTACTATTGCATTTTGTGTTGACATGTTACTTTAATATATATTGCTGGAGCATGATGATGATGCATTGAACAGAATCTAGTAGGATGGACTAGAAACGTACTTTAGTTTAAATTAGGTTTTGTTGTTTTAATTGTTATGTTTGTTATTTGCTTCAAAACAATATATTCAAATTTATTGAAATAAAATAAAAATTTATATTTAAATTATTGTCACAAGATAGTGGTTATGAAGTCTCGAGCAATCTCGTTTTCGTCTCACTACGATATTTCGCCATCGGTTGAGGTGTGACAACTAGTGGCAAGGATTTAAAGTAAATACGATTTAATTAACAGAACTAGTGTTAAACTGTGTTTGTGATGCTTTTTACTTTTAAATTTTGAATTTTTCCTTTTTTTATAACTATTTAGTTGTACTTTTTATTTTAATTTAAATTGAATGAAACTTTATTTTTTTTTTCAAATTATGGATTTTTCCTTTTTTTCCTTTCTTATTTGTTAATATATAAATAATAATTAAATAATAATTACATAATTACCAACTAAGCCTCTCCCATTACACCCATTTTGAACATTCTAGGTGAGAAAAGATGCCTATGTGTTAGCCACGTGGCAACACTTTTTCTTAACCAAGCCCTATAACACATAGCTTAACAATAATAACTAAACAAGTTAATTCTAATAGTTTCAACTCAAATCGTATTGTTTTTGGATATAAAGAATGTTATTATTTTATGAAAATGATGCAACTATGTTATGGGTCGATTTCGTGGAAGCCTGGATCTCAGGTAGGTTCAGCATCCTAAAATTATTTACGATTCTAATTAATATACCCCATTTTGTTCTTGACTTAATTTCGCAGGAAGTAAATGAAGACTAAGTCCATGCTGAAGACTCACGAATATGATTATTAAACACATGTAGAACAAGTCCTCATTGGTCAATAATGAATATGGCATATTGTCACACCCCAACCGATGGCTGAAACATCGAAGCTAGACGAAATGAGATGCTCGAGACTTCATAACTTGCAAAAAGTGACAATAATTTATAAATCGAATTTCATCCATTTCATACTAAAATAAATACATTGTTTCAAAAGAGAAAGTACAACAACTTGGATTCTAATCATGACTAAACATAAAGAAAAATACATAAAGGAAACATTTGATGCGTTTCTAATCCACCCTATTAATTTTCTTGTAGATTCATCATCAATTTCCTTCAACATGTATTAAAGTATCCGTCAACATAAAATAGGTCGGTGAGCATACAAGTTTGGTTACATAGTATAGGATAAAAGTCTCAAATCCAACAGGGCAATGTATACTAAGTTCAATCATCATACTAGTGTAATCTCATCAACAAGTGTACGAGACCATTATGATTGAATACTTAACATAACCACTAAAACGGGCGGGGTGCTACTCCTATAGCGCTATACATGTTAAGGTAGACTTGCAAAGTTAATGACAAGTAGTTTGCATGATTAAATATTCTATCATGAATATCCCAAGCAAAATAAATAGCAAGTTTGGTGGATTGAGTGAGTTCATGTAACAACTCTCAAAAAGATTCTAGAATGACTCGTAATTGAAACCCCGAACACAAGCTGTCGAAAAAACCGAAACGAAAAGAGTTAAAAAAATTCCCTTAGCATGGTGCGATGATGACTTTGAGGATTGTCTCGTGGCGCGACGGTGCCAGATTCTCCGAATGGCCATATGGTGCCACGTGGCAAGCCTACGTGGCTGACACATGACACCTATGCCCTAGGTCTCTCCATCGCGTGACACAACCCTTTTGATTCGTCGCGTGGCACGACGAGCACCATATTCCATCTGAAAACATGGACTCCTCGCTTGATGCGATGGGGAAATTATGTCTCGTCGCGTGGCGCGATGGTGCCATTTTTTAGGTATATATAGACGCAGTTTAGAAGCATTTCAGTTGCTCAACTGGATTTTGAAAAATCGATCTCTCTAACCTCCGAATCTTTGTTCCCGAATCTCTATCATGATTCCCGTGTATGAAACCCTAATCGCTGAAATGATACCTTGTTTGATTGGTCTAGCAAAGAAAAGCTGAAGTTCTGCTTGAATAAGGTAAGACCTCATATGTTGCAGTTTTGATCTCGTGAATATCATTGAAGTTTGATTTGGTTTCTTACACTAATACATGTTACATTGTGTGTATATCTAGGAATGAAGACTTTGGCCCAGGAGGCTTGAAAACCCTAAATTATGCAATGTGAGTCATTCTCTTTTATCAAATGCTTTCAAAACCCTAAATATTTTCCAATTGGTACTTATATTTTACAGTGATTAAGTCTTTAAATTCTTACTAGAAAACTAATGTTAGTATGTGGGGTTTTGTATACATTACTTATAATGCGTTACTGATTAGAAGAAGGACCAATAGTAATATGACCTCTGATGTGATGCGAGTGTGGGTAATTTTTAGATATATTTTAAGTATTTTTCACTCATTTATTCAAGCTTTAAATTTATAAAAACACGATTACAACTATCAATCTCTACAACATGCTAGGGCAAGTGCACCCATCGTTGGCGTAGTATAGTGATAGTAAGATACCGAGGTCGTCCAAGGACACAAGAGCTTTTAATACCGGAATATAGTCAACGCCTGATCTAATCAAATTTTTAGGAAAGGTTTTTAACAAGTAAAAAAAAGAAACTGTCACACCCCCATGTAATCCCATCGCATCAGAGCGGGGCGTGACCTGAATGGCGTCGTCATCGCATAGCGGAAGCAAGCGTGAGTGCTAAGATTCCTAGTAAATGAAGGTCCGCTAACTACTCGAATCTCCATGGGTTCCACTATTCCAACCGTGCCATACTTGTAATCATAACCTGAGAAAGAACATGCGAAAAATTAATATAAAGTTGGCGAGTTCATAGTTTGTCTCAAATGAATCATAAAACATTTGAAAGTCTTGCATTCGAAAAACCGGTTTATGAGATCATAGTATCCCAAAGCATTTGAAATGTCATGACTGTATAACAGTATTGAAATGTTTTCATGTTGTTTGCAAATCCATGCATATAACTGTTATGTTTATAAACGGTGATAAAATGTTTTCAATCGTATATGTAAATAAACCGGTATTGAAATGTTTTCTGTTATCTTTGTAAACCATGTTGAAATCGTAGTATGTAGTTTTCCTATGGAATCTAAGGATCTGTTAGTGTGTAGCTAATACACCGACCTATGTGCCATAAGTAAGTAACCAAACCGAGACTTCTTTGACATTTTGGGATCACAAAAGCACTCCTAACCGGTTAACTTACCAGGAGTGGAGCGTGTCTCAAACTCGAAAGATCTATACTTCTTGCACCTTGGTCACTACGTGATTAATGGTTACTATTGTCATCTTCCTACTTATGCACAGTGATCTGTTATAATCTAATCCCATAGCTACATACCAATTGTTATAAATCTGTGTTATTGGGCCTAGCCCATGTTTTCTTGTCGTTGGGCTAGCCCAGATTCTGTTCCAATGTTTTCTTGTTATTGGGCCCAGCCCATGTTTTCTTGTCATTGGGCCCTAGCCCGTGTTTTCTTATAAAATTGGGGCCTCGGCTCTAGTTGTGACCATGACAATCCCGTCACTAGTCATAAAACTCATGCATGTTTCGAAAAGCTTTGTACAGCTATGAAACCGGTAAGTTTAGCATAAATCTTTCGTAACCATTTGAGTTCATTGAAATCTGTTTGTACCATGGTTTAGAAATATATGATTTTCATTTATCGAAACACTTTGTACTTTTGCAAAACTTGCATGTTATTCCACCCCCGAAAAGGTTTATAAAAATGTAAAATGGTAAAAAGTGGGGGTTATGAACTCACCTTGATGTCCTTGTGCAAAGCTAGCTTAATGTGATTTCCATAGTGTTGTCTCCACAACTTGACTTGCTAGCATGCAATCTAGTGTATTCCTAAAACGGAATAACTCGTAAGTTTCTAGATATAACGTAGCTAAACTACTGATACCGAGCTCTACCGAATCGTTACTCATGCGATTCTATGAAATTGTTTTTGACTTAACTCGGTAAACCAACCTATGGTTTTCTTAGAAACCATATGTTTTCGAGAGACTTGAAATATATGCTTAATATAAACATAACTATATTCCTTGAAATCGTATTTAGTTGTCGCCTACATTGACAGTTAATAGTACGACCCTTAGTTTTCGTAAGGTATATTATATATATCTACTTGTAAATATGCCAATATTGATAATACATTTCGTATCCAAACAAGACTCTGGCTCACCGTTTATAATAAATAACTGTGTCGCTGTACGCTTGTTATAGTCCTACGGAGTTGCGTCGTACTTCATTTAGGCGTTTAAATCGAATATCACAAATAGCATTTGAAGTTCCCGAACCGTCGACATTTGAAATACATATAGCTATATTTATTTTATAAAAGCATTTGACGTCTCGCCATTCGTATATATATGATTATATTGTGTTATATGATCTCCGAATGTCTGTCGTTGAAATAATACGCGCCTTGTATTCGTCTTGTAACAGCGTTCGGAAATCTTGGCATTTCGAAATAAATATAAACGATATGCTTATTTTATAACATCGTCCGAATAATTTATCTAGGTTTGAAATCTAGTTTCTGAATTTCGATGTTAAATTAAACATAAATAAACATTATTTATCTTGTAGTCGATTGTCGAATGTTTGTTATCTTGAAATCGCGCTCGTTGAAATGTTGTCGGCTCGAGTTTTGAATGTTTTAATTAGCATCGTCAAATAATATATACCTATATTTATTTTATGATAACCATTTGAAATCGGACGTTTAATCTTTGAAATGTGTCGCGTTTTTGTATTGCGTATTTTACAAAAATCGGGCAGAGTTTCCTCTGTTTTTGGACGATCCCGACAATACTAGTTGTCGATTTATTTATCAAAACGCAATCTGCAATGTACGCAAACAAACAATACATATATATAAATTTTCCGTCGTGTTTCGAATATAGTTTTCGCCAAACATTATTTCCGAATTTATATTTTTAACTAAAGTGGTTCTATTTTAACTAATGCTTATCCGAAAGTAGCGTACGTCGACTTAATTGTTATTTTTAACTCTTTGGCGATAATTATTTGTTTACGGTTCGGTGTTGAGCCCGGTTTCGCGCGCTAATTATTAATAATAATTATAAACTAATATAATTAAATTCCGCGTCGAATTAATTTTTACTGAGTCTCGGGTTGACCCGTTGACCGGGTTTGACTGGATTGACTCGTGTTGACTGGGTTTGACCTGAGTTGACCGTGTTGACTTTTGTTGACCAGACCGAACCAAACACCGAACGTGAAACAAACAGTTTGACCTTTAAACTGAACCGAAAATGAACTCAAATCGAAACGAAACTAAAATATCGAAATCTGTTTCGAACTTGAACCGGGTCGAACCAAAACCTGAACCGGAATCTGAATCGAGGAGCTGAATCAAAACAGTCCACCATCACCGTCGCCATCGCTACTGCCGCCGGCAGTTGCCACCGCGCGGCGGCTGCCGCTGTTCTATACCATCGCCATCGCCACTGTTAGTCGATCGAAACCGGAACCGCCGCTTGTTTGTAGCCTCGACCCAAACCCACAAAACCCGAACCAAAATAACCACCATCGTCATCATCGTCGGTTGCTGTCGATCGAAACCGGAACCGGAGCCGCCGCTGCGTATCACCAGCGACGCAGCAAAGCCGCGTCGCTGAAACGCGGCGGCTGCCGCCGCCGGCCTTTTCTCTCGACCGATCTCCCTCTCTCCCTCTCACTGCTCTGTCTCTCTCTCTCTCACATCGCAGCTCCCTCTCTCTCTATTGTCTGTATGTATGTATGCGGTTGTGGGTGTGTATAAGGAGACAAGGTGTGGGAGTGTGTATGTCGGCTGGAGAACCGACCGGAGTCGACCGGACTATCGCCGGAGTCCGGCGATCGGAGCAATGGGAAGAGAGAGCAGGGGGCTAGTTGTGGTGTGCTAGGATTTTCTTACAAAAAAAAATGAGGGAGAAGAGGGAATTAAGTTTAAAGTTTGAATTTATAGGCCTAGGGTTTTTAATTTGGGTCGGGCCCAAGGCCCGTTAATCGTGTCAAGTGTCACACCCCGACCCGCAGCGGAAAAGGTGATCGGGGCATGATTGAGTTTTCATCAAAGCTCATGACATTTATTATAATGTTTCATATTTATTATTACAATTTAAAGGAGATCATACAATCAAATCATACAAATACAACATGTTCTATACATCTTTCTAAACTTCATTATTTTTCTTCTAAGACAATTTCCTATGTTTTCCTTGCTTCATCCTGTTCACCTGTATCATGTGTAAAAAATGGTTTTTGGGTCAACAAAAGTTGGCGAGTGAACCTTGTTAGAAAACATTTATTATTTATTTCTTGTTGTATTTAATATGGAAAAATTGTACAATAATCATATGTGAGCAAACGTAAATAATCATACAATAACAAACAACAACAAATAATAACATACAATAACAAACCATAACATACAATAACAAACCAACTTGCATGAATATATAACATGAATGAAACTATATATGTTGGCAACGCCACGTTCACGCTCATAATGTAATGGGGAACGGACGGCCTATGATAAATGTCTGTGCGATCAAGGCTCAATCAAACGGAGCCGATTGTATGTTGGCAACGCCTGGTTCACGCTCATAATGTAATGGGGAACAGCTCAACGCTCATAATGTAATGGGGAGCGGCGGCCTATGATAATGTATGTGCGATCAAAGCTCAATTAAACGGAGCCGATCGTATGTTGGCAATGCCTGGTTCACGCTCATAATGTAATGGGGAACAGCTCAACGCTCATAATGTAATGGGGAGCGGCGGCCTATGATAATGTATGTACTGAAAATGATAAATTTAATCTAAACAATAACCACACAAACAGTTGATACATGTTGAATACACATTTGTTCATGGATATGATGGATGCACAATAGTTTAAATATAATAAATAATAAGACACATGATACACCCCAAAAACGTGATTAAAACGGGGAATTTGTAGAGATTCACTCACAGTGGTTGCGTTTCTTGGATTGATGATGAATGCGCACGAATTCGGATTTAATAGGCAAGGGAACTAACCTAAATAACATAACGGTTCGGTAAATAAGCGGATTTTATTAATCAATTTTAGTAGGATTTTTGGATATATTTGTGTGAGTTTAAGGCTATTTTCTAACTTTAAAAACGTTATTTTTAAGTATTTTTAATTGATTTTAAATTAAATAAATAAATAAAAATAATAAAAAAATGTTGACTTTTGACCGTTGACCACGACTGTTGACCGGTTCGGTTGTGAATATTATTGCACTGAGTGAGACTCGAACCCGTGACCTCCCGTACGCGTGCACGCAGCTCTACCAACTGAGCTATGTGTCTAACCCGAAATATTTCTGTTTTTAATTATATTTATACACTATTTAAGTTAATCCGAAAATCATTTATTTTAAAAAGGTTTTAATTGTATCGAATCGGTGCTCTCCACAGGTCTCGAACCCGGGACCTGTGGTTTAGTTTGGCACACAGTCCACCGCTGGACTGTGTTTCTAACTTGGTAAATATTACGGTTTTTATTATACTTAACATCTTACGGCGTGTGGATCCGGTTCAGTTTAAAAAAAAAGGACATTTTTATTACAGCGAATGTGCTTGTGTCAAGGATCGAACTCGGGACGTATGTGTGTTTGTTTGCACACAGTCCACCGCTGGACTGTGTGTCTAACCCGTTCATAATACTGATTTTAATTAATCTTATAAACATAAACGACTTCGTCTTCTTCGCTCAAAACACAGACAACGGTTAACCAAACTGTTTCTTGTTAAATTAATTTAACGAACTTTATAAGCGATTGTAATGTATTGAATAGAAAGGATTTGGGGAATGATTGTACCGAAACAGGTGACTTTTTCAGAACTCCGGCAAGGATTCGTCGGCTCTGTTTTGTGAACTTGGCTGTTAGGATCAATTAACAGTTTGGATGGATTAGATGTGAAATTGAACTACTGAGCAACGATTATCAGTAGGTTTAAATGATCATACCGGCTCACGGCGTGATTCTGGAAATTTCAGAAGTTTTCCGACGAAAGCAGAATTTCCGACAACGTCGTCTGGGATTGATTCTGGGTGATGGATTGATGTTAGTAATGGTCTAACAATGGAATGGAACAGAAAGAGTCGAGGTATTTACCGTTTTGAGGTGAGTCTCGGTTTTCCGGCGACTTGCAGAGAATTCCGGCGATGTTCAAAAAGTAATTCCGACGACCAGAAAATAGAGTAAACGTGAAATTAGAAGCTCTGGGAATGTAATTGAGTCGCGAGATGAGGATTTTGTTGAAGTAATTCCAGAAATGAATGTTTTCGGTTATAAAAACCAAACTTCACATGAATTCAAGTTCATTAACGACTGAATTGATTTAAAATGTCGGTTTATCGGTTATGATCAAGATTCCGCGAGCACTTAAACGTCTTGGACGGTTTGAAAGCCGATATCGGTTTCAGTTGGCGCAACAGGTTGATTCTCGGGTGAAGATATGATTTAATTGTTTCCTAGAACTCACAAAAACATCAAGTGGCGTAGTGGTGGAATGTTGGTGTGTTAAGTCTTTGAGTTCCCGGCTGACCGGGGTTCGAAAACCCGGCATCAACATTTAATTTTTATTTCACTATTTTTAATAAATTTTCAAATATAAATTTTATATTCTAATATACTTATTAATTATGTATCGTTTAAAATTAATTTGAGCATTAAATATGCAACGAAATTTTTAACTGAATGTTCGGTTAATAAACGAAGCGGGTTTGGTTAACTCGGTTTTTGACGGATGTTACAGTATCCCCTACTTTTAGAAATTTCGTCCCAAAATTTAAGTAGTGGCATGTTTGACTCAAAAGGATGGTGTTTTAGATTTGACAATCACATACTTTGAAGGGAGTAAGAGTTTAAATTTTGTTTGAGGCGGTAACGTTCCTTGTAGGGGTTGAATACCCTGCTACAGGAATCGCTTTTTGTTGCCTGAAGTGTATGAATACGGAACATGGATACACAGAGTTGATTGACTAAGTATGATTTTATGCATAAGAGTTTTGATATGTTTGGAAAGATAAGGTTATACCCTAAAACAAAACTTCTACCACTAAAACCTACATGGAACTTCTCATAATCGCCTGACAATGCTTCTGATCCTTTGCCAAGAATACTTATATATAGGAAGTACCAGCGGCGTATCCACCATATTCTTGTCAAATTTTCATTGGTTTTATCAGTAAGTTATGATTGGTTCTATGATATGACTCTAGAACATAAACAAACACAACAACCAAAGCCTGAGTCCTAATTCTGATAGTATACATGTTTGAATGGTGACAGTACCTCTCTCGTTTGTTATGATGGAGAGGTTAGTCTATGTAAAGATAGAACACAATCCAATTTCTTTAAATGATGAGATGATATGAAGGTTAAATCAGTGAGTATAAAACAAACTTCAACCAAGACATTACTAAATCCTACATGGAACTTCTCATAACCGCCTGACAATGCCTCTGATCCTTTGACAAGAATACTTATATATAGGAAGTACCAGCGGCGTATCCACCATATTCTTGTCAAATTTTTATTGGTTTTATCAGTAAGTTATGATTAGTCCTATGTGACTCTAAAACATAAACAAACACAACAATCAAAGCTTGAGTCTTAATTCTGATAGTATACATGTTTGAATGATGACAGTACCTCTCTCGTTTGTTATGATGGAGAGGTTAGTCTATGTAGAAATGGAACACAATCCAATTTCTTTAAATGATGAGATGATATGAATGCTAAATCAGTGAGTATAAAACAAACTTCAACCATGACATTACTAAATCCTACATGGAACTTCTCATAACCGCCTGACAATGCCTCTGATCCTTTGACAAGAATACTTATATATAGGAAGTACCAGCGGCGTATCCACCATATTCTTGTCAAATTTTCATTGGTTTTATCAGTAAGTTATGATTAGTCCTTATGTGACTCTAAAACATAAACAAACACAATCAACCAAAGCTTGAGTCTTAATTCTGATAGTATACATGTTTGAATGATGACAGTACCTCTCTCGTTTGTTATGATGGAGAGGTTAGTCTATGTAGAAGTGAGACACAACCCAACTTCTTTAAATGATGAGACTGAGATATGTCGTGAAGTATGACGATATGAATGTTAAATCAACGAGTATAAAACAAACTGAAATAGTAATTTGCATTAAAATTCTTGGATAAATTTCCAATTTATAACTGAGATACGTGAAAATTGAGATAACATAAAGAAAACATAAAAACTAAGCGGTTGGAGTTTAATCTTGATTTTTGGTGAAGGAGACTAGTTGGGTGGTTCGTTTGGGCCGTCATTATCTTTAACAGGATTGGCGTTGATGTTGAAAACTCTTCCTCTTGCTGGTGGCCTAGTGGTTAGGTTTTCTTGATTTGCTTGGTTAACTGGGTTTGCTTGAGCTTGGGCGTTTATGATGTTAGCCAATCGAGGGCACGTGTTTCTAAAATGGGTAGGGTTGCCACAATTGAAACAAGCTCGAACATATGGGAACATGGGGTATTGGGGTTGTTGATATGTTTGGATCATGTTTTGAGTAGGGGGTGAGGTTTTGGTTTTGAGGGGTGCGGCAAATCTTGCTCAAATGACCATAGCGTCCACAATTCGCACATAGTCGACAAGGTAAGGTAGATGGATGGTGATAAAAACATGTGTTGCATTGAGGGTGAGGTCCAAAGTAAGGTTTCTTATTTGGGTAAGTTGAGTTGGGTGTTATTTGAGTGATTGGGATAGCTTGGAGGGGTACAACTTGTGAAGCTGGTTGGTTGTGTTGGGTGACAGCGAAGATTTGTCCATCTCGTTTCCTCTTAGAAGTGGTTTGAGAAGAGGATTCGGTTTAGGTGGAGTTTGGGGTTTCGGTTGATGCTTAATCCTTCTTCTTCTCCTCCTTGAAGTCTTTATTCTGTATGCGGTTTTCGGTGAGCTCTGTAGCTAACTCCATGGCTGCTTCCAAAGTTGCAGGATTTGAAATACTTGAAGGTGCATTTAGTGGTAATTGGGGGAGGGTTGACGACATTTTGATCTTCTTGATTGACGGGATTAGCGGTAAGGGCTTGTTGAACTTGAACTACAATGTTGGGTATTACGGCAGCCATTGTTGAGCGATTTGGGCAGCCATGCGCTCGCGAGCTTTTCCTGCTCTCATCTTCCTACGAGCGGAATTAGAAGACATCTACAAGGAATACATATCAAGAGTATGAGTTGGATGTTTTTGGGATCATGTGTCGTATTTAGGAATGAACATTCATAAAATAAATATAAAATAATAAATCTACTACATCCATAGGATGTCTTGGGCTTTGCTCGTAATTGGGCCTTGCATGCCGCCATACTTCACCTTCGTAATCATGTGGGCCCCCATGATTACCGGGTTTTTCATATGGTTCGCATGTGTTAGCCTGGTTACGTACACTAAAACCCGGAGAAAATCGAGAATTATGTATGTAACGTATGATATTCGGAATGTATCCAGGTGTGGACACGGTGACACCTCAAAGTGGGGTTAGTTCGAACGACGTTTGGTGTGGCATGCTTTGGCCTAATAGGTCCTTCGTACTCTCATCGTTAGTCCCCAGGTAGGCAAACTGGTCCGTTATATTGGATTTATACGAATGCCAACCTAGACAGGACGTTCCGACTACCGGTACTTGTACCCTTACAGTTACTACATGCCTGTCGCAGAACTCACTCTGATGAGATTTGAAAAATGAATGCGACAAAATCTTGAATAACGGAAGTATAAAGATGATTTGAATATGTGAACATTGAAATATGTATGATGAGTGTGTATGTAATTATGTATGTTTGACTGTAAGTATAATCCACTATGTATCACAAAATGTAGTATCGGAAGTGTTTGCATGCATTTGCGTATGTAATAAATATGAAAGAAATAAACATCATGAGTTTGCATATAACCACATAAACAATTAAAATCTAATCAACTATAGTATAGGCTCTAAGGGTCTAATAACCTATCCTATATCCCTATAGTCAAAAGCTCTGATACCAATCTGTCACACCCCGACCCGCAGCGGAAAAGGTGATCGGGGAATGATTGGGTTTTCATCAAAGCTCATGACATTTATTATAATGTTTCATATTTATTATTACAATTTAAAGGAGATCATACAATCAAATCATAC
Organism: Scalesia atractyloides; assembly: GCA_947069175.1. Lineage (NCBI taxonomy): Eukaryota > Viridiplantae > Streptophyta > Magnoliopsida > Asterales > Asteraceae > Scalesia > Scalesia atractyloides. The sequence goes on from CAMTDV010000028.1 coordinate 2,805,739, forward strand.
AAATACAACATGTTCTATACATCTTTCTAAACTTCATTATTTTTCTTCTAAGGCAATTTCCTATGTTTTCCTTGCTTCATCCTGTTCACCTGTATCATGTGTAAAAAATGGTTTTTGGGTCAACAAAAGTTGGCGAGTGAACCTTGTTAGAAAACATTTATTATTTATTTCTTGTTGTATTTAATATGGAAAAATTGTGCAATAATCATATGTGAGCAAACGTAAATAATCATACAATAACAAACAACAACAAATAATAACATACAATAACAAACCATAACATACAATAACAAACCAACTTGCATGAATATATAACATGAATGAAACTGTATATGTTGGCAACGCCACGTTCACGCTCATAATGTAATGGGGAACGGACGTCCTATGATAAATGTCTGTGCGATCAAGGCTCAATCAAACGGAGCCGATCGTATGTTGGCAACGCCTGGTTCACGCTCATAATGTAATGGGGAGCGGCGGCCTATGATAATGTATGTGCGATCAAAGCTCAATCAAACGGAGCCGATCGTATGTTGGCAACGCCTGGTTCACGCTCATAATGTAATGGGGAACAGCTCAACGCTCATAATGTAATGGGGAGCGGCGGCCTATGATAATGTATGTACTGAAAATGATAAATTTAATCTAAACAATAACCACACAAACAGTTGATACATGTTGAATACACATTTGTTCGTGGATATGATGGATGCACAATAGTTTAAATATAATAAATAATAAGACACATGATACACCCCAAAAACGTGATTAAAACGGGGAATTTGTAGAGATTCACTCACAGTGGTTGCGTTTCTTGAATTGATGATGAATGCGCACGAATTCGGATTTAATCGGCAAGGGAACTAACCTAAATAACATAACGGTTCGGTAAATAAGCGGATTTATTAATCAATTTTAGTAGGCTTTTTGGATATATTTTTGTGAGTTTAAGACTATTTTCTAACTTTAAAAACGTTATTTTTAAGTATTTTTAATTGATTTTTAAATTAATTAAATAAAATAATAAAAAAATGTTGACTTTTGACCGTTGACCACGACAGTTGACCGTTGACCGTTGACCGGTTCGGTTGTGAATATTATTGCACTGAGTGAGACTCGAACCCGTGACCTCCCGTACGCGTGCACGCAGCTCTACCAACTGAGCTACGTGTCTAACCCGAAATATTTCTGTTTTTAATTATATTTATACACTATTTAAGTTAATCCGAAAATCATTTATTTTAAAAAGGATTTAATTGTATCGAGTCGGTGCTCTCCACAGGTCTCGAACCCGGGACCTGTGGTTTAGTTTGGCACACAGTCCACCGCTGGACTGTGTGTCTAACTTGGTAAATATTACGGTTTTTATTATACTTAACATCTTACTGCGTGTGGATCCGGTTCAGTTTAAAAAAAAGGACATTTTTATTACAGCGAATGTGCTTGTGTCAAGGATCGAACTCGGGACGTATGTGTGTTTGTTTGCACACAGTCCACCGCTGGACTGTGTGTCTAATCCGTTCATAATACTGATTTTAATTAATCTTATAAACATAAACGACTTCGTCTTCTTCGCTCAAAACACAGACAACGGTTAACCAAACTGTTTCTTGTTAAATTAATTTAACGAACTTTATAAGCGATTGTAATGTATTGAACAGAAAGGGTTTGGGGAATGATTGTACCGAAACAGGTGACTTTTTCAGAACTCCGGGCAAGGATTCGTCGGCTCTGTTTTGTGAACTTGGCTGTTATGATCAATTAACAGTTTGGATGAATTAGATGTGAAATTGAACTACTGAGCAACAATTATCAGTAGGTTTAAATGATCATACCGGCTCACGGCGTGATTCTGGAAATTTCAGAAGTTTTCCGGCGAAAGCAGAATTTCCGACAACGTCGTCTAGATTGATTCTGGATGATGGATTGATGTTAGTAATGGTCTAACAATGGAATGGAACAGAAAGAGTCGAGGTATTTACCGTTTTGAGGTGAGTCTCGGTTTTTCGGCGACTTGCAGAGAATTCCGGCGATGTTCAAAAAGTAATTCCGACGACCAGAAAAAGAGTAAACGTGAAATTAGAAGCTCTGGGAATGTAATTGAGTCGCGAGATGAGGATTTTGTTCAAGTAATTCCAGAAATGAATGTTTTCGGTTATAAAAACTAAACATCACATGAATTCAAGTTCATTAACGACTGAATTGATTTAAAATGTCGGTTTATCGGTTATGATCAAGATTCCGCGAGCACTCAAACGTCTTGGACGGTTTGAAAGCCGATATCGGTTTCAGTTGGCGCAACAGGTTGATTCTCGGTTGAAGATATGATTTAATTGTTTCCTAGAACTCACAAAAACATCAAGTGGCGTAGTGGTGGAATGTTGGTGTGTTAAGTCTTTGAGTTCCCGGCTGACCCGGGTTCGAAATCCGGCATCAGCATTTAATTTTTATTTCACTATTTTTAATAAATTTTCAAATATAAATTTTATATTCTAATATACTTATTAATTATGTATCGTTTAAAATTAATTTGAGCATTAAATATGCAACGAAATTTTTAACTGAATGTTCGATTATTAAACGAAGCGGGTTTGGTTAACCCGGTTTTTGACGGATGTTACATCAAGGCCCAACATATCCATGGCCCGTTTTCAAACCCGAGTTTTTTGTAAATGTCATAATACATTAATTTTGGATCTGAAACACCTAAAATTTTGTCGGTGTTGGTGTTTGACGTGATTGTTTGTCGGTTGTGTTAAAAATTGCGTAGAAATCGCTACGGTTGTCGTTTTTATCTGTTTTTCGTTCTGTTTCCAACCGCGAGTATTAGAATTTGAAAACGAAGCCAAATATAACATAATATATTAATATTTAGACGTATCTTTAGTCCGTGGCTTTTGTTTCGTTGTCGGTGCGTTCCGTTTTCCGCGTAACTTCCACGTTGTGCTTTGCAACGTTTAATGATCCAAATTTATCGCATAATTATAATTGTATGACAAATATAAGTACAAATTTGTTGTTTTAGGCGTTGTCAGTATTTGTTCGGCACCAGTTCGCTTATCGTTCAATTTTGCGTTAAAGTTCTCGATTGTCGCCAAATCGCGTAACGTGAATCAAGTAGACGTTCCTAGGCTTTCCAAAGGCCTGATCGAGTTAATTTACGTCTAATTACGCTAATTATAATGGTATTACTGTTTGTTAAGCGCTTAATTAAGACCGGAAACTGCTGGTTGTCACAGAAACAACTAAAGTAATAAAGGAAACAAATAGACAAGATAGAATCACTTGGTTCCGATTCATTATTTACGTATCCTTTGATGGTTTCCACGCTTTGGGTTTTTTAAGAGGTTATCTTAGTTAATGTGGCATGTCCCTCTTTTGGAGGCAACGCTACCCTCAGCCATATTGGTTTGAGCCAGCAGGGATACAGTCACGCAAGGCCGGAATATTGAAAGATAATTAAGTAAGTTATTAATGCAAAATGTGACATGTCCCTCTTTTGGAGAAAATGCTACCCTCGGCCATATTGGTCTGAGTCAGCAGGGATACTGCCCCGCAAGACCGATTTAAAGTTATAATAGTAGTTTATATATAAGGGAATCAAGTCGTTCTTATTCCCTTGATTTGATGCTATCTGTCTCAAGGGAATTCCTAATAAGCTTGAGCCAAGTACTCGCAGGATCTATACACTGAATGAGGTAAGAACCTTACCCATACCACATTTCTAACCCCCTTCCACCCAGTTAACGCGCTTTATATAAACCGTAAAAAACACAAATGAGTAATCAATGGAACATGAAAGATGATAGAATAAAACTCAGTTTCAATATAAAAAACTAGTTATTAAAGTCATTAATACATACCCAATTAAAAAGTTATCCAAAGCTAGGAAATCAAAAGTAACACATAAACAACTTGTCTTCAATAAGTGATGTAAGAGATTAGCCAAGCATGGCCTTTGTTTGACAAAAACTCTTATGATCAATATTGAATCCCGAGATTACTACACACACTCTAGGATGGATGATGGATGAATATGGTGGATGATGGTGATATTATGGTGGTGGAGTGGTGGCAGGTGTGAGAGAAGTGGTTTGCCAAGGGATAAGTTGAAATGAAATCAAGCACCCATATTTATAGTTGGAAACAGTAGCTTGACACAGCCTCGTGTCTTCCTTCTTCTCTGCCTTCATTTAATGAGTATGTCAGATCGTCTACTACACGGCCTTGTATGTCAACGACACGACCCCGTGGCCATTGGACTTATTGTACTATCCTAGATATGCAAATCTGGAAGTTGACCACGACCCGTGTCCAAGGGACACGACCCCGTGTCTCTTGTCTGCATCTGTTTGTCTTCTTCTGATCTGGAATCTTGAAGGGGCATGGCCCTATGCCGACAAGGCACGACCCCGTGCTGGACTTCTGATTCGTTGTTTTTGGTCTTGGGGTGAATCTTGGAGGGTTGGTATAGTGTGTCATCTTCCCCTCTTCTATACTTATGCTGGTTTTTACTGTTAATTTGTTCCTTTTGTACAATTAAGCTCTTTTATTCCTGAAAATCAAAAGTATACAAAGAAACACACTTTTTCCAACATTAGTACCAAAAATAGTTCATTTTATGCCGTATTTGATACAATTTATATGTTGCATTTGACGAATATCAACCACAGTCACAGGAACTGCCGAGTGATTAAGTCTTTGTATAGTATGTGAGGTTTTGTATACATTACTTATAATGCATTACTGATTGGAAGAAGTACCAATAGTAATATGACCATAGTCATAGGAACTGTCGAGTGACAAATCCCTTTGGGTAGTTGTAAGATATAAACAAATGTAAGAACCCTTGTTGTAATTATAAGAATGTGTCATTTTGTATAAATGAATGACGTCGTTAGCATTTCCCACTGAAAAAGTATTTTCAAATGTGTTTTAGGCGATTTACTGTGAAAGGAATGGAAATTGCTATGAGTCACCAAAAAGCTTAAATAAGTGGTTGTGTCACCTGAATAAAGAAACGTGTTTTGTAATTTAGGGTTTATCCATATGAAAACCTTTTATGTAAACATGGGTTTTTTCCCACAAGTTTATGAAATGAAAATTTCGGTGTTTTAAAACTCTTATATTTTCTTGACACCCGGTCCTGATGAAATTTCCGCTGCAAAAGTTTAAATAAACACCGGTACTACTTGTGTTGTTCATGGCTCCTGTCTAGGGTAAGGTCGGGGGTTGTGACAGTTACATTTGATTGTGTGCATAAGTGTGTTTGCTTAGTTTATTCATGTTACCCCCAAAAGCTAAAACGGGTCAAGTATACTCACGGTTTGCGAAGTTAATTCCACCGAGAGCGAGTGAGCATTTGGGAGGTTGAAAAACCGAAGTTATCCTAAAAGGATAACTAAAGGTGTGTAAGTTTATGGATTTGTTGATGGAATGGATTCGGTAATTTATAAGTATGAAAATATAAAAAAAAACATCTTTGTTTAGATACTCATTTGGACATTATGTTTAGTGTGTGTTTCATGGACACCAATTCACCCATTAGAAGTCCAAACTTGAGGAATCAAGAAGTAAGATATTATCCACCTTATCACATACTCTCCTACCATTATTTTGGTAAGTATTATAGTTTGGTTTTGGGTTAGTTATATATATATAGATCTATATATATATGGTTTGGTTTTGGGTTAGTTAATATATTATATATATGTATATATACATAGCCATAATTCTAAGGCTAAATTATAGATTGTGGAGTATGGTCATGCATGGGTTGGATGAATCCATTAACCCTATTGTTCACCAATACACATATCATCACAAGGATGATTCCTATGGTCATGGAACATAAGTATCTAAATCATCTAAACAACCAAGTGACTTGACTAGACTAGTGCATTCCAAACATGGATAAAGTTTAGAGACTTGGTGTAGTCTTGTTTACTTTGGTACTTGGAAGTTGTTTTGGTGATTTAGGTAGTGAGCTAAAAACCTTTCATTATTGTAATGATCGCAAACCAACCTATCCCAACAATGGGATTTGTGGCAACTTGAAGAACTTCAAGAAATGAGGAAGGATGAACAATGTTTGAAAAAGTTTAACAAAAACATAATTTTGAACCAACTTTGAATCTCAAATGTGGTTATATCCCAACTTAGTTTACCATGGAAAATTTGGGGAAACATACATAGAGGTTATCCAAGTGGTATGATACAAGAAAAAAGAAGAAAAGATGGAAGAAGTGAATTGAAAGCTCAATTGAACACTTAGAACTTTCTGCCCAAAGTTGCAAAGATTCTTGAGAATTTCAGAGTGTTTGAGAGTAGATTTGGAGTGTTTAAAAGTGAAAACAAGATATGGAAGAAAGAAGATGATTATTTTAATATACAATGATAACATGAATTAGTTGTGGGACACTTTTTCTTTAGCTTTAGAAATATGTAAAGGTAAGATTTATCAATTAAATAAATTTCCATAACACAATACAGTGTCCTATATCCATATTTGGTTAAAATTACTAAAGCAAGGTTATATTTTTTTTTATTTTAGTAATTCTAGAATACTATACTATTTTTACCAAGCTACTGGAGATTTTGGACACTACAAATCTTCAGGTTTACAAAGGAATAATTCTTTAAGTGTGCAAAGATTGGTAAAGTGGTGAACTTATATCTCAACGTAATCTTTTTATTTTAGTTGTTTAAATGATACAACTATTACTAATTTGTTTTAATTACTCATTAACTTGATTCAAACCGTATTATTTAACATATAATTAATATCTAAACCCTAAAATAACACTCAGTCACTTGTTAACTCAGCAACACTATTTGCGACGCGTATAGTTAAATCAAAACTAGTTCCATTATATAATTCCAATAGTTTAGTCGTTTATTTTATATTTTAGGGTGATTGTTGTTTTGGATCCATTCATTTGCTCGCGCCGTATTTTTACTTGTGGAATCAATCTTTGCAAATAATGAGTAGATTCAACTCTTTTCTCCCTTTTTGCCATTAACTCTTTTTGGGTGTATCTCGTGCTTGATTTCAAATTTATTATTTAAATTGATAACATGATATTTGATGTGTTTCTATATGTCACTTGTTGCTAATTTCTATTGTTTCTCTATACTTGGATCTATATATTACTCGTTTTATGTCAAAGGTTTCGCGTGGATCCACCTGGCAAACCGGTTCCCCACGGCCATGGGTCGAAGTCGGTATCACCATCATTGTTTCGTAGATTCGTCTTTCGAGGCTTGAACCTCTATGTGTCTATGGTTACTAATATTGTTATGTTTGTGTTGCTTATGAGATAGGTTTTGAATTCTTGTTATATTGAAAGACCTAGTTTCACATTTGATAATGCATGTTATAAAATAAGGTTTTCTAAATTAATAGAACAAAACGTTTTTAAATAAAAACCGAATCTATTCACCAACATGTTTGTTGACCCAAAACTCTTTTACGCGTGATACAGGTACACAAGGGTGGGCGAATTTTAAGTTGAATACATGTAGGATTACTAAACTGGCTATGATATGCTGCTTTTATTTATTTGATTTTGTAACTTGGTATTAATATTTGAATTCTATGTTATGTGTGACATTTTAATAATGATGCTTTAAATACTTCAACCTTTAAGTAGTTGTTATAAGCTTTGGGCAATCAATCATGCCATGTACCATTCCGTTGCAAGTCGAGGTGTTACAGTGAGGTTGTCACTCCTAACTTGATGTATAATTTCGTGAAAATCGAGAATGCGGATTGAGCATTCTTCAACAAAGTGATGGTTTCACGCTTATTTTGGTGGAGTCGTCTCGTTTGTATAATGAAAGTGTTTCCTTGTCTTCACATGGTCGTCTAAATCTTGCCTTAGGAAAGGCATGTATTTTGAAACAATGAAGTAAATATATGTACGTAGGAATATTTTAAGAAATTTTAGCATGATAATCAAGAACAGTTAAATAAGGTACTTAACTATAGACTAGGTCAAAAGCATGGTAATTTCTTAATTCCCTATCGTTATGGCTCCGATACCAATCTATCACACCCTAAGTATTTGAAAATTAAATATTCATTTCATTGCTAACGGTTCAAATACATGATTTGGAAACAAAGTACAACAAGTATCGTATGACTAAACTAATAAATATGATTAAAGTTTGGTGCATTTCTTGTCCTTCCTACTAGATTCTTTTCAACATGTCATAATCAGAATCCTGCAATACATATTAAAGTAACATGTCAACACATAAAATATTAGAGAGCATACAAGTTTTTAGTGTACTAGCTTATGTATAAAAGAGTTTATCAAGATCCACATGACATTAACGTATACTAAGGCGTAACATAACATAAGCTAGCATGCAACACCTACTTGTCAACCCAAAGATTCTCGCTAGCGTAATCTTGTCGTAGCAACGACAAGACCGTTTTGTTTGAATTAACATGACCTCAAGACTACGGGCAGTGCATTAATCCTATAGCGTTATACATGTTAAGGAAAGCTTGTACGAAGTTAACGACAAAACATCATGCACGTAAAGTTTCTAGCATGTATGTATTTCTAAGTATAAATGTATAAAGCATGTAAGTTGGATCCAATTGTACGAATAATGTGTTTGGAATAAATGTTCGTGTGAGTTTTTATATGATATATGTATTGTACCCAAAAGTGTAAAAACAAAAAAAGGGATCATGTATACTCACGGTTTTGCAAAGCTTTTCAATTAAACCTGAGTTGGCGATTTGATGAGAGTGGAGCACCGAAGTTACTTTACATTTGGAAACAAAGGCTCTTGACTATATATATTTAGTCATAATTCTAAGTCTAAGTTATAATTGTCAAGTATGGTCATGCATGGGTTGGATGAATCCATTAACCCTATTGTTCACCAAAACACAATTCATCACAAAGATGATTCGGATGGTCATGGAACATAAGTATCTAAATCACCTAAACAATAAGTGACTTGACTAGATGAGTGTATTCCAGACATGGATAGTGTTTGGAGACTTGGTGTAGTATTGTTCACTTTGGTACTTGGAAGTTACTTTGGTGACTTAGGTAGTGAGCTAAACACCTTTCATTTTTGTAGTAAGTGTCAAAAAACCTATCCCAACAATGGGATTTATGGAAACTTGAAGAACTTCAAGAAATGAGGAAGGATGAACAATGTTTGAAAAAGGTTAACAAAAACATAATTTAAACCAACTTTGGACCTCAAATGTGGTGATGTCCCAACTTACTTTACCAGGTTAACTTGGGGAAACATACCTAAAAGTTATCCAAGTGGTATATGTTAGGCATTGATTTTAATATTATGGATCATGTATCCTGATTTGACCTGGATCACTGATCCTTAATGAATGGTGTAGGAAGTCTGAGGAATAAGGATCCTTATTCTTACCTATGTTGGCTAACAATTGTTTCCTATATTTTTAGCTTGTATTCGTAGGTACATTACGAAGTGGACTTGGTCTATGCTGGAATGTCGGGGAATATGCTTATATTTAAGCACGTGCAAATAGCTGTTAGAGGTGATCGTGGAAGACTTGCCTATTTGCGAATAGTTAGTTACTAGGATATTTTGAATTATAACTGGGATTTTGAGCTTGATTTGAATACACAATACGTACACAACTCACACACCGGTTACTTTCAAAACTACTCGCATACACACACTAGAATTTAATTGAAACAAACTCAAGATCATCCATAGTTGTGATCTTTTTTGTGCAATCTAGTTGGTGATCGGTAGTTTCCATCACCCGAGGTTTTTTATGCTGGAGATCTTCTAAATATCAAGGGCTTTTTCCTCGTATAAATCCTTGTGTTCATCATTGTTTACATTTCATGTTCGTTCATACAATTGTTCAACACATTAGCACTGTACCTCACAATCAAAGTTTGGTTATATTATCATTAAACCGATTTTTGACCAAAACAGTTTGGCTCCCACCATGGGGCAAGTGGTGTTTCAATTTTAAAAAAATTTCTCATTCATTTCCATTAACTTCATGGCCTCTCAGGGAAAAGCTACTTAAGTGCTATGCTGACGGTTACCTCATCACAAACCAGTGCATCGTTGCCTCCTATTCCCCCACCATACTAGAAGAACTCTTAGAATACTCAGAAGAAGACATCATTCGTCTTCACGGGATGAAAACCCCCTGCTGTTTCTTCCTCTACAACTACTAATAATGACATTTCTATTTTGATGTTGCAGATGAAAGGCTACATGGAACAGCATGACAAACAAACCAGATCCTTCATGAAATTGATGAAATCAAGAAGCAGAAGAAACCAGCAGAAGATCGGTCCCCACTGATGCCTAGGTTGTTGGATTTTGCTACTCCATCATCAACAATCCAGCATTCTAAAGGATCAAATGTCAATTTCAAGAATCCTCAAACCTCCAGCATGGATAGCAAACAATGACACAGCCTCAAGGATCCTACTTCCAACCTCAAGGATCCTCTATCCTTCGGCGAGGATCACTGGAGACCACTGAGCCTCAAGGATTCTTCTACGAACTTGTAGAATCACAGGGAATGTACCAGCCCCAAAGATCCTACATTCAGCATCAAGGATCCTCAGCTCGGATTCAAGGATCCATGGAGTATCCATCAAGGCCTTCAGCACCAATGTATCCTGCATCCAACATCTTTCAGGATCAAGGATTCTCAAAGAGTCAATCACTTAGAAGTTCTGAAATCCATGAAGGGGATTTCATCCCTATGTAGACCATTGCTTCTTTTGGTCCTACTATTGAACCAGACATGTCTTATCCTAAATACACTTCTAGGATACCAACTTCAAACCAATCGGCAGGTAATAATTTTAATACATCTTTTGATACTAACTGTACTTACATGCAGGATGCAGGGATCAATCAAGTCGTGGCCAAGGAGTTGCAGAAACTCAAGGACATGATATCTAGTGTCCCAGGAGTGGTTAAACACTTTCTTGAGATTCTACATGGGAGTCACAGAATATCTCGCTTTGCACCTCCCTTATGCAATGTTAAGATACCAAAGCGTTTCCAAACCCGCAAGTTATACGACGGTACCACTGATCCAGAAGAACATGTGGCTCAGTACAGATAAAGGATGGAGATCAACCCCATCCTTGAAAGGTTGAAGGAAGCTTGTTTGTGCAAAGGCATTGGATCCACACTTCTAGATAAGCACTAAAATGGCTATTTAGGCTTCCTCCCTATTCTGTAACTTCATTTCTCACTTAGTTAATTTACTCAATAACCAGTTTTCTTGTAGTAGAACCTTTGAAAGATTAACTTGTGACTTATATAGGATCACCCAATCTCGTGATGAATCACTTAGAGATTATGTTACTAAATTTGGTAGAGAATCCTTGGAAATCCCAAATTTAGACATTCCACTGTTGTGGAGGCGTTTAAAATGGGACTACAAAAAATTCTCCTTTCTATGATGATCTTGTTATGACACCTTGCAGGACTTAGATGAAGTAAGGAACAGGGCTCTGAGTTTCATCCAACTAGAGGATGACAAAAGGATCCAAGACAGGTTATCTGGATCATCAAAACAGGAGAAGCAAGAATCCTTCTAAAAGAACAATCGATCCAAGCAATGCTCTAAGCATGGCAATCAAAATGTTCATTCAGTTGAAACAAGAGGAAGATGAGGAATAATATCCTCATATATCTGAATATTGTTTTTCTGCTGACAATAGTGAATTAATCCTTGTTTTGCAAAATCTAGTTGAAAAGGTTAGATGGCCCAAGAAGAATGAAAAGTCTACATCCAACAAGGATAAATCAAAGTGGTGTGCATACCATGAAGACTTCGGCCACTTACCGATGAATGCATTGCACTCAAAAAGGAGATAGGTTACCTACTCAGCAAAGGTTACTTAAAAGAGCTTCTGGTAGGAAGAAATCAAGGTCCAGGATCCTGAAAAAGTAACCGAAAGAGCTCTTGCACCACCTGCAGACGCTCAAATCATTAACTTCATTTTCGGATGCTCAGTTATATGTGGAACCTTATTCTCTACAGCAAAGAGCCACGTTTAAGGAAACCAACCTAGAAAGTAGAGACACGCCTATCCGAAACCTCCACCCTGACTCAAAAGAAAATCATATCCTTTGATGAAGATGACCATGTTGATATATAGGATCCTCATCATGATGGCTTAGTTATTACTTTATTTATATCTAACCACTTTGTTCGCAGGATCCTTATGGATGGAGGGAGCTCCATGAACATTATTCAACTAGATGTCCTCAAAAGAATGAACATCCCAGAGACAGAGATAGTTCCGAGATCGTCTATCCTTGTAGGATTCAACGGCAAGACAAAGAACACGTTGGGGGACATCAAACTCCCAATCTACATTGAGGGGGTAAACTCTGTACAAAAATTCTATGTAATTGACTGTTTATCCTGTTGCAATGTGATTATTGGTAGGCCTTGGATACACGATGTGAAACTTGTTCCCTTTACTTATCATCAGTGTTTCAAGCTACCGACACCTTGGGGGTAGTGAATACAGAAAGTGATCAACAAGAGGCAAAGAACAGTTACACCTCTTCTAAGAAACCGGCATCACAACCAAGAACAGCATAGCAATTAAAGTATCCTCCTAAGGGATGTCCTGGAGGAAACAGAACAAGACATCAAGGATGTAATATTAGATTCCCAGGATCCTGAAATCAGAGTCTACGTAGGATCCGGGATCTTTAACTGTATAGAGCAGGATCTAGTATCCTTTCTGAAAAGAAGAAAATCTACCTTTGATTGGAAACACGAGGATATGACAGGTATATATAAAGATATTATAACACATAAACTTGGAATTGATAAATCTTTCAAGCCAATCCATCAAAAAAGAAGAAAATTTGCACCTGAGAGGAACTTATCATCCAAGAGAAGGTAGACAAACTCTTTAAGGCATGTATGATTAGAGAAGTTAAATATCCAAGATGGTTAGCTAATGTAGTGGTGGTTCAAAAGAAAATTGGAAAGTGGAGGATATGTGTTGACTTTACAGATTTAAATAAGGCATGTCCCAATGATCTTTCCCATTACCATACATTGACTCCATGGTGGATGCAACAACAGGACATGAATTGCTAACCTTTATGGACACTTCCTCTGGATTCCAACAAATTCAGATGGAAACATTTAATCAAGAGGATACAACATTCGTGACTCCTACTGGCATATATTGTTATATTGCAATGCCTTTTGGACTAAGAAATGCAGGTGCTACCTATCAAAGACTAGTCAACATGATGTTCAAAGAGTAGATTGGAGACACTATGGAAGTGTTTATAGACGATATGATGGTCAAGTCCAAGAGAACAGAGGATCATCTCAAGGATCTTGAAGTGGCATTCAATATCCTTGACCAATACAACATGAAGCTGAATCCTTCAAAATGTCATTTTGGTGTTAAAGCGGGAATTTCCTAGGATATATGGTGACCAAGAGGGGGATCGAAGCAACCTTTAGCAGATTAAGGCGATCGTGAATATAAAATCCCCTGCCAATGCCAAGGATGTCCAGAGACTGACAGGAAGGATCATGGCCCTAAATAGATTCATTTTAAAGTCCTTAGAGAAATGCAAGGATTTTTATGTTATCTTGAGGAAGAATAAGAAATTTGAGTGGACTGAGAAGCATGAAGCTGCACTCAAGGCTTGATGAAACAAGAGGATGGTTAGCCATTGTCCTTGTACTTAGCCGTTTCAGGTAAAGCGGTAAGCACTGTGTTAGTTAAGGATCATGAAGGCCAACAACATCCGGTTTATTATGTAAGTAAAAGCCTTTTTGATGTTGAAGCCAGTTACTCTCATTTAGAGAAATTAATTCTTGCATTGATTATGGCTTCCACTAAACTTAACATTATTTTGAAACACATACAATTATTGTGAAAACTAAATTTCCCATTAAGAATGTCCTCAGGAAACCTGAAATGTCATGTAGAATGGCAAAGTGGGCAGTCAAGCTTAGTGCATATGACATGAAATATGAACCAAGGAACGCCATCAAGTCTCAAGCTTTGGCTGACTTTGTGGTTGATTTCAGTAGTGATCTACAAAGGGAAGCTAAATTAGAGGTTCAACAACTTGAGGAGACCAAGGATCCTTGGATACTCTTCATAGATGGAGCCTCATATGTCAAGGGAACTGGACTAGGCATACTACTAAAATCGCTACAGGGGGCATAATACCCTAATCCATTGCATGTGAATTTCAAACTACTAATAATGAAGCAGATTATGAGGCCTTAATAGCATGTTTGCAATTAGCTAAGCAAATGAGGATCATGTATCTTCAAGTGTATGTAGATTCATTACTAATTACCAACCATTTTAATGGCTCATATACTGTCAGAGGAGAAAACTAATCAAATATTTAGAGATAGTCAGGAAACTGGCAGATTCTTTTGCTTTTTTCAGTTTAACACAGGTGCCTAGACAAGAGAATGTAGAGGCAGATGCCTTAGCAAACCTAAGATCATCCTTGAAAGTACCGGAGGACGTGAGGATACCTATCATCCATATTCTTTCTCTTGCAATTGAAGAAGATAAAGC
>CAMTDV010000028.1:2820423-2868285 GCA_947069175.1 Scalesia atractyloides
TCGGAATACGCTCCTGGTTTGGTAAGTACCAACCACACCTAGGGTATAATGTTGTCAAGTTAGGGGTGAAATCCCACACCTTGCCAACTAGTCCCATTCCTCGATTTTCAATCTCGCCAAAGTTTTGATTTTTCGATCGGTTAGAGACGTGTAGTAACTGGAAGGGTAGAGTGCCGATTAATCGCTTGTCGACGATAGCACTGTACCTATAGGCCAACGCACATTTCTCTAATTTGAAAGGATTTCGATTCACTTCGGAGCGCAACCTAAACTCCAACCGACCTCCTCTACCTCAGTACCGTCCGCAAGACATGAGAAGGAGTTTTGCGAAGAAGATAAGAAGAGTTGGATGGAGTCCAACCAAAACCCTTACTACTAACCGGTCGATGCACGTGTAACGATAAATAAGATTGCTACTGAAATAGCAATCAAACAATATAATCGCGATCGACAGTGGACGCCACGGACGAAGTCCCCGGCAAGTGCTCAGCACAGAAGATCATCAGTTCAAGCAGCCACCGCCAATGAGAAACAAAAAAGGTCAAGACCCTAACCTTTTTTGCGATTATCACAAAGATATAGGGCACACGACCGACAACTGCATCAGCTTGCACACGGAAATAGAAAAGGCCTAAGAGTGGGAAGCTCACCAATTTGCTTCAAAACATGCGCAAGGAGGTGCTTCTAATTACTCGTGGCGAAGAGGGCCCGAGTAAAAGTAGATGAAACAAGCATTTGTTCATATGATACAGGGTGGCCCAGCGCACAAGCGCAACTATCAGAAGAGTTGTACACCACATTGGCGTGAACAACAGGTCATCTTCCCCATAGTTCCCGGGTTCACAGGAGGAACGTCCGGTTGTGATAACTGGCATCTTCGGCCTTTATCGCACCGACTACATGTTCATCGACCCGGGAAGCTCTATGGACATTATCTATGAACAATGTTTTCAACAGTTGGACCCGGAGGATAAAGCGTGCTTAGAGCCGGTCGATTTCCCACTGACTGGTTTCTGCAACGAAACCATTTTTCCGCTAGGTCAGGTCTCTTTTCCGGTAACTCTTTCTGATGGACGATACTCGTGCACGGTCTCTGTCTATTTCATGGTAATGCCAGCAACATTGCTCCATGACGTGTTACTAGGCCGTCACGCCCAAAGAGAGTTCAACATGATCACCTTTACTCCTCACGTTGCTTGCGGGTTTCCAACAAAAACCGGGGTGGCCATCATGTAGTCGAGGAAGGAGGTCATGTTCATCGAAGAAGAACCATCGGTGAAGGTATCAAAGTCATCCTCGAATGGTGAGCCGGAGAAATGGGTGCTCAACAACAAGTACCCAGAACAAACGATGTTGTTAGGAACCACCATGACCCCTGCAGTCAAGGCGCAGCTTAAACAACTCTTTTTCCGCAACCTAGAAATTATCGCATGGTCACCGGCAGATATGACAGGGGTACCAAGAGAGATCGCAGAGCATGCGCTGCACACTTTCCCTTCAGTTGAGCCGGTCGTTCAGAAAAAGCGCAGTTTTGGGCCTGAAAAAACTCGCGTAATGAACGAGTAAGTTTCAGAGCTCCTCCAAGCCGGCATCCTCAGAGAAGTGCACTACCAAACATGGGTAACCAATCCAGTCATGGTCAAGAAAGCACAACGGTAGTTGGCGCATGTGCGTCGATTTCAAAGACTTGAACAAAGCATGTCCAAAAGACTACTACTCTTTCTGGAAATCGACAAAAAAGTTGACTCCCTCGCTTCATTCAGGTGGAAATGTTTTCTGGATTACTACAAAGGCTACCAACAGATTCAAATGAAGAAAGAGGAAGAAGACAAAACCGCATTCCACACGGACAAGGGAATCTTCTGCTACACAAAGATGCCCTTTGGGTTGTGCAACGCGGGAGCCACTTACCAGCGTTTGATGGACCATGTCTTCAGAGATGACATTGGCGAATCCGTGGGAGTGTACATTGATGACCTAGTCATCATGAGCCTGGATGAGGAAAAGATGCTGCTAAACATTCAGAAAACTTTCGCATCCTTGCGCAAGGTCCACTTGAAGCTGAACCCCGGGAAGTGCTCGTTTGGAACGGAAGAAGGTAAATTTTTGGGATTCATTGTCACGCGCGATGGTTTCAAAGTCAATCCTGAGAAGGTGGAAGCGACTCAGCGTATGCCTTCCCCCTTGACCATCAAGGAAATGCAACAGTTGGCGGGGCGACTAGCTGCGTTGAACATGTTCTTATCCAACCACGCGATGAAATCCTTCCCATTCATCAGCACCCTGAGAAATTGTGTAAAACAAAACAAGTTTCAGTGGACTCCGGATGCGGAGAAAGCCTTCCAACAGATGAAGGAATGCTTGAGTCAGTTGCCTACACTCACGGTACCGCAAAAGAATGAGCCACTAGTCCTTTACCTTTCCGCATCAGATTTCGCTCTAGGCGCAGTCTTGTTAGTAGAGCGCGCAGGAGTCCAAACTCCAATCTACTACGTCAGCAAGATTTTAACTGACCCTGAGACAAGATACCCACTGATGGAGAAGCTTGCTCTAGCTTTAGTCCACGCATCCCGTGTAACATTTATGAAAAACGGGTTTCAAAACCCGCTTCGTTTAATAATCAAACATTTGGTTAAAAGTTCGTTGCGTATTTATTGTGCCGGTTAATTAAAATAATACACAATTAATAAATATTTTAGAGTTTAAAAACCATAATTAATAAATAATAATAATAAAAATTAAATAATAAAACAGAATAGGGTAGCCGGGTCTCGAACCCGGGTCTCCCCGATTGTACACACACAGCCTTCACCACTACACTACACACACATTTGTGATTTAAACTGAAATCAATTAAGTTATATGTTAAGACTCGCATATCACCTGTTTGAATCGCGACTGAACCGCCAACTTCAATCAAGCAAGGTCTGTTTTTAGAACGGAAACAGTTACGCTTTTCGAAATCAAAATCGGATTAAAACTCCAAACCGTTCAAAATTGAAATCATCAATTCATAATTCAAGTTCCGAAATCAGAAAAACCGCCAATCATCTTTAATCAATGCTTTCGGTTATTTGTTCATGTATAACTGATCCTTGATAAGTTTCAAATCGGTAATCATGTATAATGATTATAACCGATTTTGAAGTTAAAGACCGAGGGGTTATAATCGAGACCTTGGGTGATTATAAACACTAGTTAAACCATACCGTCGCCCAGTTGCTCCTCAAATTCAAACCTTTCTGCTCTGTCCAAACCTCGCCGGAATTGTCTGATAGTCGCCAGAAAATCGCGCCAGAAACTCTCGCCAGAAATCGCAAATCAGGGTCGACGAAACTTGCCGGAAATCTGAAGAAAACTCTCTGTTTTGGTATATCATGTTACTTAATCTTTATTTTTCTATTCTATTTCAATCGAGTATAAGTTTGTTGGTCGATTAAGCAAAACAGTTGGGTTCACTGTTCTGTGATTTTCTTATTGAAGAAGACGAAGCCTCAGTTGTATACTAATGTAATAAAAATCGGGTATTTAACCGGGTTAGACACACAGTCTAGCGGTGGACTGTGTGCAAATATAAAACACACGTCCCGGGTTCGAATCACACATGTTTCCGACTTTCTGAAATAAAACCAACATTTTAAACTTATTAAGATCAATTCGCAGCATATATATATAATTAATATAAACCAGTGTTTATACAGATTAGACACATAGCCCAACTGGTTGGGCTGTGTGCACTCTAACCGAAGGTCCCGAGTTCGATTCCGGGTTCTGTAACCGGTTCCGGCCATATTAAATCATTTTTAATAAAAACTAAATAAGGTTAAAGTTAGTTAGTATATATATATATAATTAAAACAGAGAATATTTCGGGTTAGACACGTAGCTCAGTTGGTAGAGCTGCGTGCACGTATACGAGAGGTCCCGAGTTCGAACCTCACTCGCGCCTGGAATTCATGCTGTCTGACCGGTTAGACCCGGTCAGACCTGACAAAGTCAAACCATTTATTTATTTTTGTTTTCTTATTTTCTTTTTATTAAATTGAAGAATTATTTAAAAAAACACTTAAAAATAAAGATTTTGAAGGTTAAAAATTTGCATTAAACTCACAAAAACAAATCTAAAAATCTCATTAAAGAGCACTAATTAAAAATAATAATCTCGAATAAAATTTATTTATTTAATCGAATCATTTCGTTATTATTTAGGTTAATTTTCCCTCGTCGGTTGAATCATAAATTCGTGCGCATTCATCGTCATCAAGAAACGCATCCACCGTGAGTGAATCTCTACCAATTCCCCGTTTTAATCATGTTTTGGGGTGTATCATGTGTCGTACTATTCTTTTATTTTATTTAAACACTTGTGCATACATAATATCCGTGATCAAATGTGTATTGATTTTTGTGTGAATTATATGTAGATTGAATTTATCATTTCAGTGCACGCATTTCATTAGGCCCATCAGTTCCCCGTAGGATACGGGTTGAGCATCAGGAGCCTCATTAGATCGGCTCCGTTTGATTGAGCCTTGATCTCAAATACATCATCATTTCATGTCATATACTCATCCAAAGTGGTTTATGATTGTTTACATATATGTTTGCTCACATGTGATTAATGCACGAATTTTCTTATTAAATAAAACAAGAAATTAGTAAAAATGTTTTATCAAGGTTCACTCGTCAACTTTTGTTGACCCAAAATCTCCCCCGTTTTACACATGATACAGGTGATCCAACAGAGACAGGAAACACTTAGGATGACCTAGAAGAATAAACAAGTTTATGCTTTGGAATAAATATATAGTTTCATTTTTCTTTGTAATTGTATGAGTTTTGTTTTTGGATATTTAAGTTTGTAATTTGAATTTAATAAATATGAAACATCTTAGTAAATATCATGAGCTTTGGTGATAACCCAATTATGCCCCGACTTTTATTCCGCTGCGGGTCGGGGTGTGACAGATTGGTACCAGAGCTTGTGACTATAGGGATATAGGATAGGTTATTAGACCCTTAGAGCCTATACTATAGTTGATTAAATTTTAATTGTTTATGCGTTACATGCAAAATTCATGATGTTTATATGTTTCAAGTTTATTTTGACATCCAATGTTATGCAAGCGCATTCACAAATACATGTTATTATGCAATGCTCATCATAAATCATATCCTCATAACATATCATATCCATGAGAGCACACACCTCACGATTTTCATGATTTTTGCAATGATTTTTGTATTTTTTTCAAATCACATCAAAGCGAGTTCTCATGACGGGCATGTAGTAACTGGAAGGGTATGAGTACCGGTAGTCGGAACATCCTGTCTAGGCTTGGCATTCATATAAATCCAAAATAAAGGACCAGTTTGCCTACCTGGGGACTAACGATGAGAGTACGAAAGACTTATTAGGCCAAAGCATGCTATACCAAACGTCGTGTGAGCTAACCCCACTTTGAGTTGTCATTGTGTCTACACCTGGACACCCTCCTACCATACATCTCGCAATCATGTTTTACGATTTTCATTCGGGTGGTGCGAGTGTTAACCCGCCGACACCAATGTGAATCCTACCAAGCCCAATAGTCATGGGGGCCCACATAACTACACAGGCAATGGTATGGGGGACATTTGGAGGCCCAAACATGAGCAAACCCAAACATCCTATGGATGTAATTAAATTATTGTCAGTTATGTTGTTTTTCATTCTTTTTACGACACATGACACCTAGAAAATTCTTAAACTCACAATCTTCCTATATATGTTCCTGTAGATGTCGGCTAGGCAACTACGTGGAGGTAGAAAGTCAGGAAGGTCAAATGAACGCTTGGCAACACAAACTGCTAAACAAATAGCTGCAGTGCTTCCTGACATCGTGCTTCAAGTTCAACAAGCTCTCACCGCAAATCCCATCAACCCTCCCAATCAAGAAGACCAGAACATCGCCAACCCTCCTTCCAAAACCCCAAAGTGCACCTACAAACACTTCAAATCCTGCGATCCCCTAAAATATGAAGGGAGCGAAGGTGTTACCGCCCTCCTTCACTGGTTTGAAGAAATGGAAAACACTTTCCTAAATTGCGATTGTCCCGAGGACCGTTAGGTATGTTACGCAACTGGAAGACTGTTTGGGGTAGCCCTTACCTGGTGGAACACGGAAAAGGGTAAGCGAGGAGTTGAAGATGCCATGGCCTTAACATGGGAAGAGTTAAGGGAACTCATGACAAGACGCTTCTGTCCAAGAAGCGAAATCAAAAAGCTGGAAGACGAATTCCACGCACTGAAACAAAAGGAAGGAGACCACACTTCATATAATAAGAGATTTCTCGAGTTGAACCAGATGATCCCAAATTTGTTCACCCCCTTGTACCACTTAGTTGAACATTACATTCGAGGCCTCCCCTCGAAAATTCAAGATTCGGTTTTAAGCACATCGCCTGCAACACTTGAAGCCGCAATGGAGTTAGCTACAGAACTCACTGAAAATCGCATTCGAAACGGCAAGTTCAAAGATGAGAAGAAGAAAGCACCCATTGAGACCCCAACTCCAAACCACCCAGTCTCATCCTCGAAGTTTGCTGGTAAGAGGAAGCGAAATGGCAAGAATTTTGCTGTCACTCAAACCAACCCTCCTATCACTGTTGCACCAATCACCCAAATTGCTCCTCCGGCTGCACCATTCAAAAAGCTATATACTGGCCCACACCCAAAATGCAACCGCTGTCAATACCATCACCCTCCCGAAAATCCCTGCCAATATTGCACAAGTTGTGGCCGTGCGGGTCACACCATCCAAACCTGCCGTACCCTTCAACGAATGAATCGCAATCAACCTCCAACCCAAACCCAAAATCAGATAGTGGGCTAAACCCAACAACCCTTACTTCTACCACCTTCACATCACGCAGCCCAACCTTACTACCAACCCAACTACCCCATGATGCAACCCATGCGAGCTTGTTTCAACTGTGGGGACCCAAACCACTTCAGGAACACATGTCCACGCCTAGTGAACATCATCCATGCCCAAGCTCACGCAAACCTGGTAAATCAAGCTAACCAAGCTCCCCCACCTGCCAGAGGGAGAGCTTTAAATATCAATGCCAACCAAGCCAGGGTTGACAACAACGTGGTCAACGGTACATTTCTCATCAATGGTAGTTATGCATCCATATTATTCGATACTGGTGCGGATAAGAGCTTTGTGTCCTTAGAATTTGAATCTATCCTCGACCAACCCCGGGTTAATCTCATCGAATCTCTAACGGTGGAAGTTGCTGACGGAAAACCTGTTTCATTAAAATCTATTATACGCGATTGTACTTTCACCCTAAACGATCACGATTTTCCAACTGACCTTATTCCTATGAAGTTGGGAAGTTTCGATGTTATAATCGGTATGGACTGGCTCAGCCAGCATCACGCTGAAGTGGTGTGCCATGAAAAGTTCATTCGCATTCCTCTTGCAGACGGTCAGACACTACGTATTTTTGGGGAAACCCCTTCGAAAGAACTCAAATTAATGTCCTACCTTCAAGCCCGAAGATATCTCCGCAAGAACTATGTCGCATTCCTAACTCACGTCGTCAAAAAGGGAAACAAGGAGAGGAAACTCGAAGATATCCCAATTGTGAAGGAGTTCCCACAAGTCTTTCCCGACGACATTTCAGGACTTCCTCCTGTGAGAGAAGTCGAATTTCGCATCGATCTTGTACCTGGCGCTACACCAGTCGCAAAATCTCCTTATAGGTTAGCCCCATCCGAAATGCAAGAGCTGGCCAGTCAACTGCCAGAGCTGACTGACAAAGGATTCATACATCCTAGCTCATCGCCTTGGGGTGCACCTGTTCTGTTTGTGAAGAAGAAAGATGGAACGTTTCGCATGTGCATTGATTATAGAGAACTCAACAAGTTAACGGTTAAAAATCGCTATCCACTGCCTCGCATTGATGACCTCCTAGACCAACTTCAAGGTGCCACCTGAAATCGACCTTCGTTCTGGTTATCATCAGCTCAGAGTGCACGAAGAAGATATCCCAAAAACCGCCCTCAGGACTCGTTATGGTCATTACGAGTTCATGGTCATGCCTTTCGGTTTAACCAACGCACCCGCTGTCTTCATGGATTTAATGAATAGGGTATGCAAACCCTACCTCGACCGTTTCGTCATAGTCTTCATCGACGACATCCTTATTTACTCCAAGTCTAAATTCGATCATGAGCGACACCTTCGACTTATCCTTACTCTCTTAAGGACTGAAAAGCTTTACGCTAAGTTCTCAAAATGCGAATTCTGGTTAGGAGAAGTACAATTCCTTAGACATGTCGTCAATGATAAGGGAATTCATGTCGATCCTTCAAAAATCAAGGCAGTACAGGAATGGCAAGCGCCATGTACCCCTACCGAAGTTAGGTCATTTCTTGGTTTGGCTGGTTACTATCGACGTTTCATTGCCAATTTTTCCCGTATTGCTGTACCACTCACGGCCTTGACTCATAAAGGAAAACCCTTCATATGGGGACCTAAGCAAGAGGAGGCCTCCCAAACTCTAAAGCAAAAACTTTGTGACGAACCTATCCTCACACTCCCTGAGGGTTGCGATGACTTTGTGGTATATTGCGAAGCATCAGGGCAAGGGCTAGGCTGTGTATTGATGCAAATAGGAAAAGTGATAGCCTATGCCTCTAGGCAACTCAAGGTTCACGAGAAGAATTACACCACCCACGACCTGGAACTTGGAGCCGTTGTGTTCGCTCTCAAGATATGGAGACATTACCTCTACGGTACCAAGTGTGAAATATACACGGACCACAAGAGTCTCCAACATATCTTCAACCAGAAAGAGTTGAATATGAGGCAACGAAGATGGGTCGAACTTCTCAACGACTACGACTGTGAAATTCGGTACCATCCTGGCAAGGCAAACGTGGTGGCCGATGCGCTCAGTCGAAAAGGTTATGCGAACTCCATTCATCTTCTATGTTCGCAAATCATAACCGACATCAAAGATCAAATCCGGGCAGCTCAACATGTTTCTGTAACTGAAAATGACGTAAGCAATGAGCTGTCATGTGGAGCTGAACTCAAAATCGAAACCAAATCCGACGGTATTCTATACTATTTAAACCGCATATGGATTCCTGATCGCGATAACCTTCGTGATTTCCTCATGAATGAGGCGCGCAAAACACGATACTCTGTACACCCAGGAGCCGACAAGATGTATCAAGACCTACGATACACTTACTGGTGGCCTGGCATGAAAAAGGATATCGCTGTTTTTGTTTCCAAGTGCCTTACCTGTTCCAAAGTAAAAGCTGAACATCAAAGACCTTCCGGACTTCTAGTCCAACCCGAAATACCTGTATGGAAGTGGGAAAACATAACCATGGTTTTCATTACCGGGTTACCTCGCACCTCGAGTGGGTATGACACCATATGGGTAATAATCGATCGTCTTACAAAGTCATCTCATTTCATTCCGATTCGCGAGGATTTCAAGAACAAGAAGTTAGCTCGTATCTACATCAGCGAGATCGTAAGCCGTCATGGTGTACCATTAAGCATCATTTCAGACCGTGATGGCCGTTTCACTTCACGAACATGGCGAGCCGTACAAACCGCTTTGGGTACACGATTAGACCTCAGTACCGCTTTTCATCCTCAAACTGATGGTCAATCTGAACGCACCATCCAAACCCTTGAAGACATGCTGCGAGCATGCATCATAGACTTTAAAGGTAACTGGGACGCTCACCTACCATTAGTGGAATTTTCGTACAACAATAGCTATCATTCAAGTATCGGCATGGCTCCTTTCGAAGCTTTATATAGTCGTAAGTGCCGATCTCCAGTATGTTGGCACGAAATTGGGGAAGCGTAAATCACCGAACAAGAATTAATTCAAGAAACAACCGACAAGATCCTTCAAATTCAAAACAATCTTCTAGCGGCTCGAAGTCGTCAAAAGTGTTATGCTGACAAACGACGAAAGCCCTTGGAGTTTGACATTGGTGATCCATAATGCTTGCTCCAACTGCTGAACCTTGTCTCGCGGACGTACTCCTCTTTGATTAGGGCCTTAAACTCGGCCCAGGCCATTGCGTTTGCAGCAATAAGTCCACGCGTTTGGACTTGTGCATTCCACCAAGTTAGTGCCCCATCCTCCAACGTTGAGGCAGCATACTTGACCTTGTTGGCCTCCAGACAATTGCACATTTCGAACACTGATTCGGACTTTTCAATCCAGCGGACCAGTCCTATGGGTCCTTCTGCACCCGTGAATTTGCTCGGTTTCGCATCGAGGAACATCTTGTAGGGGTTAAGACCCCCTCCTGCTGAAGAGGACAGGTAGTCAGCAAGAAAGTCTACTAGCCCAACTATTAGATTTTCCCATGAAAATTTAATAATGGTTACCTGCTGGTGGGTTTTGAACACCTGCCAGAGCAGCATTCACGTGTTCTTGGATCATTGCGGCCAATTCTTCGGGTGTCATGTTGAGGTTTCCGCGACGTCCAGTTGCCATTTTAGATCTTCGCAAGACAACATAAATATACACCGATAAGTATATGTATCAAATATAGTTATCCTATTCCATACTTAAATAATCCCTCAAATTATGTCAACCCAAATAAATTAAACAATCAAAAGAAATATTCGATTAAATAAAATTTCAACGTCTTACAAAATGCCAACCAAACATATCAGTTTACTATAAAATCTCAAGTTCAAACATAAGTAGAGAAATAAATAGACTGAAGGAAGCAAATGGGATAAGCGAGACGAATCAGTCTTCTACGTCTCCATCTCCCAAATCGCTATCGTTGCTGTCATCCTCCGCGGCGTTTCCAGCTTCTACAGCCGGGTCTTCCTCTGGATCCTCCTCTGGATCCTCCTTTGGATCCTCCTCTAGATCCTCCTCTACCGGCACTGGAGGGGCCGGTGCTGGTGCGGGTACAGGTACAGGTGCCTGATTCTGTTCTAGTTCTTGAATTCTCCAGCTGGACTCAAGAACTCTGTCTTCGAGCCAGTCAGCCCTCAGCTGCTCAGCACGAAGATCTTTAGCTAAGGTGTTACGCGCTATCTTAATCTCATGTTGCTCTCCCTCGAGCTCTCCAGTCTTACCCGTTAATTGTCGTATCATCCATCCCTATGCTAGGATGGTTTCCTGCATTCTCTCTAGTTGTTCCTGTTGTTTTCTTATCATATCTTTAAGTAGGTCGTTCCCTACTTCTAACGAGTTAACCGGTTCGACCGGTAGCGATGGTCGGGCGTGAGGACGACTCCTCTCCGAGAGCGAGTCTTTTTCTAGCAGCTGAGCGTGTCTCCACGCCATGAGGTGGTGAGGGTTCGACCATAGGTGCCTTCCCCGGCGCCCTTGGTTGCAAAAGTTTGTCGGATGATGATGATGACATTTCCTGTTGGGTTGTGTAGTTAGTTACGAGTTGCATTCATTTCAATTATGCATTTATAACAGTTGTGGTACAACACATAACAAGATATCACAGTTCAGTGCCAAACTAAGTCTAGTGTCGTGTAATCAGCTATAGTTTAGGTCTACTTTTAATGCAAACCTGGTTCTCTATGGCTAGAGGCTCTGATACTAATCTGTCACACCCTCAATTTCCACTTGCGGAGTTTTACCGCGAGGCGTGTGAACAAACCAGAATCCGAGACACTAGTAACATCGAACGACTCTATATGGTTAGTTTATACGTTTTCCAAAATCATTTGTTTAACCACTCATAGTTAATTTTAAGTTGTCTTAGTTTGGTTTCAATGTTTAGCGGAAGCATTAGTTTTAAAGTTGAGCGGAAGCATTAAAATAAAGTAAAGGAACGGGCGCCAACACAAACGCCAAAACTAAAGAAAAACCCAAACAATATTCGTAAATGAGACTCGATAAAAAGATGTCTTGATCAATGCAAGTGAGTGCACCTAGAGCTCCTAGCGTCCTGAGAAACATGTAAAGAAACAAGTGTCAACATTAAAGAAGAGTGAGTTCACAGGTTTTCATAAGTTCATTTGTTCGGTTATAAGTTTGTTTCCCCCGTTATCCCTAACCCGGAATAACGTTATAGTTCCATTATTCCAAACCCGGAATAATATTGTTGTTTCGTTTCATTATTCCTAACCCGGAATAATATTGTTGTTTCGTAATTAAGTTCAGTGTTAACATGTAGGTAGCTAGCCTAAAGTTATGTCACATAAGTGTTCGCGATCGAAGCTGACTGTTGTGCCTCCGTGTTGCCAGGCCTATCACTGACCATGGCGAAAGTTAGGCTAAATTATTCACCCGTTGACCATACCCGGTCGGCTAGCGCGACTAGCTCGGGTGGGGCTTGTCGGGCCCAATAGTACTACTTATAATCTCCCTGCTATCTAACCCAATACTAACGATCCGAGAGTTTGTCGAGGACTTCCGTGATATAGCTACTTAGTGACCATAACGTACATTAACATTAACTTAGTTACCGAATAGTTTAACGACGTTAATTTCGTATAACGTAAAGAGATAGAGTTGTAGAGTGTATACATGTTTCTCCCCCTGTTGTTTAAAACCGGATAAAATTAGGGGCCGTGAACTCACCTTTAGTTGCTCGGTTAGTGTAACACAGAAGTAGCAAATGATGGGACCGCTAATCGCGTCCTAACAAGTCAATCGATTTAGAGTTAGTGTGTGAACACACTGATACAAACCCTACACCTAACTATCATACAATGCGGCACACATGATAACAATTTCGAAAACACAATCATGCATGCAAAGTATTATCATACCAACATAATGATCAAACCAACTTATCATGAACATAAATCAACTCATACAACATTTTGGTACACACATTCGCAAGTAATCAAGTTTTAGCTTGTATGCACATAACTAGGCTGTTTTCGAGGATTTTTATGAAATAGTTCCAACGTTCCAAAAATTCTAATTTTTTTACAGAAGGTGTCAACTAAACTGCAGAATTTTATATAAATTTTTCAAGTCCTAACACTTTACCAATTATTCATAAATAGTAATATACTAGGCTGCAGTCAGATTCGTCGCTTTCTGACTGCAGTCCACGGGAGAATTTATTTAAAAATCACCGTTCACCCAATTAACAAAATTCGAGTGGGAGTTTCCCGGAAATTTCCATCTCCAGTTGCTGTATAAATTTCGCGATTCAACTCTCTACAGATTATGAGATCCGACTCGATAAACAACTAACAAATTTTCAGAATTTACACAGCTTCAGTTACTGCACTTAATTGACCACTTAAAAATATCAAACGACCTCAGAAAAATATGAATCCAGCGCCATTAGAAGCGTTTTTCAAAAATATACGTTCTAGGCTTCAGAAAATCCGTTTTTCTATAAATAATAACCAAGTTACAGCCAATTGAAGTTGGCTGTAAACACCATTCAGCATCCTGTTTTCAACTTTTTATCGCAATATAACACGCTTAAACAATCGAGATGTTAAATATGAACGATCAAGAACAGATTTATCAATCATATATCATCATGTACATCATACTCATGCAAACCCTAATCATATTATATGATTTTTATCACAAAACGCAGCCTATGATCCTTTTATTCAACTAATTGTCTTAATCGCAATTCTTGCACAAATCATCAAACTAAACATCATAACTCTTTCAATACCATGATTCTACCATTACATACAAGCATGATCAATAGTTCATAGGCCCTAACATGATTTGCGAAACAATAGAAAACCCTAACCTTTAACAATGGAGATTAATGAACCGAGAACGAGATGGTAGTTGATTCGGGTTTGAAGGGAATCGCGACCGGGAGAAAGAGTGGGAGAAGGCTGCCGTCGGCTGGTCTTAGAACTAGGGTTCCTCTTCTTTTTTTTTGTTAACAATTTTCATGCATGCTTATCTATATATAGTGTGGGGAAGGAAAGAAAAGGAGAAGGGTTTGGGGCGATTTGAGCTTGCGGCCGCAAAGGGTTTGGGTGGGGCGGTTTGGGTCTTTAACTTGAACCTCAAGTTTTGCTTAACTCCTTGAGTCGCAAGGAAGTGAGGTCAACCCGTTTCGCGACCCAGTTCGGTTCGTTTATCTATTTACTATATATTTTTATAACTAATCACCACGAAATCAAAACATAACATAATCACTCACCAAGCTTATAAACGTCTAATACATATAGCACGTAATTCACTTGATAAGTTCACAAGGTTAGCATAGTTATTTCGAGCGTGTAAAATAAATCCCCGAATCAATTTAGCATAGGAACGAATAACCGTGAAGTAGTGCGTTTAAGATACCTGAAAAACCGGGATGTCACAGTCATGGTGTACCATTAAGCATCATTTCAGACCGTGATGGCCGTTTCACTTCAAGAACATGGCGAGTCGTACAAACCGCTTTGGGTACACGATTAGACCTCAGTACCGCTTTTCATCCTCAAACTGATGGTCAATCTGAACGCACCATCCAAACCCTTGAAGACATGCTGCGAGCATGCGTCATAGACTTTAAAGGGAACTGGGACGCTCACCTACCATTAGTGGAATTTTCGTACAACAATAGCTATCATTCAAGTATCGGCATGGCTCCTTTCGAAGCTTTATATGGTCGTAAGTGCCGATCTCCAGTATGTTGGCACGAAATTGGGGAAGCGCAAATCACCGGACCAGAATTAATTCAAGAAACAACCGACAAGATCCTTCAAATTCAAAACAATCTTCTAGCGGCTCGAAGTCGTCAAAAGAGTTATGCTGACAAACGATGAAAGCCCTTGGAGTTTGACATTGGTGATCAAGTACTTTTAAAAGTATCACCGTGGAAGGGAGTGGTTCGTTTTGGCCAGAAAGGCAAGCTAGCACCACGCTACGTAGGACATTTCAAAATACTCGAAAGAGTAGGTCCTGTAGCATACAAGCTTGAACTACCAGATGAGCTCAACAGAATTCATCCCACATTCCACGTATCAAACTTGAAAAAGTGCCTTGCCGATGAAAACCTCCACATTCCTCTAGAAGACATTCAAGTCGATGAATCGATGCACTTCGTTGAAAGACCAGTAGAAATCATGGATTTCGGAGAGAAGCGTTTAAGGCGAAGTCGTATTCCAATTGTCAGGGTACGTTGGGAGTCGAAACGAGGACCCGAGTTTACTTGGGAACGTGAAGACTCAATGCGCGAGAAATACCCGCATCTTTTTCAGGTTACCACTACTAAAATTTCGGGACGAAATTCCTAAAAGTAGAGGATACGGTAACATTTATGAAAAACGGGTTTCCAAACCCGCTTCGTTTAATAATCAAACATTCAGTTAAAAGTTCGTTGCGTATTTATTGTGCCGGTTAATTAAAATAATACATAATTAATAAATATTTTAGAGTTTAAAAACCATAATTAATAAATAATAATAATAAAAATTAAATAATAAAACAGAATAGGGTAGCCGGGTCTCGAACCCGGGTCTCCCCGATTGTACACACACAGCCTTCACCACTACACTACACACACATTTGTGATTTAAACTGAAATCAATTAAGTTATATGTTAAGACTCGCATATCACCTGTTTGAATCGCAACTGAACCGACAACTTCAATCAAGCAAGGTCTGTTTTTAGAACGGAAACAGTTACGCTTTTCGAAATCAAAATCGGATTAAAACTCCAAACCGTTCAAAATTGAAATCATCAATTCGTAATTCAAGGTCCGAAATCAGAAAAACCGCCAATCATCTTCAATCAATGCTTTCGGTTATTTGTTCATGTATAACTGATCCTTGATAAGTTTCAAATCGGTAATCATGTATAATGGTTATAACCAACATTTTTAAACTCATTTTTAAACATGTGTAATCATGTATAATCGGTAATCACACATGTTTCCGAATTTTCTGAAATAAAACCAACATTTTTAAACTTATTCAGATCAATTCACAGCATATATATATAATTAATATAAACCAGTGTTTATACAGATTAGACACAAGCCCAACTGGTTGGGCTGTGTGCACTCGAACCGAAGGTCCCGAGTTCGATTCCGGGTTCTGTAACCGGTTTCGGCCATATTAAATCATTTTTAATAAAAACTAAATAAGGTTAAAGTTAGTTAGTATATATATATATATATATAATTAAAACAGAGAATATTTCGGGTTAGACACGTAGCTTAGTTGGTAGAGCTGCGTGCACGTATACGAGAGGTCCCGAGTTCGAACCTCACTCGCGCCTGGAATTCATGCTGTCTGACCGGTCAGACCCGGTCAGACATGACAAAGTCAAACCATTTATTTATTTTTGTTTTCTTATTTTCTCTTTATTAAATTGAAGAATTATTTAAAAAAACACTTAAAAATAAAGATTTTGAAGGTTAAAAATTTGCACTAAACTCACAAAAACAAATCTAAAAATCTCATTAAAGAGCACTAATTAAAAATAATAATCTCGAAAAAAATTTATTTATTTAACCGAATCATGTCGTTATTATCTAGGTTAGTTTTCCCTCATCGGTTGAATCATAAAATTCGTGCGCATTCATCGTCATCAAGAAACGCATCCACTATGAGTGAATATCTACCAATTCCCCATTTTAATCATGTTTTGGGGTGTATCATGTGTCGTACTATTCTTTTATTTTATTTAAACACTTGTGCATACATCATATCCGTGATCAAATGTGTATTGATTTTTGTGTGAATTATATGTAGATTGAATTTATCATTTCAGTGCACGCATTTCATTAGGCCCATCAGTTCCCCGTGGGATACGGGTTGAGCATCAGGAGCCTCATTAGATCGGCTCCGTTTGATTGAGCCTTGATCTCAAATACATCATCATTTCATGTCATATACTCATCCAAAGTGGTTTTGATTGTTTACATATATGTTTGCTCACTTGTGATTAATGAACGAATTTTTTTTATTAAATAAAACAAGAAATTAGTAAAAATGTTTTATCAAGGTTCACTCGCCAACTTTTGTTGACCCAAAATCTCCTCCGTTTTACACATGATACAGGTGATCCAACAGAGACAGGAAACACTTAGGATGGCCTAGAAGAATAAACAAGTTTATGCTTTGGAATAAATATATAGTTTCATTTTTCTTTGTAATTGTATGAGTTTTGTTTTTGGATATTTAAGTTTGTAATTTGAATTTAATAAATATGAAACATCTTAGTAAATATCATGAGCTTTGGTGATAACCCAATTATGCCACGGCTTTTATTCCGCTGCGGGTCGGGGTGTGACAGATTGGTATCAGAGCTTGTGACTATAGGATATAGGATAGGTTATTAGACCCTTAGAGCCTATACTATAGTTGATTAAATTTTAATTGTTTATGCGTTACATGCAAAATTCATGATGTTTATATGTTTCAGTTTATTTTCACATCAATGTTATGCAAGCGCGTTCACAAATACATGTTATTATGCAATGCTCATCATAAATCATATCCTCATAACATACATATCCATGAGAGCACACACCTCACGATTTTCATAATTTTTGCAATGATTTTTGTATTTTTTTCAAATCACATCAAAGTGAGTTCTCATGACGGGCATGTAGTAACTGGAAGGGTACGAGTACCGGTAGTCGGAACGTCCTGTCTAGGCTTGGCATTCATATAAATCCAAAATAAAGGACCAGTTTTCCTACTTGGGACTAACGATGATAGTACGAAAGACCTATTAGGCCAAAGCATGCTATACCAAACGTCGTGTGAGCTAACCCCACTTTGAGTTGTCATTGTGTCTACACCTGGAACCCTCCTACTTATACATCTCGCAATCATATTTTAGATTTTCATTCGGGTGGTGCGAGTGTTAACCCGCCGACACCAATGTGAATCCTACCAAGCCCAATAGTCATGGGGGCCCACATAACTACACAGGCAATGGTATGGGGACATTTGGAGGCCCAAACATGAGCAAACCCAAACATCCTATGGATGTAGTTAAAATATTGTCAGTTATGTTGTTTTTCATTCTTTTTACAACACATGACACCTAGAAAATTCTTAAACTCACAATCTTCCTATATATGTTCCTGTAGATGTCGGCTAGGCAACTACGTGGAGGTAGAAAGTCAGGAAGGTCAAATGAACGCTTGGCCACACAAATTGCTAAACAAATAGCGCAGTGCTTCCTGACATCGTGCTTCAAGTTCAACAAGCTCTCACCGCAAATCCCATCAACCCTCCCAATCAAGAAGACCAGAACATCGCCAACCCTCCTCCAAAACCCCCAAGTGCACCTACAAACACTTCAAATCCTGCGATCCCCTAAAATATGAAGGGACCGAAGGTGTTACCGCTCCTCCTTCACTGGTTTGGAAAGAAATGGAAAACACTTTCCTAAATTGCGATTGTCCTGAGGAACGTAAGGTACGTTACGCAACTGGAAGACTGTTGGGGGTAGCCCTTACCTGGTGGAACACGGAAAAGGGTAAGCGAGGAGTTGAAGATGCCATGGCCTTAACATGGGAAAAGTTAAGGGAACTCATGACAAGACGCTTCTTCCAAGAAGCGAAATCAAAAAGCTGGAAGACGAATTCCACGCACTGAAACAAAAGGAAGGAGACCACACTTCATATAATAAGAGATTTCTCGATTTGAACCAGATGATCCCAAATTTGTTCACCCCCTTGTACCACTTAGTTGAACATTACTTCGAGGCCTCCCCTCGAAAATTCAAGATTCGTTTTAAGCACATCGCCTGCAACACTTGAAGCCGCAATGGAGTTAGCTACAGAACTCACTGAAAATCGCATTCGAAACGGCAAGTTCAAAGATGAGAAGAAGAAAGCACCCATTGAGACCCCAACTCCAAACCACCCAGTCTCATCCTCGAAGTTTGCTGTAAGAGGAAGCGAAATGGCAAGAATTTTGCTGTCACTCAAACCTAAGCCTCCTATCACTGTTGCACCAATCACCCAAATTGCTCCTCCGACTGCACCATTCAAAAAGCTATATACTGGCCCACACCCAAAATGCAACCGCTGTCAATACCGTCACTCTCCCAAAAATCCCTGCCAACATTGCACAATTGTGGCCGTGCGGGTCACACCATCCAAACCTGCCGTACCCTTCAACGTAGAATCGCAATCAACCTCCAATCCAAACCCAAAATCAGATAGTGGGCCAAACCCAACAACCCTTACTTCTACCACCTTGACATCACGCAGCCCAACCTTACTACCAACCCAACTACCCCATGATGCAACCCATGCGAGCTTGTTTCAACTGTGGGACCCAAACACTTCAGGAACACATGTCCAGCCTAGTGAACATCATCAATGCCCAAGCTCACGCAAACCCAGTAATCAAGCTAACCAAGCTCCCCCACCTGCCAGAGGGAGAGCTTTCAATATCAATGCCAACCAAGCCAGGGCTGACAACAACGTGGTCAACGGTACGTTTCTCAACAATGGTAGTTATGCATCCATATTATTCGATACTGGTGGGATAAGAGCTTTGTGTCCTTAGAATTTGAATCTATCCTTGACCAACCCCGTGTTAATCGCATCGAATCTCTAACGGTGGAAGTTGCTGACGGAAAACCCTGTTTCATTAAAATCTATTATACGCGATTGTACTTTCACCCTAAACATCACGATTTTCCAACTAATCTTATTCCAATGAAGTTGGGAAGTTTCGATGTTATAATCGGTATGGACTGGCTCAGCCAGCATCACGCTGAAGTGGTGTGCCACGAAAAGTCCAATCGCATTCCTCTTGTAGACGGTCAGACACTACGTATTTTTGGGGAAACCCCTTCGAAAGGACTCAAATTAATGTCCTGCCTTCAAGCCCGAAGATATCTCCCAAGAACTATGTCGCATTCCTAACTCACGTCGTCAAAAAGGGAAACAAGGAGAGGAAACTCGAAGATATCCCAATTTGGAAGGGTTCCCACAAGTCTTTCCCGACGACATTTCAGGACTTCCTCCTGTGAGAGAAGTCGAATTTCGCATCGATCTTGTACCTGGCGCTACACCAGTCGCAAAATCTCCTTATAGGTTAGCCCCATCCGAAATGCAAGAGCTGGCCAGTCAACTGCAAGAGCTGTCTGACAAAGGATTCATACGTCCTAGCTCATCTCCTTGGGGTGCACCTGTTCTGTTTGTGAAGAAGAAAGATGGAACGTTTCGCATGTGCATTGATTATAGAGAACTCAACAAGTTAACGGTTAAAAATCGCTATCCACTGCCTCGCATTGATGGCCTCCTAGACCAACTTCAAGGTGCCACCTGCTTTTCAAAAATCGACCTTCGTTCTGGTTATCATCAGCTCAGAGTGCACGAAGAAGATATCCCAAAAACCGCCTTCCGGACTCGTTATGGTCATTACGAGTTCATGGTATGCCTTTCGGTTTAACCAACGCCCCCGCTGTCTTCATGGATTTAATGAATAGGGTATGCAAACCCTACCTCGACCGTTTCGTCATAGTCTTCATCGACGACATCCTTATTTACTCCAAGTCTAAATCCGATCATGAGCGACACCTTCGACTTATCCTTACTCTCTTAAGGACTGAAAAGCTTTACGCTAAGTTCTCAAAATGCGAATTCTGGTTAGGAGAAGTACAATTCCTTGGACATGTCGTCAATGATAAGGGAATTCATGTCGATCCGTAAAAAAGCAAGGCAGTACAGGAATGGCAAGCGCCATGTACCCCTACCGAAGTTAGGTCATTTCTTGGTTTGGCTGGTTACTATCGACGTTTCATTGCCAATTTTTCCCGTATTGCTGTACCACTCACGGCCTTGACTCATAAAGGAAAACCCTTCATATGGGGACCTAAGCAAGAGGAGGCCTTCCAAACTCTAAAGCAAAAACTTTGTGACGCACCTATCCTCACACTCCCTGAGGGTTGCGATGACTTTGTGGTATATTGCGAAGCATCAGGGCAAGGGCTAGGCTGTGTATTGATGCAAAGAGGAAAAGTGATAGCCTATGCCTCTAGGCAACTCAAGGTTCACGAGAAGAATTACCCCACCCACGACCTGGAACTTGGAGCCGTTGTGTTCGCTCTCAAAATATGGAGACATTAACTCTACGGTACCAAGTGTGAAATATACACGGACCACAAGAGTCTCCAACATATCTTCAACCAGAAAGAGTTGAATAAGAGGCAACGAAGATGGGTCGAACTTCTCAACGACTACCACTGTGAAATTCGGTACCATCCTTGCAAGGCAAACGTGGTGGCCGATGCGCTCAGTCGAAAAGGTTATGCGAACTCCATTCATCTTCTATGTTCGCAAATCATAACCGACATCAAAGATCAAATCCGGGCAGCTCAACATGTTTCTGTAACAGAAAATGACGTACGCGATGAGCTGTCATGTGGAACTCAAAATCGAAACCAAATCCGACGGTATTCTATACTATTTAAACCGCATATGGATTCCTGATCGCGATAACCTTCGTGATTTCCTCATGAATGAGGCGCACAAAACACGATACTCTGTACACCCAGGAGCCGACAAGATGTATCAAGACCTACGATACACCTACTGGTGGCCTGACATGAAAAAGGATATCGCTGTTTTTGTTTCCAAGTGCCTTACCTGTTCCAAAGTAAAAGCTGAACATCAAAGACCTTCCGGACTTCTAGTCCAACCCGAAATACCTGTATGGAAGTGGGAAAACATAACCATGGATTTCATTACCGGGTTACCTCGCACCTCCAGTGGGTATGACACCATATGGGTAATAATCGATCGTCTTACAAAGTCATCTCATTTCATTCCGATTCGCGAGGATTTCAAGAACGAGAAGTTAGCTCGTATCTACATCAGCGAGATCGTAAGCCGTCATGGTGTACCATTAAGCATCATTTCAGACCGTGATGGCCGTTTCACTTCACGAACATGGCGAGCCGTACAAACCGCTTTGGGTACACGATTAGACCTCAGTACCGCTTTTCATCCTCAAACTGATGGTCAATCTGAACGCACCATCCAAACCCTTGAAGACATGCTGCGAGCATGCGTCATCGACTTTAAAGGTAACTGGGACGTTCACCTACCATTAGTGAATTTTCGTACAACAATAGCTATCATTCAAGTATCGGCATGGCTCCTTTCGAAGCTTTATATGGTCGTAAGTGCCGATCTCCAGTATGTAGGCACCAAATTGGGGAAGCGCAAATCACCGGACCAGAATTAATTCAAGAAACAACCGACAAGATCCTTCAAATTCAAAACAATCTTCTAGCGGCTCGAAGTCGTCAAAAGAGTTATGCTGACAAACGACGAAAGCCCTTGGAGTTTGACATTGGTGATCAAGTACTTTTAAAAGTATCACCGTGGAAGGGAGTGGTTCGTTTTGGCCAGAAAGGCAAGCTAGCACCACTCTACGTAGGACCTTTCAAGATACTCGAAAGAGTAGGTCCTGTAGCATACAAGCTTGACCTACCAGAAGAGCTCAACAGAATTCATCCCACATTCCACGTATCAAACTTGAAAAAGTGCCTTGCCGATGAAAACCTCCACATTCCTCTAGAAGACATTCAAGTCGATGAATCGATGCACTTCGTTGAAAGACCAGTAGAAATCATGGATTTCGGAGAGTAGCGTTTAAGGCGAAGTCGTATTCAATTGTCAGGGTACATTGGGAGTCGAAACGAGGACCCGAGTTTACTTGGGAACGTGAAGACTCAATGCGCGAGAAATACCCGCATCTTTTTCAGGTTACCACTACTACTTAAATTTCGGGACGAAATTCCTCAAAGTAGGGGATACTGTAACATTTATGAAAAACGGGTTTCAAAACCGCTTCGTTTAATAATCAAACATTCGGTTAAAAGTTCGTTGCGTATTTATTGTGCTGGTTAATTAAAATAATACATAATTAATAAATATTTTAGAGTTTAAAAACCATAATTAATAAATAATAATAATAAAAATTAAATAATAAAACAGAATAGGGTAGCCGGGTCTCGAACCCGGGTCTCCCCGATTGTACACACACAGCCTTCACCACTACACTACACACACATTTGTGATTTAAACTGAAATCAATTAAGTTATATGTTAAGACTCGCATATCACCTGTTTGAATCGCGACTGAACCGCAACTTCAATCAAGCAAGGTCTGTTTTTAGAACGGAAACAGTTACGCTTTTCGAAATCAAAATTGGATTAAAACTCCAAACCGTTCAAAATTGAAATCATCAATTCGTAATTCAAGGTCCGAAATTAGAAAAACCGCCAATCATCTTCAATCAATGCTTTCGGTTATTTTTTCATGTATAACTGATCCTTGATAAGTTTCAAATCGGTAATCATGTATAATGGTTATAACCGATTTTGAAGTTAAAGACCGAGGGGTTATAATCGAGACCTTGGGTGATTATAAATACTAGTTAAACCATACCGTCGCCCAGTTGCTCCTCAAATTCAAACCTTTCTGCTCTCTCCAAACCTCGCCGGAATTGTCTGATAGTCGCCAGAAAATAGCACCGGAAACTCTCGCCATAAATCGCAAATCAGGGTCGACGAAACTTGCCGGATATCTGAAGAAAACTCTCTGTTTTGGTATATCATGTTACTTAATCTTTATTTTTCTATTCTATTTCAATCGAGTATAAGTTTGTTGGTCGATTAAGCAAACAGTCGGGTTCACTGTTCTGTGATTTTCTTATTGAAGAAGACGAACCTCAGTTGTATACTAATGTAATTAAAATCGGGTATTTAACCGGGTTAGACACACAGTCTAGCGGTGGATTGTGTGCAAATATAAAACACACGTCCCGGGTTCGAATCACACATGTTTCCGACTTTCTGAAATAAAACCAACATTTTTAAACTTATTCAGATCAATTCACAGCATATATATAAATTAATATAAACCAGTGTTTATACAGATTAGACACATAGCCCAACTGGTTGGGCTGTGTGCACTCGAACCGAAGGTCCCGAGTTCGATCCCGGGTTCTGTAACCGGTTTTGGCCATATTAAATCATTTTTAATAAAACTAAATAAGGTTAAAGTTAGTTAGTATATATATATATAATTAAAACAGAGAATATTTCGGGTTAGACACGTAGCTCAGTTGGTAGAGCTGCGTGCACGTATACGAGAGGTCCCGAGTTCGAACCTCACTCGCGCCTGGAATTCATGCTGTCTGACCGGTAGACCCGGTCAGACCTGACAAAGTCAAACCATTTATTTATTTTTGTTTTCTTATTTTCTTTTTATTAAATTGAAGAATTATTTAAAAAAACACTTAAAAATAAAGATTTTGAAGGTTAAAAATTTGCATTAAACTCACAAAAACAAATCTAAAAATCTCATTAAAGAGCACTAATTAAAAATAATAATCTCGAATAAAATTTATTTATTTAATCGAATCATGTCGTTATTATTTAGGTTAGTTTTCCCTCGTCGGTTGAATCATAAAATTCGTGCGCATTCTCTCATCAAGAAACGCATCCACTGTGAGTGAATCTCTACCAATTCCCCGTTTTAATCATGTTTTGGGGTGTATCATGTGTCGTACTATTCTTTTATTTTATTTAAACACTTGTGCATACATCATATCCGTGATCAAATGTGTATTGATTTTTGTGTGAATTATATGTAGATTGAATTTATCATTTCAGTGCACGCATTTCATTAGGCCCATCAGTTCCCCGTGGGATACGGGTTGAGCATCAGGAGCCTCATTAGATCGGCTCCGTTTGATTGAGCCTTGATCTCAAATACATCATCATTTCATGTCATATACTCATCCAAAGTGGTTTGTGATTGTTTACATATATGTTTGCTCACATGTGATTAATGCACGAATTTTCTTTATTAAATAAAACAAGAAATTAGTAAAAATGTTTTATCAAGGTTCACTCGCCAACTTTTGTTGACCCAAAATCTCCTCCTTTTACACATGATACAGGGGATCCAGCAGAGACAGGAAACACTTAGGATGGCCTAGAAGAATAAACAAGTTTATGCTTTGGAATAAATATATAGTTTCATTTTTCTTTGTAATTGTATGAGTTTTGTTTTTGGATATTTAAGTTTGTACTTTGAATTTAATAATATGAAACATCTTAGTAAATATCATGAGCTTTGGTGATAACCAATTATGCCCCGACTTTTATTCCGCTGGGGTCGGGGTGTGACATCCCGCAGGCTGCGTTGGTATTTTTCAGGCCACGTGATCACATTTCTCACGAACTATCATCTGGGCCAAGTTTTGTCCAAACCGGACATATTTGGCCATTTAGCAAAATGGGCTATCGAGTTAGGTGGACACAATATCGTGTACAAACCGCACCCAGCTATTAAAGGCCAGATACTAGCCAATTTTGTCACAGAAGTGCCCAAGCAGTAAAGTGCAAGAATGTGAAGCTGTACATAATCCAGTGCTTGTCACGGACGACCGCGTATGGATCCTTCACACTGACGGCGCATCCAATGATGATGGCGAAGGAGCTGGTCTCCATCTAATAAGCCCTAATAACTAGGAGTTCACCTACGCCATCAGATTGGACTTCAAAAGCACAAATAATGAAGCCAAATATGAAGCGTTTCTGGCAGGCCTTCGGTTAGCCATCAACATCTTTTGGTCACGGGGCAGATCAATGGCCTGTACGACACAAAAGGCAAAACGATGGCCCTGTATCTTGAACAGGCGCAATCCTTAATAACCAAATTCCAACATTTCAAAATGACCCACATTAACCAAAGCAAGAATAAACATGCCGATGCGCTCAGCAAACTGGCTGCTACAAGCTTCAAACACCTCGCGCGAGAAGTGCCTATCGAGGTGCTCAAAAACCCTACCATTCTGCTGCATCAAGTAAACGTCATAGAAATGGGAAACCCTTCCTGGATGTCTCCCATCATCATGTTCTTGCAGTCTTGGACCCTCCCAGAAAACAAGGCAGAGGTAAGAAAGGTCCAGAACAAGGCGCTGAACTACGAAATGGAAGACGGTATACTTTACCGGAAGTCATACCTTGGACCACTCCTCCGATGCATTGATCCGCAAGATGCACAATACTTGATCCGCGAAATACACGAAGGGTTGTGTGGAATTCATGCTGGTCCGTGCATGGTAGTCGCAAAGATGATGAATGCCGACTACTATTTGCCTGGCATGCATTTAGACGCAGTCGAAGCGCTACGGAAATGTGCATCATGTCAGCGACACGCGCCTAAGACGTTGTGTCCCAAAAATCCCTTCATCCCAGTGACAACAACATGGCCCTTCTAACAATAACAATCGATATGGTGGGACCTTTCCTGATGCCACGGGTGCTGTAAAGTTCATAATCGTAGCCATCGATTACTTTACCAAGTGGGTAAAAGCAAAGCCCCTTGCATCCACCACGGTAACGATAG
This sequence comes from Scalesia atractyloides, assembly GCA_947069175.1. Lineage (NCBI taxonomy): Eukaryota > Viridiplantae > Streptophyta > Magnoliopsida > Asterales > Asteraceae > Scalesia > Scalesia atractyloides. The sequence goes on from CAMTDV010000028.1 coordinate 2,846,773, forward strand.
TTCACAAATTCATTTGGGAGCACATCATTTGCCGCTTTGGGTTACCCCTGCGCATTGTCAGTGATAACGGCCCCAATTTTGCTGCTGAAGAGCTATAACGGTGGATGAAAGAAGTGCATATAGAACATGTGTTCAGTTCGGTCCCGCATCCCAGAGGGAACGACCAGGTGGAAAGCATAAACAAAAGTATAGTCGAAGGGATCAAGATGAGACTGGGGCGACGCGAAGAGGTTGGGTAGATGAGTTGCCAAGGATCCTTTGGGCTCATCGAACCATGCCAAAAACCAGCACTGGCGAGACACCATTCAGCCTGGTTTATGGGACGAAGGCCGTAATTCCCGCTGAAATAGGCCTCCCATCACCACGCATGGTCGCCAAGCAAAGACAGAATAATGAGGAAGAGCGCAGGCTCGACTTGGACCTCCTAGAAGAAAGGCGTGAAAATGCCGCAATCAACGAAGCAAAATACAAGTCCAAGCTCAAAAAGTACTACAATGTGCGAGTCCGCATCTGTACCTTCCTACCGGATGATTTCGTTTTAAGAGATAATAAGGCGTCCAATGGTGAAAGTCCAGGAAAACTCGCGCCTAAGTGGGAAGGCCCGTACATAATCCATGAAGTCCTAGGAAAGGGTGCATACACCCTCAACGTTTGGACGACACAAACATTACTAGGACCTGGAATGCGCAATAGCTAAGGCAGTGCTACATGTAATCTAAGCATGTTCAAATTTCAAGGCTTCAGGACTCATCAATGTTTGCGCAACAACCTAGTGAACATATGATCTAATGTTATGATTTTGTACATGGCTCTTACGCCTTATTGTTAATACAAGACAATCGATGCATGGTTTTCATTAGTTAGATATTTTGTTACAAATGCGCGAAACCACTTTGGGTATACGCGAAAACACCATGGTACAACATGACTGATGAACAGAATTCACTACCTATTGTATGCGCATGGGATGTGACGTTCATACACGAGTTCATTACCAGTTTTATTCGCTCTACCTATACAAAGTAGTTATGTCACGCAAATATTGTAACTTCAAATAAACTTTCATTTCATATCAAGAAAAGTACAAACAAGCGCGACGCGCACTTACATTCAAGAACATAAGTCTACAAACATTCAACACTATCCTATCCTTCACTCTCTTCTATCTTCGCAGCATCTTGAAATATGTCTTTTAAGTGATCCACATAATCGTCATGCTGGAGCGCCTCGCTTACTAGATCCATCACCGGCAGTTGGAGACGATCATACTCTCGCTTCGCCTTGGGAAGGCTGCAGCATATCGACCCCACGAGGGAATCGTGACTTGTATCCCATTGAACGTCCAATGCACGAGTCACATGGGTGTGTGCACTCGGCGTAGCCTTGCGCGTATCCATCATGGCGTGCTGTGACCATCAGCTTGGGCACAACACTGTCCAACTCTACCGAGTTCAGGATAGAGTTTGCAATTTGAAAAATAGAATGAGAATCAAGATAAAGTGATCAAAATAACAACGATGAACTTACATTGACGACCCCATGCTGTTGCATCCAGAGCATGTTGTTCCCCTTGCCAGAAGACTCTCCGCGGTGGCGCGGGCTGCCTCAGAATTTTCCAATATTTCCTCGCCTGCGCCCACCTTTGTCTTTGCCAGGCGCAGTTTCTCCAGATCCTCCAATTGCCTGCACTGCGATTCGACTTTTTAAACTAAGACAGCTTGGAGATCTTTCTTTGCACTCTCTAGTGTCGCGCAAGCCTCCACTTGATCATGCAATAACAAGGTTAGTCTAAAAACCTCTTGATCCTGTAAAATAAAGAAGGGTAGAAGTTTTTACCTCTTTCTGCTCGCTCCACTCATGGTGCGACCTGGCCTCTAAGGCCGTAGCAGAGGCTGCCTCCCTCTCTTTCTTCAAGCACTCTACTTTTGCGCGCAGATTCACCATTTCATCTCTTAAGGATTTTTCTCGTTGTTGTCCCTCTCAAAGGCCTCCCCCCATAACTTGCGCTCCTCAGCAAGTGTGGTAGTGGAGCCTTCTGCATTCTTCTTCCACTCCAGCACGGACCACTTTTCGGTTTGCTGAGCTTCGGCGAATTTGGCATCTCAGCCTCCAGCTCTAATTTTTGTGTAGCCACTTGGGCTCGCTCCTAGACCGGCTCTTTCTTTGCTACTTCAAATCTCTCTTGGTCCCGATGCATGCTCCGCCACTCCCTTATGATTTTATGCGTGTTGGAGGTGGAGCTAGCAGCTGACTGGAGGTACGCGCGATATGTTTGCTCGTAGCTCTGTTCCGTGCGCGCACCACCTCTACTTGGGGGAAGGTACCCTTAAACCACTCACGGCACGCCTGCCAGTGGCTAAATTTGTCACCTTGCCTCAACTTCCACACGGGGGTGTGGATCTCAGTAGCTCGGCCTTCGGAATAAGACCTGTAGTAATAGTCACCTGGGGTCTCGTTGGGGCGAATCGGGGACCCTTCGTCAGAAGGGCACCCCCAGATCCCCCGACTTCACCCCTGGGCACTGGCTCTGCTGCATGAGCACCCCGAGGCCATCCTCCACCTACTCACCACCTTCAACCACAACTTCTTCCATTACCACCTCTTCAGGCACAATGGCCTCCACATCCACCTGTACCTCCGCAGCCCCGGCACTGGTCTCACCACCCTTCACACCGGACGCTTGCGCCGTCTTGAACACGGGTGGTGGCATAAAGATCTTAACTAGCGCGACCGGAGCAGTCGGGGCGACAAAGGTGCCTCATCTTTCCCTGCAGAATAATAAAAAGTTGAAACAAGTGAAATAGGAAGAGAAATGAAACACAAAGTCAAGTGTCTACCTTGGGAAAGTGTGGCTGCAAGCGCATCCAAATTCCCGCGCTTCTCTTTGATCTTCTTCCGTGCAACCGTTTTGGGAGGCTGCGCGGCGGCATCACCCTTAGAATGAGCCCTCTTCCTCTTGAGAGGCTCCGGGCTGGATTCTACATCAATCGGATCCTTGGGGTTGGCAACCGGAATCTCCGCCATTTCTTGCGGCTCCGACTTTGTCTTCTTCAGAACTACAGGCGCAAGACCCTCCATGGAATCAAAGACTACTACGTAGTCATTCCAAGAGTCAGGCACAGAAGACGTACCTTTGGGCGGGTCTGCCCTGGGTTGCGCCGGCTCCTTCACTGTCACACCCCAACCGATGGCGGAAACATCAGAGTGAGACGAAAAAGATTGCTCGAGACATCATAACACTATTTCCCACAATATTAAAATCAAAACTCGTTTCATTTCATAAATCAAATAGTCAATTACAACAAAAAAATCCAAATACAACAAATTCGACAATATTACAACATAAAAATCTAACATTATAGGTGCGTTTCTATGGCGTCCCTACTAAGTTTTCGTCATGTTCAACATCCTTAACCTGCAACATGTTAAAGTATAGTTCAACACAAAAGCATTGGTGAGTACAAAAGTTTTAATTACATAGTATAAGAAGAAAGAGTTTGCTCAAATCCACATGGCAATTGTATACAAGGTAGCTAGCATGCAATACTAAATGTCAAACTCAAGTGTCCACAAGAATTAAGTGTCCCTCGCCATAAAAGTAACGAGACTATTTAAGAATAAGAATAAGCTTAACAATACCCCGATGAGTGTCGTGCTACTCCTATAGCACTATATATGTTAAGTTTGGGCTAGCTAAATTAATGACAAGAAGCATGTATGTATCTAGCATGAACCTAAGCATAACGATAAGCATGTATAACGGATTGAGTGTATAAAGTATGTTGTGTGTATTTGTGTATATGGTACATTAACATGTTACAAATTGTGTAAAAAGGAAAATGGGTCAAGTGTACCCACGGTTTTGCAAGTTCCTACTTGATAATTCCGTGAAGAGTTTTAAGGATGGAACACTAAGTTATCCTACATGAGGAAAAGTAGATGTGTAAGTATTCGGATGATAGCGGGGGATTAGGAATTTAAATATGCCAAAGTATAACAACGAGAAAATAATCATCTAGACTTAATACTCGTTTTTGACACTATGAATCCCATTCGGGGTCGATGTGTTTTCATGGGTTAAGATACCCATTAGAATCGTAACGAGAAATTAAGTACTTAGATGATGTAACTTAATACAATGAAGGAAAATCTTTCAATTAACATCAAGGGTTCAGTTAGTATATTTATATATATAGTATACGTAATAAGTACATCATGTTTATCATGGAAGTTCATAGAAGTCATGCATGGAGGTAGGAGGATAACCTTCCTTTAATCTCTTTCGTATTGTTCATCAATGCACAAGTTGTCACAAGAACAACAAGGATGGTCATGAATAAATTAAAATGAAAATAAAAGTAAAATATTCAAAATCATCAAGTGAGGTAGTGGTTGAAAGTAGGATAGCCAAAGCTTCCAAGTAATCACACACTACCAACTCAAGTCTTGCCACAAGAACAAGCTTGGAATGATACAACACTTGTGGGTTAAAACCCTATTAAAATGGAAAGTTTCTTACACTTGTGACCTCAAATATGGTGATGTTCCATATTGGTTTTCCATGGAAAACCTATGGGAAACACTCCTAGAGGTGTTCCAAATGTTAAGTGAGCACTAAATGCAAGAAACACACTAAACAAACACACTTTTGCCCAATCCATGAGCTAGTTACAACCTTCCGTGGATTGTGCCCTCTGGCGGGCCGCGAGAGACAAGAGATGAAACGATCGCGGGGCGCGAGAGGCTCTAGGCCAGAAAGTTCTTTGATTTTTGTCACTTTTAGTCCATGAACTTGGTTTTTTTTTCCTTTATATCATGCTAGAACTTGATATTTTGTCATGTTTTTAAGTGTATAACATATATGTAAGTATATTTTGAGTAGCAAGTATGAATGTATGAGTATTTGCACGTATAACAAGTAACGGTTTTGTATGTAAACACGTATTAAACGATTGAATGCATGTAAGACAAGTATATATCAAGTATAAATTTTATTACGATCAAAGTCTCGGATTACAAGATTGTGAAAAGAAATACGAATGCGATACGGATACGAGTTTCCATAACTAGAAATACGATTAAACTTTCTAATTAAGGAAAATACAAAAAAAAACGAGGCGTTACATTCTCAGCCACAATGCTTGGCCCCATGCGCTTCTTTTTCTTAGAATCCGGGCCAACGCCCAAATTCTTTAGCGCACCTGCATCATGGCGCAACGTGGTAAGTAACTTGAAAAGATGTGAAAAAGTAAATAATGAAGGCTCACCACTTTCAGGTGCTGGGGTCGCAAGATCTGCGCTCCTTGGCAGCTCAAAATTCCCAAGGATCTGGGCATGCAATGTTGGCTCCTCCAGGTTGAGGGGGACATTTTCCATCCGCCCCCTCTCACGCTGGAAGGCCGATATATACAACGCCACCTCTGCAAAAGCGCGCACAACATTAGTCTGCGCACATGGAGAAATAATGAAATAATGAACTAAGGTTACTTACTCTTATTCTCTTCCATATACACCGGCTTCTCCCTGCAGTTATGCTTCCACAGGAGGCTCATATCTGCATCCACCAGTGCCCTCTCTGGAAACTGAACCGCCGGAATCTCCTTGATCTCCTGTACCAGAACTCCTCGCCGGTATTGGAGATGTCTCAACTGGAATGTGCTCCGCTACCCGGAAATGCATCGGAGAGGAATCACGCCGACCTTTGTATAATTTATTTTTGCTTCCAGTCATGGTAGGACTTCAGCGAAGAGTGTAAGATCTTCTTCGCTTGAATTATGTGCTTGAAAGAATAGAAGCCCAAAGAACAGTGTAACTGGTAAAACACCCGGAACCGATTAACGGTTGGGTGAATACCCATGGATCGGCACACAAATTCAAAATGTTTTATCCGAACCATACCCATCGGATTGAGTTAGGAGATGTGGAAGCGGTTATGGTCAAGAACATCAAGAAAAATTTTTGTTGCCGTCGGCAAAAAAGTCGCAAAACAAGGTGATATAGCAGGCTGGAGCGTCGGCGGCGGTGTCACCCTCGGAAGCATACCGGGCATCCCAGTCCTTGGGGAACCGGAAACTTGCAACCAACCGCTGGAAATTGCCGGTAGACCACTTCAGTGCTGGCAGAGAAGTGGATGCCTCACTGGCAGTTGCACTCTCTGGTCCTCGGGTAGCCATATGAAATGGCCGGAGAGAAAGAAAAAAAGAAACAATAAGATTTCAGAGAGGAAACAAGAAAGAAATTCAGAGATTTCAGAGAAGAAGATATGAAAGCGTGCTTGTAACCCTAAGAGGATCGTCTATTTACACCCATCGCATTTAATGAGATGGGAAAACGTGACGCATTCGCAGGCCCAACAACCCATCCGCGTCTGACGCGTGGAGGGCAAGTGGGTAACTGATGGTCGCACGCGCGCGTGGCTGGTACTTTCTCTGCCATTCATTAATGAAAAGGAAGCTGCACTGTTGACAACATGCTACAACCGTCAGAGGTCACTTCCGCCTCACCTTTTTTTCTCACCAATTCGCCTGCAACATGAGCATGACGAAATTCAAATTTCAAAGACCTCCTCATGAACAAAGGTTTCCCCCACACAAAGGTTTTCTTCATCCCTCATTGAATTCTTGCTGTTGAAATAAGCGCGCATACATGAATTCTTATAGTCCAGCACTCCACCTAGTTGCCAACATGCGCATAGGAGCACCACTAGACTTGGGGGGGGGGACTTGGAGGGCATGGTGCCAAAAACTCCGCGCAACGCAAGGCACCATACCCTCATAATGATAACAGGTTACAAAGGATAACCTTGCGCGCAACGGTACGCCAATCTTAAAACCAGCAGGTTGCCTAACAAACCTTGCGCACCCTGGCAACGGCATACTTAGTCTTGAGAACAAAAGAACTTAATCCCTACAAGTCTCCGCTGGCCAAAAAGCACTAATAAGGCCACACGGAAGGGAGAAGCGCAAAGAGGCATCGATCAAGTACAAGGGTACAAAGTGGCAGAGCTGTGACCCAATAACCGCTCGGCAGGTTGTGGCATACCATGTCGCATGATGAATAGTCATGTAGAGGGCAGAAACTATGCAAGGACGTACACGTGGCACCAACCAACTCACGCCAGCGACTGTCACACGATCTCCACTACCGGCTGATGACAAGTCCGACAACAAGGACAACTGCCAGGACAAGTGGCTCCATCCACCATGCGCCAAGCGCACCTCCTGCCAGAGATCATTAATGGTCGTCGCGGAGGGGACAAAATGGATATTCCTGGTTGTCGATTCTAGGCCCAAGGCCCATCAGCCCATCTCCTACACACCTTTCTTCGGCTATAAAATAAGGATCACACCACAAGGTAACACACACGGTTTTGAGCTCACTCACTACTTACTTGCTTAGTGCTTCCAATCCCCGATACTTATTCTCTCGCCGGAGTATGTTCACGGAGAAAACCCTACCCCTTTTCTCCCGTGACAAGGCTAACGACGTTTTTAGTTTTGTAGTGAGCTTGAAGCAAGATCATCCAGACATGCTGAGACGTTGATCCATAACCCAGGTATCTCCGGATACTTTTTGGAACCAGTGTTTTTCACCCCCCACAACCCCGCGATTTTTAAACAATCATAAATTTTGGTACGTTAATATATATATATATATATATATATATATATATATATATATATTATTTAAGTTGTACCATATAAACAAGTATTTTATTCTCTTTAATTTGAGTATAGTATTGTTATAAATTTTTAATTAAAAAAAACCAATATGTTACGTGATTAACAGTGTCTAAAGGTGAGCAATAATTGAATTGTTAACCCGAAACCGAACTAGAACCAGAACCTGAACCGAAATCAACCATAAATTGAGTTAACTGAAAACTGATTAACCGAAACCCGAATTAAACAAAAAGTTATCCATTTTTGTACCCTCATTTAACCAAAATTAATTAAACCGAACCATTCATATTTTCAAATATTTCTAGCTTTTATACCTTCAGTTCATGTATTTCATATTTATATCCCCATTTTATGTATTTATACCTCTATTTCATGTACTTATACACACATTTCATGTATTTATACCTAAATTTCATGTATTTCTTATCAAAAGTTTTAGCCCAAGTTTGGTTTTGTCTATTAACCAAAATAAAATGAATCAAACAAAAAATCGTCAATCTAACTGAATAAACCAAAACGATTAACTGAAAATGGATTGGTTTAAATATAAACTAATCGATGACCTCGATTTCGGTTGAGGATAGTAATGTAACCAACCGAACAATGCACACAGTGGCAATGTCTGTGTTTCCCGCAACATCGTGTGCGCACCTACCGGTTATTAACCAAAACCGGTTATCGGTGAGCAATAATTAAATCATTAACCTAAACCAAGATGAGCACAGATGAAACCGGACTGAAATCAACCGAAACTGAATTAACTGAAAACTGAGTTAACCAAAAACCGGTTATTAATTTTTTGTACTCTTGTTTAACCAAAATTAGCTGAACCGAACCAAATCAGTCATGTTTTCATATATTTCTATCTTTTATATTTTAAATTTTATATCTCCATTTTATATATTTATACTTTCATTTCATGTTGGGATACGTAAATTTCATATAAAGCAAAAGTTTTAGCCCAAGTTTGGTTTTTGCAATTAATTGAACCAAATCGAAAACCGTCAATCTAACCGAAAAAAATAAACATTTAACCGAAACTGATTGTTTAATAAAATAGACTAACCAATGACTTTGGTTTCGGTTGACAAGAATAACCAAAGCGGCCGAACCACGCATAACACAATGAAATGGATTACCCGATTACTTCGCTTTTGGTGTATATCTATCACAATAATACTACAATAAATGGTATATGAATAAGAATACTACCGAAACGAGTATCGCAATACCATGTGTCATTCCAACCGTATTGCGTGGGCATCTTTCTAGTATATATGGTGTATGAGGTTTGTTAGGGAACACTAAAAAAATGGGGACTAGTGGGGAACCGACTCAAACGAACTCTGATTGGACTAATTCTAGTGGCGTTGGAACTGGCTCGTCAAACACTAACTAGGATCTCTTAATCCTAAACCCTAAATCCTAACCTTTAAACCCTAAATATATTAGGGTTTAGCTTTTAGCTTATATTAGGGTTTTGCTTTGGGGTTTAGTTTTAGGCTAATCATTAGTATTTAGGGTTTAGCCTTTATGGTTTAGCTTTTAGGGTTTATAATTTAGATTTTATGGTTTCGCTTAGGTTTTAGCCTTATTATTTAGCTTTAGGGTTTAGGATTTAGGGTTTAGGGTTAAGAGATCCAAGTTAGGATTCAACGAGCCAGTTCCAAAGCCGCTAGAATGAGTCCAATTGGAGTTCATTTGAGTCGTTCCTCATTGTTCTCCACTTTTTTAGTGTTCTCTAATGAACCCTCCCTTATATATATATATATATATATATATATATATATATATATATATATATATATATATATATATATAAAATATAATAAGTTTAGGATCCTGTAAAAAAACAAAAAAATGTGATAAGGATAGGAAAGACTATGGTGATGACTCATCTCCCTATTTATTTTATTAGTTTAAGGGTAAGATGGTAATTTAACAAATAATCCTAATTAAAGATAAAATCATGTGTAACTGTTTTGATTAGTTTTTTTAGGAATTCAATTTTTTTCTGATTTACGTAAGATATTTGCAATCCATATTTGTATATGAATATTTTTTTATAAACAATACTCGTAAATCATCTTCTCCTCACGGTTTTGAATTTTAGTTTATTGTATTCATTGGGTATTCATTAAGAACTTGAACCATGGAAAACGACGATGCATGTAATCATATTATGGTGTCTTGTTATAGCGTGGACGTGTACAGGTTTATATTGTTCGTAAAAAAAAGGTGTTTTTTAATCATCTATTGTGTTCGCCTATTATTTGTTCATACATTCGGTGGTTCTGATTCATATTAAAGGTGATTTTTACTGTTACAGATTATGGCGTTTTTATATGGTGTGATTTTGTACATTACATGATTTTAATAAGAATTATGGTGGTTCTTTTAAATGAAAAAGTTATCTCGTTTAATTTAATGTTGTTTTATTTTATTTTACTACTTGGATGATGTCGTTTAAGAATTCAGTTTTATATACCAACTCAGAGATTTTATAAATCATTATCGTCTGATTCATAAGGAAATTACAGTCTATATTTTTTTTGAATCATCAGTTCTTTTTTTTTTTATCATCAGTACGTATAAAACACCATACGAATTCCAGAACACACCACAACTTGAATCGTAATATAGCCATAATGTTCAAACATTTGGAATGATTTTTGTTATTTTTGCAGGTATAAAACACCATACAAATTCTAAAAACACCATGAATTGAATCATAATCTAGTCATAATGTTTTAACATCTAGATTGATTCTATTGTTATTCCAGATGTTAAAACACCATTACTTTAATCAAAATACAATGTTATAGACTCTAGATGTTAAAACATCACGACTTGAATCATAATTCATTATTTGCAATGTTACGGTGTCTTATGTACGTTCATTGTGTTTTATTGTAAAACACAACGCCTTGAATCACAATATAATTAAAACACCATTGTATGAAAATAGACAAAACACCGTAGACTAAAGCATCCGATCGAAACGTAATTTTTTTCTATATAAGTATAACAATATGGTACTCATAATAAAGATAAAAACCACTTGTTATTATGGTGTAATTTAAAAAAAAAGAGTTATGTATAAAAGTTATTGGCATTTAAAACAGAATGAGAGAATTTGCATGTGCATTGCATGTGGGTTATAGATTTAAAAATGTAAAATTTACCTTTATATCGTTAATCTAGAAAATTAATTATTTTAATGGTAAACACTATTTACAATTTTGCCATTATAATCTCAACCATTAAATTACAGATCAAATGGTGTAGATTCCTTCCTACACTTCTCATAAAACACACCCTTTTACAATAATCCTACTCAATATATATATATATATATATAGGGTTAGGTTCATTTGTGAACAACCCCTTGATAGTGAACTAATCCTAACCCTTGATGGTGTAATTTAAAAAAAGAGTTATTTATAAAAAGTTATTGACATTTAAAAAAGAATGAGGGAATTTGCATGTGCATTGTTTGTGGGTTTGTAGATTTAAAAATGTTAAATTTACCTTTATACCATTAATCTAGAAAATTAATTATTTTAATGGTAAACACTATTTACAATTTTGCCATTATAATCTCAACCATTAGATTATAGATCAAATGGTGTAGATTCCTTTCTACACTTCTCACAAAACATACCATTTTACAATAATCCTACCCTACATATATATATATATATATATATATATATATATATATATATGGTTAGGTTCATTTGTGAACAACCCCCTTGATAGTGAACTAATCCTAACCCTTGATTATCAATATACAAGTGTAAATCAATAGTCAGGATTTGATGATGAAAATGAACTAGTATATAATCAAAATACACTAATGTATCACGCGCGCACGCATGCACGCACGCGCACACACACACCAGGTTATTTGCTCGTGTGTCACACGGGTGTAAAAAATAAAATTATTAAGCACCTATGTACTATACGGGTTGTGCAATGTCAATTATATAACTTTTGAGTCGATAAATAAAATGTTGGAATGAACGAAATGTTGCATTAAGTATGTAAAAAGTAGATTACAGTTAATTCAAATACAAATAAGCAAAATCATACAATAATCCACCATAGAATGTTAAAACCTCATCTATGAACATAATGTGTGAAGGAGATATCATGTTGAATGCTAGCCCACATTGCATTTATTATGTATACAAAGTTTGTTACCTTTTCATGCATAGCCCACAAACTCGGATAACATTCTCAGCCTTAATCACTTTGTCATATCGGATAAGATTCTCAGCCTTAATCACACTGTCATAAACTTTTTTGCAAGTAACCACTCATGCTTTCGATGTTGCAAATCTACAAAGATGCTAAACTGAAACAAAAAGATTTTGCATGCATAACAGGTGCCGTTATACCTTTCCATCCAGAAATTCATGGGTTCATTTTAATTCTCCGCTGACATGCTGCAACCTGACCAAATAATTAAGCATTTTGCACCATGAGATATTCATTAAAGATGGAATTCATATTCTTAAAAAGTATTCAGACTTGATAGCAAATGCAGAAACATTGGACATGGAAATTAGTAAACTAACATTAGCATGCCTAGGCGGATTATAATGTATAGCACTTACATTACTTGTTTTCGTCCACAAACACTCACCGAGATGAATAAGCACTTACATTACTTGTTTTCGTTGGTTAGCAGTGACCATTGTCATACTCTATTCCAAAACATCGAGCATAGAATTAGAACCAAGTTGAGCCTACAGACAAAAAAAAATAGAAAAATTAAAATGAACGGGTCGCTCTTGTTGGGTAGTGGGTCGTTCCGGTTGAAATGTTAGAGGTGGATCAATCGGGAAGGATTGACTACTCATATGTTTCTTGGTCTTTATTTTTTTCTTTTTGAACTTCATAAATAACTAATACATTAGATAAGATTACAAATCTAGATAAAAGATCTAATTTTTCTAAAGCCATTTTGGAAAGATTTAAACACTTAATGCAAACTGACCCGTTTGACCTATCTCCTTTTAGGTAAAACTTGAACTCTACTCATTTGATACGTTAGCCACTAAAAATTCTCTAAAAAAGGACAAGTTGAGCTTGTCCCCTCTGGGAGCACGAGTAGGAAATTTGAATGCAGGGACCACCATAAAAGTGTCGTATCTTCCTAATACTCTTACGCGCAAGTTCTCTCTCAAAGTAGGTATACAAATAAGGGGTTCAAGTTTACATTTTTGACAACTTTAAATAGTGAGATGAGGGTAGAAAATAATAAAAACTATATGATGAACTAAGCATAACAACAATACCTGTGCAAGCTGCTGAAACATATTAACATCGACATTAATTAGTTGCCTCACCTACTGAAACTATATGAAGACAACTTTAAAGATCGTTACTATATTATTAGAAAACTCTCCATCATTATGAATTGCAAAATAAGAATCATGAACAGAGAGAAGTCAAACTTATCAAAGAAATGATGAACGTAATACGAAATCAAATACCTTATGAATTAAAATCAGATATCAAGTTCTGGACAACGTGCTTGTAGTGACCTATCCAACTTCATTCCCTCAACCACTTTCCATTCATTGTTCCGTCCTACAACAGAACACAATTACTTTCAAAACCCATGTGCTACTAAAACATAAGGAACCTCAAACAAAAACAATGTACAAATGATACCGACAACAACAAACAATTTCAACACATTACATAAAAGGTTGATATGTACCACAAAATTTACAATGGAATATACAGTGACGTGTAAAAACTTCTTTGTTCGCGAAACACATAGTAAACGATTATTAAAACCTTCAAGTGAAGCGACCTACGTTATAAAAAAATTCAATGGACAAACAACGGCATGAGCAAAACATGCTCACAATGGTGTGATCAGCTTATAAATCCAAAATTGATTGCATCATAGAAAACAAACAGCCGTAGCCAAAAGGGGGGAAATAACCAAAACCACAAATACATAGACTTCTTCAACTGCATGAGCAAAACATCTGAAACCCTAATGAAACAAATCAATCCAATAATCAACATTAAATTACCTATGCATTATCCCTGTTGCCGGAGTTAAGCAACATCACCAATCAGATCGGCATCAACAACCACTGGATAATGAAGACGAAAACAAAATGAAAAAAAGCCCTGGATGATCCGAAAGGCCTCCGAGGAAATTCGCCAGAGGAAGAAGTCAGTGTAAAGAGGGAGAAGAAAACTCTCGGCTTCAGAATCAAGATAGACAGCCAAATGGGCAGATGAAGATTGTGAAGAACTGTAGATTTGGATTTGGGTAGAGATGATGTTGCATAGATGATTCTGCCTTCAGAGGAAACAGAGAATAGGGTTTCCCAAAAGCAACAAAGGACTAAAGAACGTTTCGGGTTTATGTCAGTTGATCCGCGAGAACAACACTATAGCGGGAAAACTCAGTAGAGATAAATAAATAAATAAATAAAGAAATGTCATAGTGTTCTAAACCTTAATGTCAAAAATAAAAGCTATATATACAACCAAAACAACGACTAACGTACTACTCAGGTTATTTATATAGTGAAGCATATACTCCAAGATTCTCAAAATGATTTTGGTGTCTCTCTTCTTGTTTTATTTTACAGTTTTTGAAATAATAATATATTTTTTTATGTTTAACGAAAACCTCACCTTTCCGGTTGATGATTCTTTTACGTATTTGGCACTTAAACATGGACACACATATGGCATTTTATATATACCCCACCTTGTAAAGATTCATGCAAAAATCACGTACATAAAACAAAACACAAAATGTTACGTATCAATTAGATCAGATTAATCAAAAATATAAGTAAGCATCTAGATGTATAGTAATTTGTTCATTTAAATTTAAATCATGGGTCTTTTTCTCCTGCTATGCTCGATCCCTCTCTTCGTCTTCCTACTCATACCTCTTTTCTTTCTCGTCATGACTTCTATTGTTCTTCCATTCCTTCTTCCTTTTGTTCTTCCTTTTATACTCCTTATCATTCTCGCTCTTCTTGTCTTGGTTATTGTCATTGGACTCATATGATCATATTCTCATTAACACATTATTGTTATTTAGTATACTCGATAAGTATTTTCCTCCACGAAAGAAAGAGCGGTACAGTCATGTAGTTTTCACCTTGAAGAGAAAGAGTAGAAGTTCTCTTGTTCATGATGTGAAGATGACTAAAGCCATTAGATACAAATTTCATTAGCTTTCCAAGATTCCACTTTATGGGTCTGGCTAGAAATTTACATCTTAAATATTTACAATTCAATATTCTGTTGTTGATGTCAATGTTTTGAAATGTTTGTTCTAAGTATAAGCACATAAATAAAATTTATCCATGCAGTTTGTATGAGATTATGGTTAAAGGTGCACAAAAGGGCTGGTTGTTCAAGATCACATACTTGAAATTTCGGATTGTTGATTTCATTGTACAAATCCGTATTCGAAACTTCGAACATCCAAATGTTTAGATTTCAAAAATTTTCAATACGGATTCGGAGAGTGAAACAGATATCCAAAACTCTAAAACAATATTTTTTTTTAAATACTCTATAATTTAAAAATTATATATATTTCGCATACTTGATTTTTCTGAAATATCCATAACTTTTTGAAAATTTTAATTGAAATAATTGACTCAATTTTTTTTCACGCTGTTAGTAATCGGTTATTAACCAAAATCGTTACCGATACACTAGAAACATGATTAATTTGAAAAAAAAACCGTAGGCTAGAAACTAGTTTGGAGATTCTTTTAAAACCTAAAATGACTGGTTACTTGAGGAAAAAAACATAGTCGTTTATAGCTGTTTTTTAGTTTTTTTTGGACCATTTTGCTCCTATATGTTGGTATAAATAGGTATGGCATGTATTGGTTTGATCACAACTACAATTGTTCACGAGCCGAGATAGCGAAAGCTTGGCCTCAACTCGATTATAGATTGAGCTGGATAGCATTTAAAACCAAGCTAAAAATCTAAGCTCGAGCTATGCTTATCACACCCCGACCAGTAGCAGATTAGATGACGACAACATGATTGATAGTTCACAGCTCATGACACTAATTAAAAGTTTAATATTATTTAGATTCAAATTTAGTAAATATCTCAAAACCAAAATACATTCAACTTGTCCAAACAAAACCTAACAAAAAAATAATCCATTTATTTCTCTAAGGCAATCATTCCTACGTCACATCATCAGCATCTTTCAATCTGTTCACCTATATCATGCGTAAAAATAATTTTTGATTCAACATAAGTTGGTGAGTAAATATAAAAGTTTTAAGTAAAACTGTTTTTGTTTATTTGTTTTAAGAAAAATGTTAACATGCAAATCCAATAGTAATTAAAAAATGATGACAAATGTTAATAGCAAATAAAGAACTCATAACCAATCAACCAACATGACATTGTAACTTTAATAGCTGAACTAAATATAATGACACTGTAAATATGAGACTCAAGCCCACCAACGAGCGAATATAAATGATGTGGCGATACTAAGTTACAACCACAGCCATGGGGAACCTAGTCAGCCTATGGATCAATCAAATTATGATTAACAACACCTGATTTGCGACAATGGTTAGTGACTTGAACAATTAACAAACAACAACTATCACATATTCACATGTATTGGTAATTGAAAATAATTGAAGTAAGAATAATATGTAAGTGACACATAATACACCCCAAAACATTTAAATGAGAAAAAAGGGGAATTAGGAAAGATCTACTCACGGGTTACGTTTTACGGATCCTTGAAATAAGCGTACGATGAAAGAGGAAAACTCCAAACGACGAAATTACCCTAGAATATAAAATACAAAGTACTAAAATACAAATAAAAGTATCAACGGAACTAAACCTATAAATTTGGGGATTTTTGTATACACTATTTATATCAAATAATTAATTGAATTAACCAATTCGTTTTATTCGTAAAGTATGTCTTGTTTCACCATGGTTTCCTAGATCTTGGATTATCTAGATGAAAACAATGATCAACATCACTTGGAAGGTTAATAGGTCTCCCGATAATATATTTTTACAAATAATAAAACTGATTACCTTATATTATAAAAACATGAATTAGATACATTTAGAAATTTACTAGAACAAATTTGTAACTTATATTTTCTGAATACAAGTATTATTTTTGAAGTTTTTTTTAATAATTAATAATATTTTAAGTTAGTTTTATGTTATTATGTGATGATAAAACTATTATAAATTCATTACATGACAAAAAATTCTTACAAATTACATGTGTTATTCTATTATGAAATCATCAATTTAATCCAAACATAACTTTAATATCAAAAGCCCCAAATGTAATTTAACTAAGAACACTAAAATTATGAATGTATCTAGAATGTCCTCTATAACAGAAATTAATAGCAGGGTTTTGTAGATCTCGAAAAATTATGCAAAATAGGCTCAAAAATTACCTCGATGACTGAGAACTGAAGAAGATATGAGAACTTGAAGTTACAAGCCCTAGAATCGTTCTTGATTAAATTCACGAGTAGTGAAGGTTGTTTGCACGAAGTGGAGGCTAGGGTTTGTGTTTTTTTTTTACAGATGGAGAATCGTGTGGAGGCTTTAGGGTTGTTATGGGATACGAATTGATTATAAAAGAATTTGTGTGTTTTATAACTTTAATGGTGATTTGATTTTAAATGAAATTAGGAGATTTTGTAATGTATTTAGACGGGTTTTGAGTGTATATTGGTATAAACTTAATTTTGGAGAATTAGGATGACAATTTTAGTGAATTATAGTTGAAAATAATGATTGCAGTTACCAAAATCGCGAATTCTTGGAGAAGAAGTAACATCAGTGCCCTGTGGTTTGATTCAGGTGCCAAATGACGTTGACTGCCGTTTACTAAAGGGAGTGGGTGTAGCTTCCAAATGACAGTGGAGTCCCACTGTCGTTTGGAAAGTCATTTGAAATTGTTGGTGCACTTTATGTCCGTCACTATACGAATAAGCTAGAAAGAGTGTGTGTTGAATATTGTATAGATTAGATATGAAAACACGACCCAAGTGCGAACGTGAGAGGAGCTTATGTGTCACTTCGTACGAAGTGAAGCCAATTCGTGCAAAGTAAGATGCTCACTTCTCACAAAGTGAGTCAGGTTCTATAAATAGTGGTGTGTGTTCATTGTTTTGTAAGTTTTGGAGTTCCCAGAGGGGAAACGCTTGCGAAATTGCTCCAGAATTTCACCAACTTGACAAGATGTATACTCTTTCGGTATGAATGAAACTTATGACTTCCATTGCTTCTACTCCTTTTTTAATAACATTCTACCAGATTAGTACCATATTCTATCCAAACTTCCATCTAGAACCGCCAGATCTTGGACTCTCAATTGGTATTAGAGCTACGGTATCACCTATGCTCATGATTTATAGACTCAGGAGGGTTTTAGATGTAAAACATCAAATATAACGGACAATCCATGGACAAAAACTAAAATTGAATCTATAGGACTGTTAGAAATTGAATTTCGACCAAATCTGTGCCAGAATCATCTTAGAATTCGTAGAAATAAAGATTTCGGATCGAAAAATGTGATTAGGCTCGTTTGTACGAAGAGGTTCACTTCGCACGAAGTATCACTCCGTACGAAGTGAAATATAAATGCCTAAAAGGGCATTTTTTGATTGCGGTGACAGGACGAGTGTCTAGAAAAAATTTGGTAATTGCAAATTTTTTCGAGATTTTAACAACAAATACGACAACAAATACGGGATGTTCAAGGACATCGTCTGGAGCTTCAGAGAATAGATTTGATGATACGATCACAGATGGTTGTAGATAATGGGGCAGTCACTGATACAAATGCAGAATGATGATCATTTGGTATAGTGATTACAAATGGGCCTTACTCAAAATCCGTTTTTGTTGAAAACTGAATTTTCCAGATTTGAGGGGGAATTCCAGTGAAAAATTTGGTACGCTTAAAATTTGCAAAAATGAGGGGGAATAAAAATTTCATGTGAATATATTGAAATTCCGGAATTTTTGAAATTCAAGACTATGCAACAGTATTCAGGTGGTTCCGACTCCAGATTATCCGGGGATGCTGAAGATCTAGATTCATTAATTCGTGATCATAGGAAGTTCAGAATTTTCAGTTCGTGATACAGATTGATGTAAAAGGGTTAGAGTCCCGATCTTTGTGTTGGATCAGGTTAGCAGGATTAGCATCAGGAGAAGCAACTTGTATTGTTGTCACATATAAGATATTGCATCTAAGGTGACAGAATGTTTAGTTTTCAAGTAGATGAATTGTTCTTCGAATTGCCGTTGAATGACGATGTTCATTGATTAAGTTGCGCCGATGTACCGGAGATGGCAAATATATCTGTTATTATGACTGAAGAAAGGAATATGATTCTGATCGCGGAAGAACATTTCTCAGATCTGATGTGTTACCAAATGTTTTGATTCTGATGAAGATTTGCTGATTGAACAGATTACCAATTTGCTGATCAATCATTTAGGAGTATGCTTAAACATGATTATGGAAATCGAGATTTTAGATTTTCGTGGGTAATCGTTGATTTGAAGTTACCGATGTGGTAACTCGAAGTTACCGATGTGGTAATTCGAAGTTTCTATCAATTGCCAGTTGGGTTTTTGAAGATTAAGAGTTGGTGTAGAGGCTCTCGGTGCTAAAGTGTTTACTCCAAAACCAAACACGGATGTGGTTATTGCTGAAACAAAAAAGCTGCATTGATGAGTTTCAAGTTGGTGACTATTCAAGAAAATTTGTCCATTAAGCAAATTAGAGGAGGTCGAGAACCGTGCAAACAAAGACCTGAACTGGAGAAATTATTTTAGGGGAATGCATTGAAGAAATTGCAAACCTGGATCATCAATCAAGGGGGAATCAGTTAAGATTTCAAGATGCCTGATTGAAGTTGCAGAATATTCAAACACGGCTCTCATATTTCAAGATCAAGATCAAGCTTTGACAGTGACGTCCAAGGGGGAATTTGTAGGTGCACTTTATGTTCGTCATTGTACGAACAGGCTAGATAGAGCGTGTGTTGAATACTGTATAGATTAGATACGAACACACGACCCAAGTGCGAACATAAGAGGAGCTTATGTGTCACTTCGTACGAAGTGGTCACTTCGTACAAAGAGAACTCACTTCATACGAAGTGAAGCGACTTCGTGGGAAGTCAGATGCTCACTTCGCACGAAGTGAGTCAAGTTCTATAAATAGTTGTGTGTGTTCATTGTTTTGTAAGTTTTGGAGTTCCCAGAGGGAAAACGCTGGCAAATTGATCCAGAATTTTGCCAGCTTGACAAGACGTATACTTTTTCGGTATGAATGAAACTTATGACTTCCGGTGCTTCTGCTCCTTTCTTAATGACATTCTACCAGATTAGTACCACCTTCTATCCAAACTTCCATCTACGCCGGATCCTGGACTCTCAATTATATCACACTTCGCACGCAGTGTTAGAATATTTTTTGTCGAAATTTTTCAAAGTGTTGGAACTTTGTATATACGCAGGAAAATAAATCTTTGTTCGAACCAACGCACAATGTTTGCTATATTCTCGATGACAAGATACCAGAGATAGCTCCATTCAGTGAAGTACTCGAGTTTATGGGACGATTATATGTGACAAAGGCTTTAACACATAAACATAAGGTTTACAAGTCTCATATAGAACGATTTAGGAGTGCCGCAAGATTTGTGGAGAAACCAAGAGACATACATTCAGCAGTATAGATTGATGATAGATAATATAAACTTAAAATCATTGAAGAGCTTATTCGCAGAGTTTTGAATCTGAAAGATAAAGATGATGATCCAACATGTTATCCAAAGAGAATGGTTAAAGGTTGTTTTTATCAAATGGGCTACAAAGGTCACGTGAATACACCCAATTTCAAGAAAGAAAATCTCGGAAGGCCGTACAAGTTTTTTGTACATTCTATCATACATGCATTTAGCCATAGGAAAGGTGGATTTGATGATATTTTGGATTATCAGATGTGTATGGTTGCTGCTTTAATACTGAATCTGCCTTATAACTTCACGAAGTTAATTTTTGAAAAATGGTGGCGAACACTACACAGGAGGAGTTTTTCAAGTACCCAAGATTTCTACAAATGATGTTAGATGCTTTATTTCCTAACATGGCAAAGGAAGACGATGATGAGCTGGTATTAGAGCATATAGATAGAGAGACGTTGGTCAGATTGAATCTTTATTTGAAGCAAGAGTCTGAGCCAGTTGCAAAGCCAATGTTTGGAGCCATTCTTGATAAGAATTACATTGCACCTCCTAAGGGCAAATGGAGAAAAGATATGAGTAGGTCTGAAAGAGTCGAAGAAGAAAAGTTAGATGGTTTTATTTCAAGGAGAAGCAGTTGGTTTGAGAAGGAAGAAAAGAAAAAGGGAGAATCCAAAGAAAAAACCTACACAAGATCGCCAACGTACAACAGTACGAACATTATTAGTTGATGAACCAGAAGAAACACCGGTGGATGAGCCTGTTAATGAACCGTTGGCTAAAACTGCTCATGATGATGTGTATTCTTCAACGTCTGATAATGATCGAGTACAAGTGGATGTTGAAAAGATAGCAGCAGATGTCGAGAAAGAGTTGGTCGAAAGTGATGATGAGGAAAGCTCAGATGATAGCATTTATCGTGCAATAGCAGCAGCTAAGAAACATGAAGAAAAGTGATTACTTCAACGTAAATGCAAAGAAGTTGGTGATGACGATGTTACATATGTTCCTTCAGAACATGCAGAGGAAACTGAGAT